>VZSE01010018.1:2019066-2294915 GCA_013398275.1 Promerops cafer | reverse complement strand
AACAAAAAATTGAATTTTTTTTTATTTTTTTTTTTTTTTTTTTTTTTTTTTACAGTTTAGACTGCCATAGCTCTGTATAAAGCATGTTAAAGAAAATGCTTAAGTACAGGCATCCTAACACCCTTCCATTAGCTACATTGACCATACATTAAGGGCAGCATACATCAAGAACAATCACACACCTTGGCCATATTTCCTTGCAAGTATTAGGATAAAACACATGAAACTTAACAAGAGTTTGTTTCTCAGACCATACAGATAAGTTTAAAACAGAAACTTTCAGCCTGGTACCCTTCTGTGTAATATTGATTTTAGCTAAGTTAAACTTGAATTAATTGGAAGCGTAATTTGAAGTGTATTCATCTAAATTTACGTGGTGTGACAAGGAGACACTTCATTGGCAGATCTTTCTCAGAAGAGAAGAATTTCTTCATAGAATTTATATATTATTTATACTGCAGTAGTCCCTGGAGATTCAGTAATGGATGGGGAACTGGCTGCATCCATCAGGAGAGGACAATGTGCAGTTGTCCCATGGAACAACAGAACAGTAAGCCTTTACCCCCAAAATTTTAAGTAAAGCAGAGATCCTATTGCATGCTTTCCCAAGGGACAATAATGAATAAACACAGCCAAAGCATCCAGATCCATGACTGAGAGAGGAGGAGAAGCCAAGGCAATGTTTTCAAAATAATGGTGCACATTCTGCTG
The DNA here is from genome assembly GCA_013398275.1 of Promerops cafer. Lineage (NCBI taxonomy): Eukaryota > Metazoa > Chordata > Aves > Passeriformes > Nectariniidae > Promerops > Promerops cafer. The sequence continues at coordinate 2,294,204 of VZSE01010018.1, read as the reverse complement.
AAGAACAGACTGAAAGGTGACCTGTGTAGCTTTTCATCGAGAATTCTCTACAACAGTCTGCAGCCACTGTTCTCAAACGGGAGTCTTGCAATGGATGGAATCCATAGGCCCTGTTGGGAACTTTGCAGGTTGCACCAGTTTCACTGAGAAATTTCTGATGGACTTCTCAGAAGAAGGGGCTTTTCCATTCTGTTCAACGGATGAGATGGGAAAGAGCTTTTGTGTTGGGTACATAAAAAACCTTAAATAATAAATCAAAGAGAGACCTTTAAGAGCTGGCAAATTCCTGTATAGCTACAGTTGTCAAGCATGGTAATTAATTTTTCAGGAAGGAATAAAAAATTAGATTTGAATGCTCAGAGAACTAAAAAAGGGCAAAGGAAAGAGATGCCATCTACATATTCAAATGCACACGTGAGATACAATGCTGTAGAATCATAGACTGTCTTGAATTTAAATGGATCCATAAGAACCATCAAGTCCAACTCCTTGCTCCTTGCAGGGCTGCCTGTCACTAAACAGAGTGTCATACAGATCCTCCTTGAACTCTGCCAGGCTTGATGCTGTTACCACTTCCCTGGAGAGCCTGTTCCAGTGACCAACTGCCCTCTCAATGAAGAACTTTTTCCCAGTGTCTAATCTGAAGTTCCCCTGATGCAGCTACATTCCATTTCCTCGTGTCCTATTGCTGGTCACTGGAGAGAGGAAAACCCTCCAAGTCCATCAGACATCCAGTGCAGAGGATTGCTTGCCCAACATATTTCCCAGTAGATTTAGGTAGACTGGCTGAATTTTTAATGAATCATATATATCTATTCAGGCATTCTAGTTGTTACTGCTTTGATGACCTGCAGTTGTCTTTACTCAGACATGCAGACGAACGTGTGTCCTTGCCCCATGTTTTTGTAGTCAGCTCCTTTCTTTAATCTTTAAGTTTTGGATTCCTTGCAGTCTGTTCCACTAACAGTAGCTAAAACTGAACCATTACTTTTACTTGTTAACTATCTTTGTTTTTTCTGTCATTAACAACAACATGCAATGCCAGATGTCAAATATTATCATACTTTATCAGACCTATTAGGATTGTAACCACTGTATTTTTAATTGTTGAAAAGATCTTTGTCTTTCTCATACAGCTTCAGCCATTAAGTATGTGATAAATAGGAGCCCATTTCTCCTTTCAAGCCGTGCAGAAGGAAAATGAAGGGTCTTCTCTTTATCTCCATTCTTTTATTTGTGGAAGTCTATCACTTGCTTCCATTGTAATTCTGTAACACTGAACAGAGAAATGTTCCGACTACATCAGGTTCACCACTTACTAGAGCAGACTAGAATATAGACTTTATGACATTGGCAGTTTTGACTGAATAAAAATGGTTTATCTAAAAGCCTTCTGCTCTAATATGTGATTTTTTTTTTTTTCAGTTCAAAGCTGAATAAAGAAAATATTATTTTGAAAACGTTAAAATAGACCTGAAAGTGTCTCATTATACCTCCTGGTAACTCCAGTTCTGAGATATGAGGACTTTTTTCCTCTATGGGATAAATTCCCTAGCTGAATTGTATCCCCTATGGTACACCTTCCTTTTAAACTCTTGCTAAGATACTCTAGTGCATGATGAAAGGTCCAAATCTGCAGCATATCCAGGGAGATGTTGGAAGTTTATTGGGAATTTAAGCAATCTTACTGACTTTGCAAGTTGTTATAGATATTTGTGAGATATTATATATAGATATTTTTCTAAAACTGTTATTTCAAGCACCCACATGAGTACTCTATTCCCAAGCAGTTGTCTGAATTTACCTATGGCAGACCCCCAGCGATTTCATAGAATAATGAATAATTTCTACAGGGTGCTTGAGTTAGAGAAGTAGATTTCACAGAATCACAAGATAGTTTGCTTTGGGAGGGCCTTCTGGAAACAATCCACTCCAAGGCAGGGTCACTTGAAATAGGTGACACAGGAATGTGTCCAGGTGGGTTTGGAGTGTCTCCAGAGAGGGAGACTCCACACCCTCCCTGGGCAGCTGCTCCCGTGCTCTGCCTCCCTCAGCGTAAGGAAGTTCTTCCTCTTGTTGATGTGGAACTTCTTGTGTTTTAGTTTATGGCCATTGCTCCTTGCCCTGTCACTGGGCCCCACTGAAAAGACTCTGGCACCATCCTCTTGGCACCCACCTTGGAGATATTTGTGTGCAATAATAAGGTCCTCTCTCAGCCTTCTCTTCCCCATCTGATCAGGCTCAGCTCCTGCAGTCTCTCCACATAAGAGAGACGTTCCAGACCCCTCATCATCTTTGTAGCCTCTTCTGGGCCTTCTCCAGTACCTTCTTGGCTTCCTAGCCCCCTTTAGAAACATCTTCACAATATTTTTATAACGCGAGGACTGAAAAAACTTTTAAAAAACCCTCATACTTTGAAGGATACATTTTCAGTTGCTTTTACAACAAATTCTGAATATATTCTTTAGCAATCTTCTTCATCCCAGGGCTATCTGCCTCTTTGATTGTATTTTCTGCTTAGAGACATTCAACAGTGAAATGCCTCATTTTAAAGATGGTTTGGGATAAACGTGCCCAGATTTTTAGAAGTCATTGATGTCCACAAGTCCTTCTCACTAGTTTGTACTCCCTTGAAACATGTCGTATTACTCAGAGCTGCATCTTCTACCTTGACTGACCTTGTCTGACTAGATTTGTTCACTTTTTTTCCTTTTCTAGTATTGATCAATGCATAACCTCTGTTTCAATTGTCTATAGATATCTTAAAAACACACAGAGAATGCAATATAAGCAGGAAGAGAGGAAATACACATTTAATCCTGAATTAAATCCCTTGCTGAAATGTTATGAGGAAAATCAATATAAGGCAAGATCCTCACCAGGTGTAGATTTGCGTAGCTCTGTGAAAGTGAATGAGCTCTGAAAATGTATCCCCGCTGAGAGTATGGTACAATATGTTTTATACAAAGGAGAAACATAGATCCGTTCAGATTGAGCCGCTGTAACGTAATTTTATCATAAATTTTGTATCCATAGCATGTTTCAGTTTGTATCCTAAATCATATTTTGTATGCTTGGCTTCTTAAATGGGTTGAAGCAATCTCATCACAGCCCATCTTATTCTAAATAAAATCCTGCAGCACCATCTTTCTGGCAGACCTGTAGGAGATGAATAGAAGGTAATGAAAACACGAGAGGCTGCCGCAGCTCAGAGCCTAGTTAAGCTTGCTCCTTTCTTGATCTCAAGTGCTTTTGGTCTTTTCCTCTTGTCTTTGGGATGATTCTCCCATTTCCACCTCTCCATTCAAATTGGTTTAGGTGGTTCCCAGAGGGGAACAGCAGAACCACAGAGTGAGTGCTTGATCTTGGTATTCAATGTCTCACAGTGGAGTGGGTACTTATTATGAAGGAATCCGGCCTCTCAAGTGGAATAAGATGAAGCTGCTGCCCTCTCAAGTGAAAAATCAAGTGTACAGATCAAAATGGTCTGATAATACAGACATTTGTGGCTCTATTTTTTACAATTACAGAATGCCCCATTCATAATTTATATTATATCCACAAAGCTCTACACTTTTTACCTCAGGCATCACACCAAGAGGCCTAGAAAATGAGAAAATAATAGTTTTTTGCATGGTACCTTCTATTTGGATGTGACAGTGAATCCCATTGTCTTCTAAAAAGTTTTCTTTGTCATAATTTATTGAAGAACAATATTTACGTTGCAATTCACAATGAGTTTATAGGGCTTTTTTTATTTGGTATGCTTTATTGCTGACTGTTCTATCTGTGTGGGAAATTTTGATACAACTGAGCCATTGAAGACTGCTTTTATACATCTAATCACTTTAATTTCTTCCTTGCAGATTTACACACATTTACATTGCTGTAGAGATGCAGTGCTAATATGTACATGTATCACGAAATAAAACAGTCTGGTTTAGAGGGAACTCAATTGTTACAACCTCATGATTTATAGACTGAGGCATAATTCTAAATTTAATTAATAGGTATTTGGGTGTTTGGCACTTTGGAGGAACGGAATCTTTGATAAACTGAAACTTGAGCACATTTAATTATACCATGACTTATCAGTTGTGTTTGCCATTTCACACAGAGCCTCTGTCACAACTATTTCAGATAGTCATACTTTACTCCACATTTTGTCATTTAACTGCTTTATACTTCTCTGATTTACTTTGCCACAAACTGCAGTGTCAGCACAGACCTGAGTGTGCACTTAGTGTTATAATGTGTTTTAAAAGTACAGGATTTTAAGTAGCATATTGCAATTTTTTGTTCAGATTGGAGTGATGCAAACCATGATCCCAAACAGCATGAATAATATCACTGTCCTATGGCCTACAGTTTGAAATAGGGTTTGATTTTATGATAAACACATTTCTGCCATTACAAATAGAATAAAAACAGATTTACAATACCATGGCATTTTATTAGGAAAATGTGAAAACAACGGTTTTACGATGCTCAGTTTGTGGTCTAGTACATTCCTCAGTGTTATTACAACTCAGAGTACACATTCTCATTCTCTGGGCCAATGTTATTAAAAACACGACCGGGAACACTTTTCAAATGTTGCCAGTATCCCTTTAACAGTATTTCATCAATAGGTGTTCTGGTAGTAATCTTTTTTTTTTTTTTTGTGACTACCAGTCTCTGTGTATTCCAGTTTTACCTCCCAGCAGGCTCAGCTGCTCAAGAGCAGCTCCATCAGTCCAAGGTCAAGGATCTGCAGTGTTTCTGCAGCTGCAGTTTTGGCAAAGCAACCTCATGGCCCCGTGGTCCTCCCCGAGCCGTGGCTGGAAGACAGGACTGTCAGTGGCTGGTGCTGACTTCTGCTCAACTGATCATTTTGTAGAATCACAAAATGGTTTGGGTTGGAAGGAGCCTTAAAAACCATCTCATTCCTACCCCCCAGGGCAGGGACACCTTCCACCAGACCAGGCTGCTCAGAGCTCCATCCAGCCTGGCCTTGAACACTTCCTGGGATGGGGCATCTACTTTTTGTCTGGACAATCTATGCCAGGGCCTTACCAGTCTCACAGGGAAGAATTTTTTCCCAATGTCTAATCTAATTCTATTTGCTTTTACTTTGAAGCCATTACCCCTTGTCTTGTCACTACATCCTTTCATAAAAAGTCCCTCTACCTCTTTTTGTAGGGCCAAAATCAAACTCTGAAATCAAAGCCTTGTATTGGAGCCTGGTCCAAAGCTTGCCACTTGGCACTTCTGGAAATAGAGCCACCGGGATGTCTGAACAGCCCTTAGGATCCCAACTTCTGATATCCAAGGAAAGTAGCTAAGGTCTGCCACTCTGACTTTTCTTAACTGGAGAGGTCTTCAGTCAAATGCTGATGGCTTTGGAAAGACATAGTTATAAATTTTGAGATCGTAAATCAGAGTTTCCAATGGTGGAATAAGTCACTACCTGCACTTTATACAACAAATTAAAGTGAGTTGTGACAGCACTTGCATGATATTTTTGACTTACTAGGCCCTTTGGCTTCATTTTATAGTTCCTGGGGCAGCTATACAGCTATACAAGCCCCAAAGGTAATGGATATCCTAAGGAACAAAAAATAATCCCCTGCTCTCAGAACTCTGTTTGAATTGCCTGTGGTTTTGAAATCTAATACTAAGGATCCAGAGAGCTACNCAGAGAACTACCCTAACTTTTTTTTTTTTTTTTTTTTTTTTTTTTTTAACATGCCTTGAATCCCATCAGTAAGGATAACATCTACAAGCCACCCCTTTGTGTCTCTTATGACAAAGTGATATATGTGTCACTCAGATGGGCTTATGGTAAGGCCAGTCGCCCTATTACAGACAGTTGAACTGAATTAGCAGAGCTAATTTAATGCTAATTAACTGCCCAAATAAAAAAGTTAGCAAATATCCTACCATTTGACAAAAATGCCCAGACTTCATTCAGTTGGCTTGTTTTAACAGCAGACTGAGGTACCTATACAGAATTCTGAAGCCACAATCTGCAGCACTTACTAGAGCCCCAAAAGCCTACAGGATAAAAGAAACTAACAACTTAGACTGAGCACAAGGATTTATAATGCACTCAATACAGCTCACACTCATTGGGCCACCTATGTGACTTGAGTATTTTCCAAATATATTAGTACAAAATGCTCCAGGCATCCGTTCAGACCCCAGAAGCCTGTAGAAATTCTTGGATCTTTTGCCAGATCCCAGAAACCTGTAGTTACCCTGGCTGTTTTGTTTCGATGCAAGGATTGATTCTTATCCTTTCTACATTGTTTTTCCTGCCTTTAAAAAAAGCACATTAATATTCAGAGGGAAAGGGAAGATAAATAAGGAAGAAGAATTTATCTCTTACTAGCTTCTGATGGATGCATCATTTTGATTCCTTTCAGTTGTGTCTGTCACTTTCCACTCTTTAAGGAATTTAATCATTTGTACTTTTTCCATATGGTCGACGTCAATTTAGGCAGCCCACAGACTAAAAAAGGCTTAGGGGGTTCAAAAAGGGTTCTTCAAAAAGAAAGGGGATGTCTCCTAACCAGATGGCAAAAAAATTATCAATACTAGAGCACTGAAATACTATTTCACACCTGAAGGACAGGGTGCCATCCACAGGGGCCTGGACAAGGTCCAGTCTCTGTATGGGGGAGTCAAAGGATGAGCTGTCTAAGGCTGAGGCTAAAGAAGAAGATAAGGAGAGATGCACATTTGCTAAGAAATGATGCTGCAATAGACTGGAAATTAGGACATGGTTATGATCACAGTCTTACTCATATCTCATGGCCTTGAACCACTGAGGCAGAATGAAGGGGGCCCACACCATGTCAAATGGTTGAATTAGAAACAAGAGAAATGTTTGCAAGAGTAAGATCATTAAGTTATACTAGCTGATCTCCAATTTTATACAGTCTAACTTAGGTTTTTGTCATTAAATCAAAATAATTTGTATTTTTCCTAAATGCAACTGCAACACAACCAATCAGATCTCTGTTTTGTGGTTATTTTCCTTTCCCCAGAAACTTCAGCCAGTCAACAAGATCCATATTTTTGCCAATTTCATCTCTCTGTGCAGGTTTTTTTCATATGCCTTCAAGTCAAAGAAATGAAAACAACCAAGCTTCCTTTTGCCCCAGAGAGAAAGCAAACATGAGAGGGATTTTACTTTTTTCCTCTGGAATCAGTTGTGAAAATTGAAAAACTTCAGTGATAAAAGAGAAGTATCTTTTAAGGAGTTAAGTGGCCAGTAGGAGAACATTATTTGAACTTCTGGGAATGTACAAGTATTGTGTGTTATGAAAAACAGAAGAAGAATCTTAAAACAGTAGCTAAAATAGATCCAACACACCAGAGGTGAGGACCACAGAATTGTTCTGACAATCAAGGCTTACAAAGATTACTTATAAGGCTTTTGGTTCTATAATATCAGAAAGCTCTAATTTAAGTATTTTTCTCAGACCAATTAAAATATCATATTTACCAACTAATCATCTGCTGCAGCCAAACTAAAAGTAACATAATCTGTAATTGCAGCTTTGAAAGATTCATTTAGACACTGTGCACAACCTAGGAATGAACTTGTGCTTTAGCAGGTCATTTGTGGTTTGGGAAGGTTCATCTAGAGGTCACTGAATACAGGTAACATGAATAATTTACATTTTTTATAGGTAGAGGGAGAAATAGCTTATGCTATATTTAAACCCAATGCAAAACAAAGGGGTCTTTGAAAATTAAATTTGATTTATTACATGTGGTACAAATTTTAAAGCTAAATTGCTCTCCACATACAAGGGCATAAAATTGATTGAATTCCTAAAGGCACTTTCAGTCTCTGCTACCTAATTCTAAGCCAGTTATTTTTCATAGTTACAATTCACCTAATCAGATTTGATACGTGACTCCACTTGTAAACATTTCCTGAAAAAATTAGTGATAGATACGGAACGAACAGAATCAGCTGCACAGGGGAAATGCTAGTTCTCTATTTAAAAATAATTTATAGCATATTTGGTTTTGTTCAGGCTAAAGGCCCCAAATGCTCTCTCAAATATCCAAGTGCAGCTCCCATTGTCTTCACTGGGAATGGTGTTTCTTCCTCTGAAGTCAGAGCTGAGCCATAAGCATTTGTGTGAGATAAAATAAGCCAAACCTAGCAGTGGTACAAAACAAAACAAAACAAAACAAAACAAAACAAAACAAAACAAAACAAAACAAAACAAAACACAACAACAACAACAACAACAAAGCGATCAATTACAGGAGAAAAGGAGAAAAAAAAATTTAGGAACTTCAAGTTTTAGGTAAAACTATGCTTCCTTGCATAAGAAACCAGAGATAATGAAACTGAGGTGAAACCATTACTGTTTTTCTTTGAATAGAACAAATACTGTGACTCCTTGTCATCCATAACTCCCTTAAAATAATATGTACACCAGGATTTAGATCTCAGGATAATTTCCTTCCACATCACCCACATATCTTCAGAAGATAATTACACTCCAATCATCTGTTTTAAAGTTCTGGGGGTTACATATTCTGTAGCTTGCTGCTATTATGAGAGTATTTTTCAAAATCTGGGGAGAAGAGAGCGCAGGATAACTCAGAATAACCGATAAGGAAAATATATAAAGATTATAGTTGGTTACATACTGTTATGACATTGGAAATGGTAATTCACTGACTCTATTTAGCTACAAGAGATGAAAAGAGTGATGCCAACCTATGTAAATCCATTAGAAAAAAGTTAGCTTTCCTGTTGTCATGGAGGTTAATGGAAGTGGCAAACATTAAGGAAATCCATGGAATTGTTACTCCAGTAGAGTAGTAGATTTAGCTGGATTCACTGAGTCCAAGTTATCAAAGTGAATATACTGCAGCCCAGGTAATCATAACAGGATTGCAAATAGTCCAGGGACATTTTTTTTTCCTTTCCAGCAATTATACACAATTACTGAGGTTTACCCTTTCAGGGTCTCTATAAAATTTTGTGAAGTGCCTAATAAAAATAGGACTAGCTCTGGGCCTTTATCTTCTGTGGAAATCTTCTGTATCATAATAACAAGCAGCAATTGAAATTGCTTCCATCTTTGGCTTGATTAGTCAAGTACTTTGTCAAACCACAGATGCTCTTCTTTCACCTGTTCTTCACTTTGACACATCTCTCAGTGGCTGTGTCAGTGATACTGCTTTTGAGACTGACAGCTGTGAAAAACTGCTTATGTTTCTAACATCTCTTCCTCTTTGTAAATTTTACAGTGCAAATCTTCAGGAAGTTTGTCAGTCTTAACTGAGCAAGTGTTTCATAGCATAGCTTCAAATGCCAGACCTGGATTTTTTTCTCTGGAGACAAATCCCAACCTCTTTTATTCTTACCCTACTCTTGCCTTTTCTGTTAAAACTAGTGAGGGTGCAAGAGATTTAAATTACTGTGGAAAGTGGCCTAGCATTTCTGAATAAACACATATAAAAAGCTGTGATTAGCAGTTCTGATTAAGGATTCTCAAGACTTTTTTCCTGTATATAAAGCAATGTGTGTGTGCTTAATACTGTAATTAAACAAAAGACAAGGACACTGCCCAAAAAATCTTTTAGTCAGGGTTCTGAGCCTGCAGCTGTATCCTTATGAACACACTGATGAAAGGAAAGGTAGAAGTCAGAAACAAAAGGAAAGCCCAGTACATGGGAAGAATTGTCTCTGTGGATTACAAGGCATAGTTCATAAATCAGATAACTGAGGTTTCCCTTCTCAATGGCTCTTGAGCTTTACTGGTGATCACCACATGGCAGAGTTTTCAAGTGTTACATGGAACAGAACTGATTGCATTCTCCACCCAAATGCCAACATTCAAGTGTTATTCCTTTGCATTTTGCTGAGAAGTGGCATGTCACTGCTTCTCCTTTGCTTGGCTCCTCTCTTTTCACTGCAGCCCTTTACATTAGAAAACAAAAAAGAGAAAAATTAAAAAAAAAATCAAAAAACCCCAAAAAACAACAAAAGAAAGAAAATTTTGAAAAAGCCCTATAAGCATTAGAAAGTGTCCACTTCATAGAATCATACAATAGACAGGTTGGAAGTGACTTTAAAAACCATCTAGTTCCAACTCCCTGGCTGTGGACAGGACATTTTTCACTAGGGAACTTGATTAATCCATATGCAGAAAATAAGGCTCTCTTTCCATATTTCTCTCCATTAAAAGCAAAAACTCACATTTTTAAAATTCAGAATGAATTAGTTACATGTGGAATTACACAATCCATTGTGCATTTTTATATGAATGTTGCAGATGTTCAATTTGTTATTACTTTTTATACATAAGAACTCCAAAATCAAATATATTTCTAGTTTAAAATTGGGGTAGCTTTTCACAGCTTCTTACAAAGGAAAAAAATGTCTTTCATATGAGAGCTGCAGTGGATGGTGGCTGAAAAAAAAGCTAGAGGACAAACTCATTAATAGTTATCACATTTTTATTATATGGGATGATATGGGAAAGTGTAAGTCATTCCCATTCTTCTGTGGTAGTTAAATTGGTTACTGAATCCAGAATCCAGCCAGATTAGTTTTTGGAACATGCAAAAGACCTCTAGACAAACAGATGTCTGAGAAAACTTGAGCCACCCCTCAAGGAACAGGTCTCTGAATGTGTCACCTGAGAAAGCAGCACATTGTAAAACAGAAAAGAAACAAATTATTGCTACATTAATATAGTTTCTTCTTACCTCTCATGGCCTGACAAAGACCATGGAAGGGTCCCCATGTGGGACTGGCTGCACAACCTGAACAAATAATTAAGTGAGGAGGGAGCATTTTAGATCCAGGTAGAAGGAAGGTTTTATTCATAGTTTTAATGTCTCCTGTGACAGAAAATTAAAGTCACTTGAAATGTGAAATCATGAAATGTAAAATATTAAATGGCATTTTATTTTTAATAATAACCCTTCTTTCTGCCAACAGCGTAGAATACTTTGCAAGCAAAATGTCAACCTGTCTCAGTCTTTCAGGACATTTATAGATATCTTAACAACCTCCTTCAGCAGGAAGGAGAAAAGTTGACTGAACTAATCAGAAATACTCATTGCTGTAATTCGAATCTGATGCTAGTCCCTTCCAGGTGAAATGATACAGTATTAGAAATGGGAATGAAAAGAACCAGAATATCAAAGAAAGTCAATGAACTGGCAAAGCAGTGAAAATAACTGCAGAAGCTATCTTGTAAAAATAGTTAAAAAAGAAATACCTGGTGTGCTACCTAAGGTCAGTGATGACCAGGAGGAAAGACAGTATGCTCTGGTCATCTACAAATAATTGAAGACTCGAAAACCAGCAAGAAAGATGTGCTGGTTATGGTGACCCAGTAGCATGTCAGTAAAATTAATGGATTAAAACTGACTGAAGGAACATTTAGCAAAATTTCCTAACAATATGATCTATTATAGTGTAGAAATATCTCCCAAGAGAAGTGGAAACCCATTGTTTGAGTCATATGTTGTTGAGCTTGGACAAGACAGTGGAGAATGCACTCTGAGGAATAATGCTGCACTGGCAGGGGTTTGAAGAATGGGCTAAATTATTTTACAAGGCTTTTCCAGCACTTTTTGATGTTGTTTTTGGCAAGAGTGTTATAAGAACAAAACAGAAGAAGTTATTTGTGGACCTATCTCTTTGCAAAATTTCCTTGAAAAATCCCCTAGCATTTTTTTCTGCATCAACACTGTTAGTTTCAGCATCATTTTTATATGCCCCACTTAAAATTTTGCTTTCTGTTTTCAAGAGTATCTTTCTGATTTGAAACAAGACTTTTACACTAAGTAGAAAATTACTTGTCAATGTATTAGAGCCTGCTACATAAACCAAAAACAAGACTTTTAACATAAATTCTTACATCTACAAATGAATTACGGTACTCCATACCAAGAATTTTTAATAGCACATAAATAGAAGTAAATTGCACCTTTCCTGCAGGCCTCTTTATATCTTTTTAGAAAAGCAGTTCTGCTATAACAGAATCTCCATCAAAATTAGTTCAGGTATTCCTCAGATGGTTCTGTCTCTAAGCTGCTAAAAAATTGAAATAAAAGACATTTTGTATAGACCTGTCAGTTGCTGCATCTTACTTGGCCTCAGTCTGGGAAAAGGCAAGACTGCAGAGGCCACTGTTTCCCTATTTGTCTTGTCCTAATCCTGCACTCTCCTGTTACACTCCTTGGGAATCTGGCTTTTGTGGTCTAAGGCAGAGAATGGGTGGGAACTACCTGTAACTAGAACAATTTATTCCCTGTGAAGACCATGGAGAGTAGAGACCTGGCCCACCCAGGACCTGGTCTGTGATTTGGCCTTCACACACAGATTTCTTATGTCTCCTCTGAAACCATTTCCTCCCCATTCACCCTCACCTCCTGCCCTGAAATAATTTATTAAAAAAAATTCAAGAAACATTATAATGTTGGCCCCAAAGGATTAATTCTCGTGGTTTTAAAAGACCAAAGGCTCCATCACAATCATTTTCAAAAAACTTAAACACAGAGATAGGTCAGATTCGTGTCCTGCTTTCTAAATTAATAGGCCAGAGGGTGGTGGTTTCTCACAAAGACAACATCTGCTACAGTGACCATGAGATGCCAGAGTTTTGGATCTTGTGAGGAAGGAGAATGGCAAAAAATTATTGTTGCAAGCCCGGACCTCAGGAGGCCAGGCACTGGGGCTGACTTCAAAGTATGCCGTGGGATATGGAGAGAGGAGGAGAGAAGAAGTCTTTGATTTCCAAGTATCACCTTCTCCAAGCTCAAGAATGGTCCATCTCCATGTGCAGGAGGAAGCCAAGCCCCAGGTCTGTATGGATGAATAAGGAGCTGCTGACAAAACACAAACATAAAAAGGAAGGATTAAGGTGGAAACAAGGTCAGGTGACCTGGGAAGAATATAGTCTGACCTTGCCAGGATGGGTTTAGTGAAGTCACAACCCACTTGGACTGGAACTTGGTAAGGAACGTGAATGGCAACAAGAAGGACACCCCCTAGTCCTTCATCAGCAAAAGGAAGGCCAGGGAAACTGTGGACTCACTTCTGAATGGTGCAGGAAATGGACCTTAAGAGGACATTAAGAAGGCTGAATTATAAACTGGCAGGGTCAATGTGTCCACCTCAGTCTCAACAGGTAAAATTTGTCCTGCCAATCCTCTGTGAAAAATTGTGGCAACTGGAGGAAGCTCCTGAGGACTGGAGAAAAGCAACTGTCACCTCTACTTTCAAGAAGAGCCAGATGGAGCATCCAGAGCACTACAGACTGGTCGGCCTCCTCATGATTCCTGGGAAAGTGATGGGGCAAACAATCCTGGAAACCATTTCTAAAGACATGAAAGTCGAGAAGGTGACTGGGGCAAGTCAGAGTGAGTATAGACAGAGTTGGGACTCTCCAGCCTGGAGCGGAGAAGGCTCAGGGGAATCTTACCAATGACTGTAAATAACTGATGGGGCATGTAAAGAAGATGGAGCCAGAATCCTGTCCTGTCACTAAGTTCCCCAGAGAAGAGGCAATTGGAACAAAATAAAACACAGGAAACTAAAGAAAACATTTTTACATAGAGCGTGTGCAGTGGTTTGACCTTGGGGGAATTTCAAGTGCCCAACAATTCACTCTATCATTTCCCTCCTCAGCAATATAGGGGGAAGAAAATCACATGAAAAAGAACTTGTCAGTCAAGCGAAAGGCAGTTTAATGGAGCAGAAGCAAAGGCCACACATGGAAGCATAGGCAAACAAAAGATTCATTCTCTGCTCCCCATCAGCAGGCAACATCTGATGGACTTGATGCTGTGGGAGCACTGCCCAGCAGTACCCAAACACTGGTGGGTTCTTTCTGGCTGCCAGCAGCCCAGCAAAGCCCAGCACTGTGAGGGCTGCTATGGGAAAATTGACTCCATCTCAGCCAGACCCGGCTCTAGGGCTGGACTGATAACACTGGTAGAGGTTGCCCAGAGGAGCTGTGGAGTCTCCACCCCTGGAGTTATTCAAAACTTGACTGGCACATCCCCAAGGAACCTGGTCTGGCTGACTCTGCCCTGAGCAGGGTGTTGGACCAGGTCATCTGCTGATGTGTGTTCCTGCCTCAACTGTGTTTGTGTCTTAGAAAATCCTATTGACAACTGGTGAATAGATAATCAAGCAGAGTATAATGTTAGCACATACTTCAGCAATAGCTGGAGAGTACGGTAAAACATTTCCTCCCTGCTAAAGAAGAAAAGTATTTGCTAAATGTTTTTCTTTTAATAGAAAACCTCTACAGAATGTGACAGAGGAACTGTTGACTCTATCAAAATGCTTGATTGGTAGAGAAAATGCAAAAAGCTGAGTCAGATTCTGCTCTACTTCCATCTTTTTCATGCTCTCAAAAGCTTTGGGACAACATTAATTTAGATTTAACTTTCGTGAGGGAAGTCTAAATAATTAGCTGAGCCACAATATCCATAAATCTCTTGCAAAGATTGGTTTCAGATATAGTTTCTCTGGCTGAAGTCAATGCCTCAACCCAGTGCTCATATTAAGTGATATTTTTCTATTCTTTAAATAATATTCTTTAGCTATTCAACAAAGAGGAAATCTCAGTTTTAAAACTCCAGCCATCTTTTAATCTGAATGTTTGTAGATATTGAATTACCTTTGGCAACAGTTTTTTTTGCAAATTAAGAAAGTGAGACTTTCATGGATAAATTTCATAAAGTTGTGACCTTTTCCCTGTATTAATTATAACTATTAGATCAACCCCAAATTATTTGTCTGTTATTCAATTCTTAAATCAAAGATATTTGCACCAAACACCCCAAGGTCACAGGAAATCCAAGCTGACTTTGTTCTACACTTTGGTTTCTTTTCTTTATCCACACTAGCTCTCTGAAAATAAAAACACAATATGGCAAGCTAAGCACATTTTAAAGCCTGCCCTAATCTTTCAGACAAAGAACTGTCATGCAGCTGTATAACTTGTAGTTTGGAGGAGCTGAGAATATTAGGGTTTACAGTTCTAAGGTATTTTTGGTCTATTAAGAAATCTGCATTTTTTTGAAAAATATTGATTTCTTTTTTGTACTTTTGAAAACTATGTTCACAGATTGGGATGTATTTTGGAAGGACTAAAAACGCATGTGAAATGGAACAATGGAAAAAATCACCTGGCACAGTTCCCTTGAAGTCAAAGAAGACGTGGCATTTTCCACCTGTTGAGAGTATGTCCCCATATTAACAAATAAAAAATATGCAAATGTGAATTCTCAGATGTTAATAGGTTTAGATGAGCATATGGTTTTGCCAGAAATATGGCAATATAAACATACATCCATATTAAAGTATAAAACACCAGAAGAAAAGGCATTTATTGAGACAATGGAGAAGGAAAAAGGAAGATCTCAGAACACAAACAGAGTTAATAAGGCAACTTCATAATATAATGGTCAGATTTATTTTTCCTATGAATTTCTCCTTTAGCTGCTGGCTGACTTAATTTTTCCTAGTGGAGAGCTTTTCCTTCATGACTGCTTTCTTTTGGAACAGATTTGAAGTTCACTAATTTGAAAAACAAACTCTAACTTGACAATCCATAAATATTCCCTCAGAGTTATTTCTAGTTCAATATGTGCTGAACTTTGCAATGTTTATCAGATGTTAAAATTGATAAGAAAGTGATGATTAAAGCAATGATGGCATTACACACACAACAAATGTGCTTTCTGAATGAATAAACATACAGTGCATTCACCTAAGTGCATATGGGTGTGTATATAGGTTACTTTATATAGTATTCCATGTGCAGTTGAGAACGCAGTGTTCAGCATAACCTATTTTGGAGGCTGTCAATCAACAGCTACCAGTTTGAACACAGTGCACTTAAATTCTGGGGAACAATATTTAAAAGAAGCCATTCCCTCCGACAGTCTGTCTGCTCTTTGTGTCACTGCCACTATCCCGAGACGTGCTTTATTCGAAGCATGAAAGAGGGGAAGGAAAAAGCCCCTCCAAATATTTTGATTTATGGCAAGGAAATAGACTGTCATGTTGGAGTCTCCGATAGCTCCGTGGAAGACACACGGTTGGGGATATGAAGAGGCTCATTTGTTTATGGCACAAGCCCAAGCCACGAAAAAAGGGAGGGTCCAGAAGAGACTGGAGTATTTCATGACTGGCTCTGTCTTGTGCACACTTTTGCTCTACATAAAACCTTAAATGATACACTTAGAAACCACAAGACAAGAAATATTGAAGAGGAAAGTGTCATGCTTTGACACACCAATGAATTAGCTTCTTATCTGCACAATGGCTGCACCACTTCCAGCAAGGAATGCAAATTCCAGCGAGGCAGCAGCAGGATCCTATGGCTCGACAAGATAGCATAGCTACAGATGAAAATGCTGAGGAAGTTCAAAGCCACCTGAGGAAGGGTTTCTTAGCAACAGACCAGATCATGGACCAAAGGAAGAGAATGAGATACAGCTATTTTCAATGTTACAAACCAATCTGGGATATTAAGGCCCTTAAACCCTGCATTTTTGCTAAAATGAAATGCTGGTGCTTTATTACATTTAAAGATTTTACTGTGTCTGTCTTGTAATCATCCCCAGCATGCAGATGTGTAAGCAAGAATAAACCTCAAAAATAACTAATGTGCTACAAATAAATCATTTCACTCTATTGATTAGTCTTCACAGAAGAAGCTGTAGGGGAGAGAATTCAAATCACTGGCAATTATAAGAGTCCAAATAAAACCTGATTCATAAGGGAGAAATCTCTTAGCAACTTATCCAGAGAAAACCCCTGAATTGTACAGGTTTGACTTGTAATGCTGTGAG
Source organism: Promerops cafer (assembly GCA_013398275.1). NCBI lineage: Eukaryota > Metazoa > Chordata > Aves > Passeriformes > Nectariniidae > Promerops > Promerops cafer. The sequence goes on along the minus strand of VZSE01010018.1, from coordinate 2,277,356 downwards.
ACAAAGGGCCAAAAGCACAATTCATTTTCATTGGTGACAACCCAAAAACTGAACAGTTCTGCAATAACTTCTCTAGCAACTGGGAAATTAGTGCAACCTGTCGGTGTGTGCATGTGTATGTGTGTTGAATTAATCTGGTCCTGAAGCATTCAGGGAATGTTTATATTATCCATTCCACTAGTAACTCTGAGGGGGTAAGAAATAAAAATGAATAAAAAAGATGTGGATGGAGCACAGTGAATGCCTGTTTGCTGAGATCACCAGAAGTAAAGGGACAGAAAATAAGAGATTGAAAAGCAGGTTAAAAATACCCAAATAACCTTTTTTTTTTTTTTTTTTTAAAGAGGAGATATTTTAATGCAAATTGTTTTGTAAAACACAAAAAGCTTTTTAAAATGAGCTTTTGTGGGAAGTTTTATGTGATTTTTTTATAGCAGTGTACTTTTTCATTGCTTCTGAAGTATCTTCTGTTTCTGAAGACTGAGAAGCCTTCAGAGTTGTTTTTTTCTCAGCGATCTCTCGCTCACAGTTTCTTTGGCTCACCCCTCAAGGCTTGCTGCCCCTGAATCATGGTATTACACTGACCCAGGCTGCTGTCACTGTGAGTTTGTTGGACCACAGAAAGCTGGGGAGTGAAGAACTCCAGAGTTCCATAGCCCTGCCTTCCTCCAAGGAGGGACCCATTCCCTGAGTAAGAGAAAGTAAAGTTGGAGCAAAGGAAGAGTTCCTGAGTGCCACTGGCCTCTCATGAGACCCCTGGGATAATGAGTGAAGGCAGACCCAGGCCTCCAGCAGAAACTGCTCCAGGACACTGAGCTGTTTTTTGGCTCCAAATGCAGCTTCTTCAGCATCTGGGAAAGTACAGCAGGACCTTAATAACAGGATCACAAATGTCCTTTCTCTGTAACAGTCCAAACCAAAATCCTGGCTAAACCCACTAACATTTTTCTTATTAAAGTCCATTCTAGATCTAGTTTCTCTAATTCAAGCCATCTCTCATTAATCTAAAAATAATTCTGGCATGGATGCAGAGAAGCAATTAATGCTACCATTCAAAATTAACATTCAGTGATATTACTGAGTAATATGGGTCAAAGGGGATTGAACTGGCAGCATATTTGCTTTAAAATTTTGTTTTCTGTCACCACTGGGATCACAAAACTTTGTTCCTCATTAAAAAAAATTATATATCAGTTATACAAAAACTTTTTTGTGCCCGCATAAAACCTGCAAGATTTTATCTTACTGCCTTCTAATAGCATGGACAATTTCACATTCTTGAGACAATGCAGGAAAGTGGAAGGTGACNCATGGACAATTTCACATTCTTGAGGTCCAAATCTGTCAGAGACAATGCACAAAAGTGGAAGGTGACTTTGGAAGCTCACACAGTTTGTAGCTGCTGCAGTGAATTTCACATCAGAGAAATACCAAGCATCAAGAAAGCAAAGATTTTCAGATACATACAGTTTTGATAAATCTGCATGATAACTGGAAGAAACATTAGTGACAGAGTTATCCCAGGAAGAAAATCTGCAACTCTGGAAAATTCCATATAGAAAGAGCATTGCATAACATACAAAATTTCAAGGCTCAATAAATAGAATTTATTGCTGGTTTTTTAACATTCATTATCTGAAAAGAGACACACTCAAAGTTCCAATGGATGTTTGAACAAGGAAAAAGGCCTTTACTAAAAAAAGAGGAAAAAAAATCTGTAAGAAAGGTTTGAACTTTTAACAGTGAATAAAGTTTTTGTTAAAGTCTGGGATTTAATTCACACCCAGCTTATGCTAAAAAGAACAAACTGATTTGTAGGGACATACTCGCAAAAGTAAAACAAATTCTTATAAAGGGAAAATGAAGAGAGGAAGAGGATTTAAAGGATTTTCTTCCTTCCTCACAGGAAACTACCTTGGGAATATCTTACTTCTTCCCTTTTCCTAAAAAGAACAAGCAGAAGGCATTTTTTTCCTTTCAGACTGCCTCTGAACAGCTTCTCTTAAGCAACATCTCTGCATATTTGTCTGTGAAGGTGAACAACCAGTTCCTCACAGTGTTTAATACGTGATCTGAAAAACCTCAGTGTTCCTCAAAACGGATTTTAAAATACTTTGGATGAATGTCACTTTGAGATTAAAAAAAGAGGGTGGTTTGTGTGCAATGATGATCTCTGTGTTTAAGGTTATAAGTGTTTATTCAGCAAGTAGGATAGGCACAGAATTGTCTTTAACAGAACTTGACATGGGAAGTCAAAAGATACAGGTTTAAGTACAATCCTCACAACTGAAACACTGAATCAGCTCAGTTTCTGTTACAGGTGCTCATCAAGTCCTGTTTTTGTTTCTAGAGCTTATTTTCCATGACAAACCCACGTTTTAAAATTAGAGCCTATTAGGGAAACTGTCAAAATAGCTTTTCTAAGACTTTGCTTGCATGATATCAGTCTGTGCAGTGAGTATTAAGAAAGTTAAATGCAACTGAAAAAGGGTGGGGACAAATTTTTGGTTTGGTCTGTATATACCAAGTGCATCACCTTTAGCATGAGATTAAATGCAACTGAATGTGAAAGCAAGAGAGAGAAATGAATCCTCAGACTCCGTGTGTTGATATAAGTGAAAGAAAAGTTTTATATCCTGATTATGCAAAATGCATTCATGATTTACTTTAGTTGTATATATGGTCCCACTGGCTCCTCCTCCTTTGTATCCACTGTATTTTAAAATATAATGTTTTATAATTCAGTAATTAGGATCTTAAATTTGCTTTAAGTATGTAAACTATGCCTTAACTCTCTAAACTTTCAGTCTACTGAGCAGCAGAGGAGAGGTTAATTTTTAGAACACTTTCACTCTTTTGTTTTGCTTTTTGCATTGTGTATTTCTTGGCTTGAGAAGATTTTCTGTTTTGAATGCATGAAAAATGTTGGAGCACTGGAAAGAAGAAATGGAGAGAGGAAAAACTGAAAAGAATGAAGAAGGTGAAGCAAAATTTGTACAAAACATATTATAGAGCTTTTTCACCTTCCAGACTAGGATTTCTTAGAGGACAAAAGTTACAAAGAACCTTTAGCACAAATATCTCAGCTCACCAGTTGGTAAGACAGACAATTAATCTTGATAATATTAGAAGAAGTAATTTTTATGTCTCATATTCAATGAGGAAATACACTAAAATCAAAAAGCTACAATGAGAATGATAAAATCAAAATAACCTAACTACATATTGCACAAAAGAAGAAAAATTAGATCCTCTGCTATTCTGAAAACTGCAGGTATACACAGTGAGGGCTGAACTTTGAACATTGAGTCTTGTTCAGCAGTTATTGTCTTGTATTTCTTTATTTTTAAACCTAGAGAAGATGAAAATTTCCCCAAGGCTTCTTTCAGGAATTGTGCCCTCAGTGAGAATCAGAGGCCCTGCTTTTCCTTTCCGTGCAGGTCCCTGTGCCCTATGACAGAACCAATAATTTTAGAGCTCATTGCAGGGCTCAGTTAACATTTTGGGCAGCTGATTTGGCTGCTGAAGGCGGCCCTTTGCTATTCATTTGACAATCTGCAATTTATATCTGAAATTCAGAGAAGGAGAAATGGGTATTTCTGAAGTTCTTTCGGTTCAAGACATGCTTGAACAGAAGAGGAGCTTCTTCAGAATCAATATTTGAGAATGGCTTCCATACTTCAGAGATTCATTTTCCACCTAATTGTAACTACCTAAAACTTTGATGTCAAGATACATTTCTAGAAATATTTAAAAATTGAAGCAGGAAAGTTCCTGTGGGGGAATTCACGCCACTTTACCACAATGTTAGGGAGGCCCTTGTGAAACTTCGGTCACCTTTGGTTGACCTTGTGGAGGAGCCATGGGCAGTGCCACCTGATGAGGCAGAGCTGGAACCTGCCTTCCAGGTGTGCATCTAGAGCACCAAACAGCAAATGGGTTCTTGCTTAGACTCAGGCTAGTCCAAAACCTCTTCCCCATCCTAAAATGCATCACACCGAGTCCTCGGGACAAGCTGCTCTTGCACTGCTCTGATGAATTGTCTGGGAGACGCTCTTCTTTCTTTGCTACAGTGAGAGCACACTCAAAGCATTTCTACATGCCTAAAGTTAGGTGAAATTAATGCTGCTTAGCACTGGAACAGCCTCCACTTGCCAACATTTATGTGCATTGCAAGACCCATTTTTTCCTTCCTTTTAGCCTGGAGGAAGGTTGCAAGTGGTATGTTGGAACAGCATTAACTGACAGCAGGCTGGGAAACTTTTTACGGTGTTTGTGTTGTTGCTTTTCCTTCTAAGAAAAAAAAAAATCTGCCATTCAAACCATTATGAAAGTATGAGATGAACAATTTTCAAAGGCAGAAAACCAAATATCAGTGAATTTCACTAAAAGCTGAATATCTGTTTTTCAGATATTTTAAACTCTTTATTTAAACACATTATCAGTCAAGCTAAAAGGTGTGTGTGAAGTGTTGAAGAAAGAGGTAATAGTGTTACTGCTATTTGCTTCATTTTTAGATGAAAAATTCATACCCTCCAACGACAAATAAAGAAACCAAACAAACCCAAAAACAACCCATCAAGCTTCAGTCTAGTACCCTATGAGATTGAAAGTGAATCTCTATTAGACTGCCTATGATACTCATAATAAGCACAGCAAAACCCAAGAAATTTAGACTTCTGATTTGCTTAAAAATGGCATTTCTTATATGAACATTTTCAGACTGGATTATAAAATTTTCAACCATATTACACTCCAGAAGGAAATACATCCTACTTATGGAAAACTCTTTCCTTAATGCATGACACTCTGAAGGTGGAAGTAGTAGATAAATACTACCTTAATGGAAGACTGCAGTAGCATCCCTTCGATTTTGTTGAGTGCATAATGCTTTTTTGACCTGGACCATTATGGGCTTATGAAACATTGATTGTTTAAAACTTGGATATCTTAAAGCAAAATGAACAAGCTTGTTTGGGTCTCTTAATTTTAGTAATAATAACTGTAAGTCACTTGCTACATAATTCATGTTAAGATTGGTCAACCCACACAGTAGAATTTTTAAATAATCTTGGGGGGGGGCGGGGGATGGAAAAAGCCAACCATTTTCTGGAGAGTACCAGAAGAGTCCTGATAGGACCTGGATTCCTGAAGAGACTGTGGATAGAGGGTAGACCCCTCTTCCCTTGCTTCACTTGGGTACAGTGCCTGCCTGGCCAGGCAACAGAAATCCTCCATCACAGGACAGACCAGGAAATGGAGGAAATCCCCAGACATCAAAGGTGTTCTTGCCTGCTTTCCTTGCTGCTCTCCCTGCTTCTTTGATAGAGTTCTTCAAACGCACACCCTGTTCTCCTTTTCTATCAAAAGCTTTTGGATTAGGGATTTTTACTTCTCTTTCCCAACATTTTGGGGCAAGCATATGGAGAAATGTATCACTCAACTTATATCTGTATAAAGAAATTAGGAGAAACATCAGTGAAGTTAATGATTGTAAAAACCTGAAAGAAAAATAGAGCATTTGAGGTCTGTCAACAAGAAGTCAGATACACTGACATTTCTGCCACCATAATGACCTCTTTGTTTAATGTTGACCTACCATTTTTTGTCAGGAGATGGGGAAGGGAAGGCGGAGGAAAAGTACCTGGAGCACTGTAACCAGGATAAAATCCACAGTATTTCTTCTATTCAATCAACCCAGCAGTGAGGAAGAGCTTTGGGAAGTACATAAATTACCATTACAGACCAAATGTTATTGTGCTATCATCAGCCTCTCTGTAGCCTATTAATCAGTAAGCCAGATAAAAATTTCTGTGTGTACAATAAAACACAAAATACTGCTTAGCTATTTCTAGTATTTTTATGTAGCTACAAAGAAAAACCATGTTGCCCCAATTAATGTTTCTCTTTATCATGTATTTATGTAAAAAGGAACAAAAAAATAATCCATTGAGATTTTCTTCATTCTATATCAACTCTGCTTTCCGTGCAGACTGGCATTCTCTGGAGAGACAGAATATTTTCTGCCCCTCAACTTGTGCAGTGAATTTTAGTTATTGTGGTAATAAAGAATACTATTTTCTTAAAGGGATGTAGCGATGTAGGGTACACACATGGGTCATGCACAATGACACAAAGGAATACCCAGGCAGGCCCAAAGTGTGGTGTTATCATCAGGGGTAATTCCATGAGCAAACAAAACCCCCACAGGAAGCACTGTGGCTATTCTACAGTGCAGAAACCACCAGCCCTGCATGTAAAATTAAATTAAAGAGGCAAGTGCAGAACAGCCTTCCCAAAACAATGAACTAGAGAGGATCCCGCTATGCCTGACAAATGGAATGAAGTTACCATAATTCTGACAAATTCATACTACCCTTCATTTGCATACACTTCAGGAGCAGATATAATAATGGTTAATGAAAACAGGAGTTAAAATGACCCTAACATTGTAGCTTGCCCAGAGTCTAACCAAACACTGAATTAATATGGAACAACGGTGACTAAATGGATTATTTAAATCTTCATGTCTTAGAAAGAAATTACAAATTCAAAGTCATCACGGAGCAATGCAATAATTAATTCTGTGAATTTTAAATGCACTCATCTTTGCAAGCTACAGAAGCCAAAAAATTATGGTCAACTGATTCACTATGGTATCAGCTATGGTTGTTGTGACAGGACCTAATGAACAACTAACTGTGTGTGTGACTGCCTTTGTGCTAGGCAGGATGCAAACAACTAACTGGATATGTGCCTCTCCAGCAGTACTCCAACCCATGGAAACCCAATGGATGCAATGTTGGATTCTGCCCATCCCTTTGTCCAGAACAGCTAGCAATGAATGGCAGCAAATAAAATCATAGTTCCCAGTGTATGTGAGGTATTGCTCGGCATTTCCCCCTCTTTTAATCTTGGCACAGGGGCAGAAATGGATAGGGAAGAAGCAGAATAATTATCAGAGAAACGTTAAATGAAATGCATGGGAAAAGACTGGCAAGAAAGACAAGAAAATAAGGAAGAGAACAAAAAGGCAGATACAGGATTTGTCTCAGATGGCGGAGATAAGAGAAAGGCTGGAAAGAAGAGATCAGAACCATGGTCATGGAAACCATCAGGTCTAGCCAGAGACTGATGAAGTAGTAAAAATTTAGCATCTGGACTGTCTCTTTTCTCATCTATTTCCTTTCTCTTCCAAGAAAAGCCCTGTGCAAAGAGGCACTAGGACTCAGATAAGAATCCCTTTTATGAACAGCTTCTTCAGCTAATGATCACAGGCCTCATTCTTAACAGCATGGAGTCCCCAAGGCTTCTATTTAAAGTCAGCAGGAGAAGCAAATGCTCAGTAGTTCCAAAAAAAAAAAAAAAAAAAAAAAAAAAAAAAAAAAAAAAAAAAAAAAAAGAAAAAAAAAAAGAGGTCAGACTCTGTTCTTTGAGAGTATCCACCACAGAAATGAATCTGAATTCTCTTGCCGATAGTTTAATATCAGAATTTTTAATGGACTTTGAAAATAATCTTGGTATTATTTCTTCCCTTTTAACTGCTCTGTAGCTCATGGTCCCACTCAAGTTTTTTAGACTGTCATCCTTTTAATGTTTTCTTTTTGTTTTGTTTTTTTTTTTGCTTCAGCACTGTATCATTGTCATTACAGCAGAATTGCCAGGTACCTACAATAAAACATTTCAAGCCAGGAGAAGAAACACTGTTCTGAAGAGTGCATACGAACTGAATATTTTCTTTGGTCAGTAACTCCGTTATTCCCTGAGAACCCTTTCATGACTTCTGGAATAAATTTGTTCTTTCTGTGCTGAGTGCCTGCTGTCAGAATGTCCAAGTAACTCTGCAGACAATTCCAGCATTGAAGGTTTCCAGGGTTTCCCATCAGCAGCTTTCACTGTGGTCTGCCATCTCATGCAGCAAATTTTCTTAGCTGTGCAGTCCAAAGTGAGAGTGTCAGCAATGGAGTCCCATTTTTTTCTCCTTTTTAATGAAATAACTTCATGCCTTTGCACCTGTATTCCCATGGGTTTCATAATTTGTAATATTGTTCCATCTCCTCCTTTACAAAATTATCAAATAATGCAAAAAGAGGATTACTTAATTGGATTGCATTGGCCTGAGTATGTGAAATGTGCAAAGTCAGTGACCACTGAAATCAAAAGAAGGCTGAGTTCTCAATGTTTTGTAGATTATTTTGGTGTAAAATCATTTGTTAACACAATGAACTTGTCAGGTTTTGTTTGAGGAGCTGCCTAGCTAAAATGGTCTGTCAACACAGCTTGGTCTTGCTTGATCTAAAATTTTTAGATTTTTGATTCTAACAAATTGACACTTGTTCACTGTTCAGCTGTGACTGTCTCCTTAGATACTTCTGACACAGAGTTTTTAATTAGTCACATCAGTTTCTAAACCCAACATTTATGTATAAAGTAGTAAGTTATCTCAATAGAGAATGGAACCACTCTTCAATATCCAATTTCTACTGGGAGACCGGGATTCCACCCAGCATCTTCATCAGCTCCTCTAAAATAGATAAATGCATAGTTATATGCTGAACAGTTTCTTCCTCTATTGCCAAAGATACCAGACACTGTTCATTGCATAAGTTTATCAGCTGTTTACAAATATCAATTTCTAAACAATCAGGATGATTCTTCCCATGCTGACATTCTGTCATAAGATTTTTATTTGCTTGCTTTGTGGTAAAGCTAGGGGAGGAAACTCCAGGGAAAAGAAGCCCAAACAAGCACATGACCACACACAACTTCCTCTTCGGAGAAAAATAGTGGTTACATAATTTCATCTTACTCATATTAAAATTTCTGGCATCTTTTCCTTTGGTGACTTCCCCATTGGTAACTTCTGATTGCCAGGTTCAAGTTTCTGCCCTGACAGGGAAGGGATTGGTGCCGTGACTCGGATGGCGAACCAAACCCACTACAAGGGGGAACACCTCTTGTATTCTTCCTGGCCCCATGTTTGCCTCAGACAGTGTAAAGGAGCAAAATATTTTATTCAGACTCAAGTGAAAGGAACAGAAGCTCAGGAAAATGCAGACAAACAGTGGATTAGTTCTTCAAGTTGGAAAATAGTGTTCCTGAGAAATTAGGAAAAACAGAAATGAACATCAACATGGAGGAAGTATTTAATAACTATGTAAAGCCTAAAATAATTATTCTAAGACATCCAAAACCAATTCAAGTTTATCCTATTAATTCTCACAGGGCCAAAAAAACACCGTAAAAACTATCTGCTTTCTGGATCGATCAAATGAAGTCATATTTCTCAGCAGAAGTGCTTAAAGGCCCAAATAAAAGCAGCACAACATTTAGAAGAACTGATCAAACCCAACATTACCTCATCTGAACATCATCAAAGCTAATGTCTTATCAAACTTACTTAAATATGTATATTGCATGATCTCAGACATCAACCTTAAAAGAGTACTCTGTACTAATCTGCATCTTTTCAGGTTGCTCATGAGACAAATTTTGGATTTTACCTATAGTGCTCTCAGAATTGTTACCTGAAATTGCTGATTTCTGACACTCCTCTTTGGAAACTCATCTGGGATGCAAATTCTGACAGCTTTTGTGTTGCCCTAAGAAAACAGTCATGGTAAGTGGACATGTGCTAGAAAACGCTAAATTTATGAACTTCACTCTGTAAACCAGGACAGAAACACAGTTTTCTTAAACCCATGAAGAAATGGAAAAAATCACCAGACTTGTCAGCATCACCAAATTACTGAAGTCTTACAAATAGTGCACGCTTCTTGCATCCAGAGCTTTTAAATCTGTGTATTCACATAATTAAGCTGGAGTATATGTTCATCCCATGTGATTATGGAATAAAATATGATCATGTGAATATAAGCCCCAAAAGCAGGGAAGCCAAATAGGAAATACTTCTTCTCCTCTCAGTGTTTCACAAGACCTCATGACTTCAAGACACTTCTGTGCTTGGGAAGAGGAATTTATGGTTAGTTAATATTAGAGATTGACAGCCCTCATACACAGTTCCCCTTTTTAAATGGATGATGGCTGTTACTAAATTATAATAACAAGAGACAAAAAGAAGGTTTGGGACAATTTATTAAAATAATTTCTCTTATTTCATGGTAAACATTCTATTTCTTGATGCCATAGAGAAGAGCCATTTATTTCCTTTGTCTGAGTTGAACCTGAATGTTCTGATCTCTCACTGCAAAAGCACTGCCCCATAGATTGCCATGAAATGTTCATGAAAGACCCTCAGTAACAGCTGTGCAGCTGTTTAATTGCTCATTTGCCAGCATGGAAAAAGCCCAGTGTCAAAAAATTCCATCTAAAATGCAAACTCCAAAATACTCAAAATCAGATGATAATCATCTTTACTGATGCTTAAAGTGCAATAATTTTTATCCAGACAGCAATGACATTATGCAAAATAACATGGACTTGGGAGTACTTGAAAGAAAGAATTACATGAACGTGAAAAGCTACAAGAACTGTTAGAAATGCACACAGACCATCATCTCACACCACAAATAGGAGCCAGAATGACAATACCATAAATTAAAACAACCCTCAAGCAAAAACTAACAGCCAGGAAATGAGAAACAGATTTAAAACAGAGAACAGAAACCAGAAAGCATGACCACTAATGAGATTCTGCACAACACTTAGAGTAACAAAGGAGGTGACAAATGATTGCAGAGATACAGTATTAATAAGGAAGTACAAATTATATTTCCTGTTTATGCTGTCTTTCACCTTGCATAGGCACCTAGAAATTGGAAAGGGGGCATACATTCAATAATCTCTCACTTTAGAGGGGTGGAAAGCTGGGAATGGCATGAAAATCCATTTGCAACACATCTCACAGCTGGAAAGTGGAGAAAAAAAGCAAGCTGATATAACCTGCAGAATTAAAATAACGTTATCATGCATAAAGTGATGCCCAGCCAGTACAGAATAATGACTTCAACTCCGATTACAGCAGCCAATTTAATGTAAATATACTGCATGCTAATGTAGTGTCATACTAATTTCCTCTTCCCCTAGTGCTGCTCGTATTAAAGGCAGGATTCCCACATTTCTCTCCAGGATTTCTGCCCAGATAATGCGAACGCAGGGAAATTGATGCATCTGGGATACCTCAGAGCAACTGCACACATGAAATACAGATAACCTGTTTGTGAGAAAAGTCAGGCCTGCTGCACATGTTCCATTAAGCCCAGATCTTGTGGAGCCCAGGAGATTTGGAGTCATGCACAGAGCCCCACTTCAGCACGTGCGCTGCGGGGCCCGCGCGTCCTGAGCTCCGCGTGTGCGTGCTCCTCTGGTGGTCTGCACAAGAGCCGTGGGTGCATCCAGAGTTGTGACATCTCACAGCCTGCCCAGAGCAGTCAGGCTGTTGGAGATCCACAAATCCTGGGCAAGGAGTCCAGGCCCTCAAGGAGGCCATATACAGGGAAATTTGGGCATAGACAGGGCAAGTTACGGGCTGTCGATCCCCAGACTGGGGGAGTCAGAATGTAATTTTGCAAAAGTCACATCCAGACAAGGCTGGTGAGGCAGCTAAATGAATATAACATGAGAAATTAGCTGTCTACTAAATAATTAGAAAAAAATACAACCACAGGATGTGAACAGAAGTCTTGAACGAGATGATTTCTATGTAATCTATCAATACTATGGGCAGAGCTTAATATTGCTCAGTCTGAATTGAATCTTTAAATCTGTGAGCTAAGAAAAAAGAAAATGTTCTAGCAACATAAGTTTTCTCATTGTTAGGAAACATGGTGCATTGGAGTTTCATAAAACTGCACACAATCTCCCAAAATGCAACCATTTATGCTCTTAATTTCTGTTCTTCTGCTAGCCTAGTGTCTCAGTACTCTTGCTGCAGTTTGATAATGAATAATGAAGGTGCACTTCATGTACAACATGAAAAAACACGTACATGGGAGATTCCACTCAATGTGGAATAAATCCATTAAAAAAAATCTCATAAATATACAACAAATATATAAAATGAAATTGATAAGTATTATGCCTTATTGAATGTATGTAATAGAGAGAGTCTACAAAATAAGAAGTCATAAATGGGATCAAAATACTTATTATTCTTTAGGAAAAGGAAAGACATTTATGCAGTCAGGTGCTAATACTGAACCACATACTCAGAAGCTTTTTCTTTAGGTCAGTTAAACCCATTTCATTCCAGTGCAATACTACCTTGACTAGGCTTAATGAACCTAACTGGAGCATATCATTAATTGGTATATATGATAACATCATTTTTTGGAGTACCTTTTCTTTTTCTTTGCCTTTACATTGTGTATACTTCACAGATATCAAAAGGCCAGGAGTCCTGACTGAGAAAAAACCTTTAGAATAGCTTAGCTAGACTCATGTGTACAAACTCACGATAACAATGGAATTTTTTTCCTCTGTCTTCCCAGATGAGATATTTTCCTAGAGAGAATCTTTCTTTTAAATGTTATAAAACCTTTTTTAGAACAAAAAGCCCATACTTAATGCCATAAATCTGTGTTTCCTCAGTCTCATACTGTACTGAACTTTTGTTCCAAATTAGCAACCCCACAACTGACCTTCTGGCACAAAACTACATGTTTTTGCTATCCTAAACTTCTATCTCTACCTTTAGAAGGTCTTTGCTACGTCTTTTAATATACACACCCCTGCATTTTGTTAAAAGTCGATCTTTCGGACTAATGTCTAACCTGAATTATTTTACAGCAATATATAATACAAACTCAGAAAATGAATGGCAACAGATGTTTAGAAGGCCCAGAAATCTTCCTAAAAAGTGAAGAGTAGGGACTATGTGTGTATTGTTCTGCTAGCTCAGGATTCTTGCTGGCAATATGGCTAATGTCCTTGGCCAGGAGTGTGGACCTTTTGATGTCCTGCAGGCTGGCTTTTGTCAGACCAGTCTCTTGCTCCCCTCCTTGGAGAAACTTGGTGGCTGATCAAGTGCTTGCTTGGGCTATTGCTGCTCCTGCAGGGATGCAGCCATCCTAAGCTTTGAGAAGCTCTCAACTACCCTACCATGCTTTCTCCACCTCCAGAACATCCTCTGATACCAAAAGTCTGATGTAACAACTCTAGATGTGTTACAGCCAGACCATGAGAGAGGAATATATAGAAAAACTGTTCATGCTTGGAGCAACAGCTTAGTTCCATATAATATTTACTGCCATCACAAAATCCTAATTAAATGTCAAACATTGCAGGATGCACGGGTTTGGGTAGAGTTAGAGATACTGAGGAATACTTTCACTCTCCTCTCATAATATAGTGACTGGACTTTATGCATTGAGTTGGATGACATATTCAGTCCCAGCAGAGGAAACCGTCTGAGGACTCTGAGTTCTCAGAGTGTTATTTTAAACTAAAACCCAAATAAAACAATTTAATACCATTAGTGTTATAAAAGAAAATATTACTTAAGTGTTGTCCTTAACAAAGCTTCTTTATGTAGTTTGACACTTGGTTTAGAACTGACATCTCAAAGAACACTCCATATTTTATCCTCACTCGTCACCACCATTTACGAATAATAAAATTCTTACATGCCTACGTATTTCAAAAGAAGTTTGTGACTGAATTCAGGCTCTGTGCTTCACACCTAGCCAATGAAATTGAAGCCAGAAGTAGAAAAAGGTCTCTGGGAGGTTTCCACTCCCACTGTGAGGAGGAACGTCCCATGGCTGCTGGGGAACATGCTCTGATGCTGCTTACAAACACTGCCAGTAGTGATGATCCCACAGCCCCCCCAGTAGCCACTTTGTTACTCTCTCTCTTGCAACGTAAAGCCATTATTCTTTGACCTTTCCCTGGCAGGTCTTGACAACAATTTATTCTTTCCCTGTTTGCAGCAGCCTTTTTAGATATTCGAGGGCCGTCTTCTTCACATCTTTCTTAAACCTGTGTTCTTCCAGACTGTACTAGTCTCAGAACTGACACTGAGCACCAGGTGAGGCTTCAAGCAGCATCCACTGAAGTCAGAGATTATTTTGCCTGCCAGTATTGCTCCTATTTTCACAAAACACCTTGTGCAATTTGCTTTTCAAAGGAAAAGTCTATAAACTGGCAGCAGATGACAGAAAATGAAGTTCTCTGAAGTGCGATGATTGCTCCCATATTTTGCCCGAGCTGGTCCTTGCAGTAATACCTTGTCTGTGTTTTGGGTTTGTATGTTTGAAAACAACAGCATAAGCAGAGGAATATTCCTTGCATGGATTTTCTCCTACTTGCAAGAAATATGAAGAATTTGCCTGATTTTGGAGATGTTGAATTCTACTTCTCTATTATACATGAAAAATCTTTTCTTTCTGTCATACTGCTGAAGAGTGAGCAGAGCCCCAGCCATTCTGCCTAGGTTAATGTATGCACCACAGCAGGGTGCCTCTAACAGACACTGACTGCTCTCTGGTCTGTCCCCAGAGAGTAAAAGGATGTGTCTGTGTGGATTAGTGTGTGGAAATTCACAGTATATGAGTTTCCAGACATGCAGCAGCCCGTTCACCTCCAAAATCCTCCAAAGTTGAAGAGCCGCCTGAATTAAATTCTACTCTGTTGTCTGTCCTTAGCTAGGGGGACTTCTACCCTCTCACTCTTCTTTGTCTTTTCAAAGTGTAAACTTAGATGGCAAAGAGTGATCAGCCCAGGCAGCATGCTGTGACCTCAGCACCAGCACAGGAGTCACTCCAAAGGGGTGCACTGTACCATATGCTCCACCTGGCCTGGCAACCTCCTCACTGGCATACCTTCAGAAATTGTCTTAGAGCTTCTACTTCATCCCTAAGGCAGCATTCTGAGGTCAGCATGGCTTTGGAGGGCAATCACTAGGCAGAGTCTCTGACTCCTCATGGACTTTTCCAACTTCAGTGCTGAATATGGCCCCAAAGGAAAATGAGTCCAGAGAGGCTTAGAGCATCACACTAATGGAAATATCTTCTCTGGAATTCTCAGCTGGTCAAATACATTCCAAATCCAGTCCTATGGTGATGTTCACATGGATAAACAGAGGGTTGTAAAGAATCTGTCCTGCATTATCCAGTGAAAGTATGGAATTTTCTGCACTCAATATCATTTCTTTGAGAAAGCAAACAAACAAACAAACAAAATATTTTAATTGGTTAAAAAATACATTTAAACTGGTTCTTGGATTCAAGAGAATGATTGCAAACCAGTTCCTCCCACAGCACTTATCAACATTCTCAAGCTATAACCAATAGTGTATATTACATTTCATCTGATGAGATCTTTTAAAGAGATAGAGGCTTGCTAAACAGTTTGAGGTTATTAATCTGTCAGGTACAGAACATCAAAGCCTGTAAACGTTTGTAAAAGCAACTTTTAAACCACAAAAGATATTAAATATACAAGAGATAGAAAATTGTGGCAACAGGAAACAGAAAGCAATGGAAGAGCAGGAATCCATTTACTGGTATATGCAAGCATTTCTACCATACTTGGAGGATTTAGGTGGACTACTTCTCCAGGTTAGTTAGTCTCCAAGTTACTTCTCCAACTGACTTTAAGTCAGTTCTAATTTAATTTTCAGTTTTTCATTTTAAATTTCCTGCTTACATAAGATCCCAAATTTCAGATGTAACAGAGCGGCCCCCTACATAATTTTAGAACTGCCTTCTTACAGGGAAAATGGACAACGTATCTGCAGATACTAGTGCACCACACCTGTATTCATAAAGCTTTCTCCACATTTTTTATTTCTCCACAGTCATAACATGGAGGAGATGGAGGGAAATATTGGAAAGTGCAAGCTTTTAATCTTGACTCCCCTCCTACACCTAAGAGTCACTACATCTAGTTGCCTTTGGAAGCTTCAGATTTCTGGGTTTTCCATTTATTACATCCTGAATGGTTATCTGGATTTGGGACTTCTGATCTAGGCTTTTTCTTGGTATGAATTAGTCTTTATGAATTGGATTTTCACATATATTATCCTATTCTTTGTTACATACCAAACAGAACAAAATACATAACAGAATCACCCATGTTTCCAGATACATGTCTGTGTTACACAAGTGTCAGACTGTCAGGTTTTGGTGTATGAGATGGTTTATTGCTGGCCTGATGTAATTGCACTGTGTCATTGTAAATTCCCTTAATCCTCAGAGCGAGACTTCTCATACAGACACATTCTGTAATGTTTGCACAAGGAAGACAAAATTCTGAAACATCTGAATTACAAACATTAGAAGCCTCAAACCTGGCACCTTGAGAAATCCTGCATCTTGCACTGTGGGGAGGGTAGTACAGAGTGCAGGGACTGATGGCAATTTGGGAGAGGACCTAGTCAGGAGGAGGTTGACCAAGTGATTGATGCTTCTCGAGGTCTCCAGAGTTCTTATAGCAGCAACAGTTCAATCTGTCTTGGTCAAATTTGCATAGTGCTTTCTGTTTATTCCCAGCAAAAAGATATTGCAGACAAAATATTTGAAGCAAATTTAATCCTTACTCAAAATCAGCATTACCATAATATCCCAGCACTCAGACTGTGCCTTCAGGCAGGGTGAGGAGTGAAGGGTATAGAATATAAATGGCACACTCCTCATCTTGGAGACTTTGTCTTTTGAAGGAGAGGTCACAGCATTTGTACAGGTAAATATTTATTCCAGGAGAGCTATTTTGCTGAGATGTTTTGTTGCTGCATCTAGAATGTCAGATAAAACTTGATTACATATGCCTTCCCTGTGCAAATGGTGATCCTTCCTCTCTTCTCCTTCTCTGCATGATTACCAGCCCTTTTTGCAGAATCCCTAATAGAATTGGCACAATTCTGCACTTGGGGGATTCCAATACTGGGATCAGCTTCATTTTTAAGTGTTTATTTCTTTGAAATATCTTTTTAATCAGGGAGAATGCTAAACAGGGCTCTTCTTCAAACTGTATTGCTTTGTGATCAAATGCACCCATAGTGCATTTGAGTATCTCTGCTGCATTGAGTGCATGAGTATCTCTGCTGCACCACAGATGACATTTTTGTGTCAACTTTTATGAACTTTTTTTGCAAGTATCCTCCTGAGCTCATTACAGAATTAAGGCAGAGAATGGAGCTGTTTATCCCAGGAATATCCAAACATAAGCATTTATCAGTTGTGTGTTCCCCCACCTTTTTTTCTTTTTGCAATACTTTTACAGTGTTATTACTCGCCCCTACATTTCCTCTGAGTTTTTCTGTCTTTTTCTTCAATGTGAGTCAGATTATTTTAAATTAATATGATCACAGTTGCAGAGTTTTCATTGTATACTTTTCCTTGGAGCCTGGAGGCCTATTATTTAGGGTGAGGTTGCTTTTACCCTCAACATTTTCTCTTGTTTGGTACTAACTTCACAGAAGTGCCTGCTTTTAATTGCAAAACTTTTGTTATTTCTATACCAAGCTGCAGACACTGGAGTTCTCTACTCTGCAACGTGACTGTCTGTTCCTTTTCTGCTTGCTGGCTTCAGGCAACAAACACATGAGAATTTCAATTGTATTTTCACGTAATTTTCCTCTGTCTCATCGTTCCAATGTTTCAGACATTAGTTTTAAGACCATATGTTCCTTCCAGAGCATAAATACCTTAATTAAGATGTAGGCTTAAAACAATCCCTAAATAGTTCGAAGAGGTCTGAACAGATTTTTTTAATTTAGGCAGAACTTCAAGTTTTTGCTAAAAGCTCTCAGGTTTTGTATATCATAAAAAAATAATCAGACTACATCTAGACTGCATCTTCTTGAAGATTTTATTTTAGACACCGTTTTTAATCTGTTGGCACAGAACTGAATGAAAGAACGTTTTCTGAGAAAATGCTACTCGGTAGAATTGCAGAGTTTTCCACATTACAACGTGTCACAACCAGGGTTGAGAGAAGCAGTTGTTACCGTATGAGCACACAGTTTCTTTCTAAATTTGATGCCTTGCTTCTTAATAATGCATACCTTCTTTCGTTGATTTTTTTGTTTGTTTTCCCACTCCTTTTTCTTGCTGTCCGTGTCACTAGACAACATTATTAGATCTGATTGAAACAGAACAGAATTGTGAAGTTCATAAAATAGATTTTTGCCTAAGCAGTAGTACAGGTTGCAAGATCTGCAGCAATTTCTCAGAAGTTATTGGGAAGATAAGAAGTCAAAGGCTGTCAGACAAGCTTAACTACGTGGAGATGTGAATAGGAGCTAATCTATGACAAGGAGGCTGAGAGGCATAAAAGTGTGATCTGTTCCTGGCACAATTTAAAAAAAAACACAACCATTTTCTTCAACTATTTGCTAATGGGAGAGTGAACTGTGAAGATCTGTCAGATACTCAGTGAGTTTTTTACAAAGACAAAAATGAAAGAATTTTTAAGAGGTAAAATGAAGTCCCAGTGAAATAAATAGATGTCACTAAAAAGTGACTACAAATGGAGTCTGACATGGTCCAAGTGAAACGAAGATGTGGTCCAAGTGAGTCAGGCTCTCTAGGTTGATCTACACAGCAAGCAAATGGCCAGGTGTGTGATAGATCAAGTCTGATCCCATGAATCTGAACTCAGAGATGATTCTAAGGTTTTCTGGTCTCATTTTGGTGGTAAGCTGAAGCTCACTAACAAATTAACATATCCAAAATATTGTTCCATTATACTTTAAAAGTTCTTCCTCATTACAAAACAGACAACATTCTAAAAAACCCAGAAATGTTTTAAAAATAAGGCTTCAATAATTTTTCTTTTTTACAATGTATTTAAATACAATAAAACTTTTTAAGGAGCAATTTCAACATTTCTTTGAAGTGTGACACTCTGAATCAATTGGATGGCATAGTGCTAACAACCACCTGTTTTCCTAGAGGCTATTGCTATTTGTCTGATGGCCCTAGGATTTTCAGCTCAGTTTCCTCATGTCTTGCCTCATACACTGCATTTTTTATGGCCTGAGTAGGGAAAAATAATTCATGTGAGTCCTTTTGTGGGCTGAAGATCTTAGTAATGCCCTGTGGCAGGCTGCCCAATATGTGCATTTGCAGAGCCATCTGCTACCTGCAGATCAACAGAGAACATGACTTGGCTAATATAATTACTTTTTGCACAGAGACGTGCTCATACAGTTTTTACTGGCTGTTCTGATGTTTCAGGAACATATATTTTTTTATTCCTTGAAGAAACTAATTCATTCACCACACCGTTTTCTACTGGGAGCTGCCTGGCCACATGTTTTCTTAGGATTTGCATAAAAATTAAATATCCAATGGTAACCACCTGTAGCCTGCACATACCTGTTGTTCATGGTCAAGTGTTTAATAAATTCAGTTCCATAAGGAAAGAAAAAAAATCTATGCTACTTGTATTTTGTGTCTCTATGCTAAAAGACAAATGTATCTAGTTCAGACTAGTACTTAAATATGCCAAAGGCGACAAACAACTCTTTATATGAATGACACTTGACTTATGTTTGAAGAATATTTGGACTTTGACTTGGAAGCACTCAGACATAAGGGTTGCACTAAAAAGGAAGAGATTCATTTTGAACAGATTACAGAAACCATGTGTGACAGAGTAGAACAAATGTTAAGCACTTATTTTGAACATAATTGAGAAGGGCACTACTAGTATTTTATGCACAAAGCTTGCATGAATAGAAAAATATATCCAGTATCTTCTACCTTAACACGTGTCCCACATTGTACGTCAGATTGGTGGCCAAAGAAGGTATGTGAAATACTTAGGTGAAATGGATGCCATGGAATGATCCACTCCCTCATTCTCCTCTGAACTTAGGCTGTAATTCTTCTACAAAGTAGTGTCAGTAACAAAGACTGAGTTTGAAGCCTAGAATTCCACAGCAAAATTTCAGAACAGTTTGTGTCTGTCCTATACACCAGACCCAGGAAAATGTAAGTATACAATCCTATATCCTGTGTTTGTAAAGTTCAGTCCACGAAATCACTGCTCTATGCATTTTTTTTACTGTCCTCAAAAGAACAAAGCTATCACAGAGCTTTACCACCTCTCATCTCTCTGGTCTGCCCATTCAACTAAGCACAAGGTGCCATACAGCTAAGTTGCCATTAATTTCAGATCCAGAATTGCTGTGTTAGCAGTTGCTTTTCTGCCAAGTCATCCCCCTTTGCTGCCTTGAGCTTTAATGTAGATTAGAGCTCAGCTGAACACCTCATCTCAGGCTGGCTCCAACAGTGACAGCCTGCTAAATAAAAAGGATCAAACCTCTGAACCCAGCTTTTTCTTCTCCTGGGTAGCAAAAATTGTTGTCCTGAGGCCAAAAATAAAAGAGGTTATACCAGAACAGGCAGGCTTGCTGCCTTGCTGGGGATTGCTGCTCATCCCTGCCTCTCTAGGTGAAGTGATCCTGCATGCCTTGACCTATGCTAGCAGAAGGATGCTCCTTTTTCCAAGACTCCAGCAGTGAAGGAGGAAGAAGCAGGATCATGGTTGCTCTTCTGCAGAGGCTTTCCTTGAATTCATCTCCTTTTGTACATCTCAGCAAGTCTAACACTGGTGGTTACTGGGCTCTGCAAAAGTGTTGAGGTCTATTCAACAACACCTTTGAACTTTGTAACTTTGTTAGCCATACATCTTAGGCCACCAAAAGATCTCTCTATATGTGAGCAATCAATGCCCAGCAGTCTGTTCAAGCCTTAAATAAGCAAAGAATAAGTAAACTCAGAAATTAGTTTTTCTCAGATACTTCTGAGTATCTAAATTGACCAGCTGCCAGATTTGGTAAGAGGAGGGAACCTTAATTTCTAAAGCACAGATAATGGGTCTCAGACTGATCTAAACCTGACAAGTTCCTTGGAAGTTGCAACTCCCTCTGTATCATCTGTTTTGAAACTGAGGTGTAGTGTTGAATTTTTTTCTCTTGAAGCAAGGACAGCTATTGATAAATAAGGGAAATCAGCCATTGGGACAAAGTCAGAGACTGACTCCAGTACGTGTCTGTTCATCAGTAATTTATGAGAACACTTCAAGAATGGAATTATTAGGGAAAGCTACTGGATTTTTATTCTGTGCTAAGGTGATGCTTTCTGGTTCCCAAAGTCACCACACACTCGGGACAGTCCACAGACTGGACTGGCTGTTATTTAAATGATGACATAAGCCTGTGAAGAGTAATAGCCCTAATGGGCAACAGGAATGAGTGTGGAGGGTAGGGAGAATTGATTAGCTGGTGGGATACCAGTAAATACAAAGTGCTTAATCACAGGCAGACTCAGCACCTTGATCTCCCAATCAATAGCACTTGCAGGTTTAGAGCACATGAGGAAACCTTGGGTTTAAAGAGAAGATAAAAGGTTCTCTCTCTTTGTTATTTCTGCAATGTTCTATACTTATATATCCTATTCCATTCTAGCAGTCTGAAGGCTTTTACAATTTTTTAAATGAAGCAAACACTTCACCCATTTCAGAAAGAAATTATACAGCTGCTCAGTACCAAAGAGCAGCCTAGATCTGGGAATAAAGAGGGCATCATACCTCCTCGTAATGCTGTGATCAGAGAAAAATGGATTCTGATGTTTAAACCTAAACAAGTACCTAATTGAGATGGAGGCTAATTACCCATACCCTGGCAGAAATTGTACAAAGTTTCCGAATGGGCATGGCACCAACATGTACTGTGAGAGATGCCACCTTTAACATCCATCATTACCTTCAGTAATCAAGAGCACAGTAAAACCTGCAACTGGCCTAGGGAGGAATGAGCTAGAAAGAGGCACAGTTTGATTTTTCCTTTGGGCTAGAGAAAAAAAAAGGAAGAATAAAACCTATACACAAGGCTTATGTTTCAGCCAGCAACCACTGAGCTGTCCCTGCTGTGAACTGATAACTGAGACCGATAATAAATGCAGCCTGACTCTATCAGCTGTACAGACTTATTGTGCTCAGCTGAAAATAGAAATAAAATCAAGTAGTGCCAAGGAAGGACCAAAATGGATTCTCAGAATACTGAGACCCCTGTGAACTTTGGCCATTTGGTTAATAGAAATCTTGGATGCAGACCATCTCAGGACAGGCTTGAAAAACATAAATCCTGAATAACATTGTGCTAGCTTAAGTCTCAGGGTTTTAATTTCATATTGTAAATGTTGTTTGTTGACTTCAGGACTAAAAAAAAATAAATACCAAAGCAATATTGCAATGTAGTATTCATCTTGAAATGCTGCACTAGAAAACAGAGGGAGGGTTATATTTCTGTGATTATTTTTTATGATATACCTTTACTCTGTTCTTGTCATGTATTGTTACAATTTTTGGCAAGCAACAAGCATCTTACCCTTAGTAATTGAAAGACATTTTCCAGCCTTAAGCTGGCTGCCTGCTGCCACATCTGACCTTGTGCTGCTGCTTGTGCTCGTGAAATGAAAGAGCTGGGAGACAAAGAACCACAGCCATCTTGGAGCTGGGCTTCAGGAAGCTGCTCGGGAAGTGGGAATTCACACAAACAGCCTGTCCCATCTTAAGTCACTCCTCTGTAGCTTAACACTGCTTCTCAGAGCTGATAATAAAGCTATGGGAGATTTCAACAATGGCAAGTTCACAATTCTCCCAAGGCAGAAAAGCAAGAAAAGCAATACATTTCTTCTCAAACTGATGTTTCTTTTTTGCCTCTTCATCCTGGTGTGTCCTTACAGGCCTCCTGCAGCTGCTTCTCCCATTGTCTCCCATTGTACCATTTATCTTTTCCACAGGTTTGTGCTCTTATCAACAATCACCAAGCATTTCCCATCTCTCCTCCATGTAAATCCTCATAACCACATTCTATTCCTACATGTGGTAAAAAAGCTGTGTCGCTGAGTGCAATGTTACCCATGACATCTCCAGAGCCTTTGGAGCTTTGAGGGGCAATCTGATGGCATCATTGAGGGCATTTGAGGCATCTGCTGCCTGCAGAGCCAAGGCGATGGAAAATGTTAAGACTGAGACTGGAAAAAATAGAAAGACTTAACAAAAATAGTGGCTATAAACAAACAAACAGACTAAAATTAGGGGTAAAAACAGAGGGAAAAAAGCAAAAGAGAAAACCATTCTTTTACCATGGAAACTGTTGGTGTTACATATAGATAAAGGTCTGACAGCTTTCCCTTTTTAAATCCCCTATTTACAGGGATTATGTAGCTCAGATGTGGAAAGTCTCTGAAATATGGCTTACAAGGTCTCAGGAAAGAAGCCTTAAAAATAAATTTAACTCTTTCATTCTTAAGTATAAAACAATAAATGCTAACTCATTTTAAGAGCTATGTAAAAAAAAAAAAAAAAAAAAGCCAGAACAACATAGCACACTCCTTGAGTCTAAGTTAGATTTTTTGATTAATTATTTAAAAATTTTCTCCACCATATTTGCAGATAATTCCATCTATTCAGATTCTTCGCATGAGTTCAAAATGCAGCTATTTTTGATTAAAGAGGTAGAGACAGACAGACATCCAGTTGTATTTTTCTTTTTGGGCACTACACATTTCTTGAAGATGGAAGAGGAAGGTAAGAGTCACTGAAGTTCCTTTGCCACTAGCAGGGTGTTTCTAGGCATGGAAGACTCTCAGACTACAAAACCTGCAAGTGATCTTAGACTATCACAGCCTCAAAGTAATGTAAAACCTCTCTAAAG
Source organism: Promerops cafer (assembly GCA_013398275.1). Classification (NCBI taxonomy): domain Eukaryota; kingdom Metazoa; phylum Chordata; class Aves; order Passeriformes; family Nectariniidae; genus Promerops; species Promerops cafer. Next base: position 2,253,727 of record VZSE01010018.1, on the reverse strand, counting down.
AAGGAGTGGGTATCTGCTCCCTGGCTGGATGAAAACAACTTCTAGAATCCAGCTCTTATAAGTCGTTGAAAATCCAAGTTTAAATTTGCCATCTGTAAATATTTTGCAATATTTTATTAAAAATAACCATTTCTGAAAATATTGCTCTAAATAGATTCACTCTTCCAATGGACTGTTTACAAAGAATAAATAAAAAGTGTACATTAGAGCAGAGCAAATAAAAGAGGCGTCTATTTGCAAACACATTGGCTACAGCAGGTTCACTTTTCTGTCCTCACAGGTTCAAAACTGCAGTTTCATGGGAGTTTTGCAGGTAGTCTTTTTGTTCTGTTGTCTTTTTAACCACCCACACCACATTTTTAGCAAGTGATGACTGTATAAAAATATTTATATTTCTATGAAATTCAACATGCTCACAAGCAGATTTAAATGTTCATGAGCACACCTGGTGGCAGAGAGCATAAAAAGACTACTTAGGTATCAGGAGTTAGAGTTTTGCATGTCACCAAACAGAATGGATTCAAGATATTTAAAGCCTTGGAACCTACATACTTGGGCAAAAAAAAATTTTTTTCTCATTTCTTTGAAAAAAAACGAGAATTAAAACAGATTGCTAAAATAAAAGTAGTAATTTTCCTCCAGGTTTTTATCTGTTTCAATCTAACCAGTGTTTCAGTGCACCAGCAACCCTTTAGAACTGAAAAATACTTTAAATGCGATTTTGTAGTCTTAATACTGTGGTATAAGATGCTCTGATAAGACACAAACTACCGACATCTAGGTCATCAGAGAAAGGAGAAAGTGCTTTCTGCATGGATTGGAAGCATTGAACTTTCCATGAGTGGCTCCAGCTTCATATGCTGTTCAAACCTTTCCGCATTGGAATCAGCCAGCTGCAGTGCAAGAGGTGCTCATTTCTTGATGGAGATGTGCCAAGGCATACGGAACTGGGAAAAACCTGCTCTTTGCAATGCATGCTTTGGCACAGGGTGCTGCTGAGCATGTCACAGCGATTAAAAAGAGGGAGAGAAAGTGCACTGAACTGGCAGATGTCAGTGGTTCAGTGCCTGTGCTGGCCGGGATTTGCTCTTGGAGGACGAGCTGGCAGACCCTGGGATCACTGCTGGCAGAGGTGCCTCTGCACAGTGCAGCACTGGACAAGGAGCACAGCTGCAGGAGGGTGAGGAATTGGGCAAGTTTAGAGATTTCGGCCTATGGGTTGTTCTTAGAATATATTCTTTTCCTCTTTTCTTTCTTTGGATTTATCATCCTCAGTGATGGGAAAGAAAGAATACAGGATGTCACAGAATCATGGAATCAGCTATGTTGGAAAAGACCTTTGAGACTGTCAAGTCCAACCTATGACCTAACACCACCTTGTCAACTAAACCATGGCACTGAGTGCCACATCCAATCTTTTCTTAAACACCTCCAGGGATGGTGACTCCACCACCTCCCTGGGCAGCCATTCCAATGCTCAAACACCTTTCCTGTGAAGAACTTCTACCTAATGTCCAAACTAAACCTCTCCTGGTGCATCTTAAGACTGTCTCCTCTTGTTCTGTCAGTGGTTGCCTGGGAGAAGAGACTGACCCCCACCTGGATACACCACCTTTCAGGGAGTTGTAGAGAGCGATGAGGTCTCCCCTGAGCCTCCTCCTCTCCAGGCTAGACAACCCCAGCTCCCTCAGCTGCTCTTCATTGGGCTTGTGTTCCAGGCCCTTCACCAGCCTTGTTGCCTTCTCTGGATGTATTCCAGCATCTCAACATGCTTCCTACAGTGAGGGGCCCAGAACTGCACACAGCACTCAAGGTGTGGCCTCACCAGTGCTGAGTACAGGGGAAGAATGACCTCCCTGCTCCTGCTGGCCACACTATTCCTGATACAGGCCAGGATGCCATTGGCCTTCTTGGCCGCCAGGGCACACTGCTGGCTCATGTTCAGTTGGTTGTCGAGCAGTACTCCCACCTCCCTTTTCTCCTGGCAGCTGTCCAGACACTCTGTTCCCAACCTGTAGTGCTGCAAGGGTTTGTTGTGGCCAAAGTGCAGGACTCAGCACTTGGACTTGTTAAACTTGTTGAACTTGGCCCATGTAATCAGCCTGTCCAGGTCTCTCTCCTCCTACCCTCCATCAGATCCACACTCCCTCCCAGCTTGGTGTCGTCTGCAAGCTTACTAATGGTGGACTCAATCCCGTCACCCAGATTATCAATGAAGATATTAAATAGGACTGGCCCCAGCACAGGCCCCTGAGGGACATCACTGGTCACTGGCCACCAGCTGGATGCAGCACTGTTCACCACCACTCTCTGGGCCTGGCCATCCAGCCAGTTCTTAACCCAGTGAAGACTGACCCTGTCCAAGCTGTGGGCTGCCAGCTTTTCCAGGAGAATGCAATGGGAGACAGTGCAGAAGGCTTCGCTGATGTCCAGGTAGACAACACCCACAGCCCTCTCTGCATACACCAAGTGTGTCACCTGGTCATAAAAGGAGATCAAGTTGGTCAGGTAGGACCTGACCCTCCTAAATCCACTCTGGCTGTGTCTGATCCCTTGGCCATCCTGTGGGTGCTGTGTGATGGCATTCAAGATGATCTATTCAATACCCTGTCAGGCATCCAGGTCAGGATGACAGGCCTGGAGTTTCCCAGATCCTCCTTCAGGCCTTGTGGATGGACATCACATCGGCCAGCTTCCAGTAATCTGGAACCTCCTTGGTTCACCAAGACTGATGATAAATGATGGAGAGTAACTTGGTGAGCTTTAAAAAACTCCTTGTCATTTCTGTTCCTAGAGTCACTTCTCCTCCACAAATAAAGTAGATGCACAAAGCTCAAACTCTGTAATTCTTGCTGATTATTTGTTTGTGCTGAACTGTTGGATAAAATTTTTTCATTATTTTCATAACCCATATATGTCTGGACAGGTGAGTGCCTATCTAAATGTCATTGACTTTAATTTTCAAAAGGAAAAATCCCCTCACACAAACAAAGCCCCTTTCCAAGAAAAGGAGAAATGAGTGGTGTATTGCTTTAAATTTGAGACATGCTGCAAAACTGCCATGTTCAAGGTAGATGCAAGTTCTGGGATGGAACATGATTCCAGCAAAAATCAGCTGCTTAAATCCAAAAGAAATTTTAATTACACTGATAAAATTCTGCCTTGAAATGTATCTCACCTTTCTTTCCCCTTCATCTTCTGTAAAAATCATAGCATACACAAGAATGAAGAATCTTGGAAAGATGTGCTCTTTAACTGCAACAGATACTTATAACTGCAGATACATATATAACTTTTCCTAATGTGCTTATGCTATTTGACTTTGCAGTTTATAAAAAAATTGGAGCTGCCTGAGAACAATATTAAATAAAAGCCTGACTGTTTGCATTTGCTGTTTTGACACAAGTTAAGTGTCAAATGTATTTTAAGTCCTCTGAGTCACTGCACATAGAGTTTCCAAAACCTACAGCCATAAAACAATGTAGCAATTTGATTGGCAGCATGCTTTTGAATGTAATTAATACAACAAAAATAAAACATAAAGAACTGTGATTGATTCTGTGTGTGCATGTCTGCATGCTCGATACAGGAACAACACTAAACCCCAAGAGTAAAAAATCTACTATTCACAATATTGGTTATCCAACTTCACCAGAATATAATTGGTCCTCAGGGAGTACAACACAGAGAAATGAGTAAAATACATAGAAGAATGGAAAGTGAGAGTAAGAAGTTTAAAAATGCAATTATTTTATGGTATGTAAAATAATGATTGTTGAAGACAGCTCTTCATAATTTGTTTTGATGAAAATAGAAAATGTGATTTCAAATCTATTTATTGTAAACATGGCTATCAGTGGAAAAGAATAAGAAAAAATTAAAAAAGGCTGACTTATCTATAGATAATCCCACTACTTCTGAAAAGCCAGTTTTCATCAATTCCTTTTTGCAATTGCAAAGAAAACAAAACCATCTGAGCAGTCCAGCTTTTTATACTCAATGTTTCTATGGATGCTTAAGGAGTGCATGGATGAAAACAGGGAGTAAGTTCATTTTTACATCTACCTTGAAGATATTGAATGATTGGACTGAAAGATTATTTGGGTGAATACCTCGCGGAAGGTGGGTTTCAGAAATTGATGAGGTGCCATGTGACAGGTAACAACCTGCTCCAAAGCTCTCTTCCTGAGTTTCTTATCCCTGGGACTTCAAGATTACATGTTTGTGCTGATGGCATGTATTTTAAAAGACTATCATTATCCTTGTTGCTGCTGCGCTGCTTCTGCCGGGCCCTACACAACAGAGAGACTTTCTGTGCACAAGGGAATTCATAATTAACTTAGTGATGAGAGGCAGTAAGTAAATATGATGAAAAGAAGGAGCAACAGGGAGCACTGACATGTTTCTGCGCAAGGGACAAATGACACCCACTGCAGGCAGAGCACCCAACTGCTGCCCAGTGTTGCATGGGCATGTCTAAGCAGGCAGGTCTGAATGAGAGATCTAAGAGAGGATAAAGCAGCACCTTTGGTGCTTTTTGCGGATTCTACAGAGATTTCACCCCACTTAGGCCAGATTCAATCTTCCTGGGGATTGAGGACAGACCTTGGGCACCTGATGGGGAACAAATCCAAATGTGAGAGAAGGGGCAGGACAGGAAGAAGGTCATTCCCATGATAAGACAAGGGAAAGAGGGACAGGACATAAACAAGAGTTGTAACAGAGGAAAAACTTCTGCAAAAGGGAAGACAAAGCAGATCAGGAAGAATTTGCAAATCTGGAACTGAATTGCTAAGTTGAAAAACACATTCTGTGTAAAATACAGTTTGATGGCTCCGTGAGTAGTAGCACCATGAACAATGAGTCTACAAGCCTCTGCCTGGTTGAAGACAGGTATGGAAATCTCTACAGTTCAAAAAGAAACAATTTTGTTTACTTTTTTTCGGGTCTGAAAAGTATAAGGAATTACATTTAGCAGTACATAGAGGGATTACTCTGCCACATACTTAAAAGTTAGGAAAAAATAGAAATCCCAAGGTTGTCTGTTCAACATCATTCCAACCCCTGGAAGAAGATGTGATGTTTCCCTCTAAGTTCCCAGAGAATTTTTGTCTTGTCGTGACTTCTGCTGGATCCCCTGTGTCACACATCTGTGTGGCCTCACAAGTGCTCAGATTGAGAGAAAAACAAAGACATTTAAGAATTTTTCACTATGAAATTAGTTAAGGGGGTGCTGCAAAATATTCCTCTAAGGTAAATGTTATCACTTTTAACAATAGTAACAAATTATCTGTAGGTATCTCATGTTCTGCTATTTAAAGTAACATAAGTACAAACACTCATCCTCATATCTTAATTAAAAAACTCTAAGTGTTATGTTTTTCCTCAAAACGGATGACACCCACTTGATTACTGTAAGCATAACCACACTCAGCTTTAACCACAACAAGTTATCTATCACTTCACATCTTATGCTGTTAATGGCAATCTAAGTACAGTCTTCAAAAGCATCCAGTAATGGCAGACTAAAGGCTGCTTCATTGCTTGTCCAAAAATAGCAGAAAACTACCTTTTATATCATTCCAAGAACTCTGCACTTTCTAGAAAATGTATATCTTACTCTTATCTGCAGCTTGTCAGACAAAAACCATATGTCTTAGAAATTCTAATATGCCCTGTGCTTCAGGCAGGCTTGGTTTTCCAAACATTTAGTGGGAGCTTACTATCTTGAATTATATTACTTAGCCCTGCAATGTAAAACTGCCTGTAATATACTTCGGTATTATTGTGTAGTATTGACAGAAAATACTAAAAAGGGAAATGTAACTGATGGATGCAATGTGGAGCTGCTCCTGGAAGGACTAACAAGTGATGGATGTCCTAATGGAACAAGAACAATGGAGATTAAATAAAGGCCCAAGTTCTTTGTCCTAGAAAGGACAAAATAGAGACTATTTCTAATATTAGCTATTCAAATAATCAGGCACCAAAGGAGCACATGGACTACCATGCTGAGAAAGACCAAGGAATAATACCAAGCTTTGCTCTTCTACCAATGGTATACTTAGGATGAATAATCAAGCCCCAAATGACACACACTCTAATTGTGGATTATATAGGGTCAGAAGGTGGTTTCTCCTGACCTCGGCTACCCTGCTTCTGCTGTGAAATATGAAGAAACTCTGTAATTTTCATTTTGATGGCTGTAACAGCAGTTTGCTTCCTCATTTATATTTACCTTCTGTATTAGCCGATACAATCTCCTGGTAACAGGATTAAAAGGCACTGAAATACACAAATAGATCATTAGGGACAAATTACATTCGTAACTAATGCGATTCTTAAGGCTCAGAACTGATAATCATCAGATGGTGGCAGGAAAAGGACCCCCAAGAAAATCCCTTAAAAACCATGGCTGAACTTGCAATTAAGATGAAACTAAATTTATTCCATGTCAGCAGTATGTTCACTGCCTTGGCTTTCATTGCAAGGGGCATGCCCAGTCCCTCCAGGATCAGAAGATAATGCTGTATTCCCCTTGAAGCCAAAGGGGAATTCCCTTTTGAGAGTCTGTGCCACAGGCCCAGGTGATGAGGCAGCAGCAGCTCCTTCCCTTCCCTGTTCATCTGGCCCCAAGGCTCTTTTTTCTTGGCTCTACTGCCTCAGCCAGCCAGCCCTTTGCAGCTTGGCTCCCACTCCAAGCCCCCAGCTAGAGGTGCTTCCACAAATTCTCCCACAACCTCTCACGTTCAACGTTACTGCCGTCCCATGGGAGCTTTTTGCTAAAATCTTTGTATTCTGAACCTGTGTTTCCTTTCCCTACACTTCTCTTCCTTTTTCTCTTAGTCTCCCCTTCATGAGGAGCTTTTTCAAAAGCTTTCCCCAAATGGTTTTGTTGATAAAGCTCTCCTTCTTAATTCTTCTTCCAGTTGAGAGAATAATCATTGCTTTCTGTGGATTCTATTAGGTATACTCAAGTTGTTCTTTCCATGAACATCTCTCAGCCTTAGGTTTCTCTGCAATCTGCTTCTACTGCTATTTTAGATTCCACCTCCTGAGTGGCTGCTTTGGGCTAGTGAACACCTTTTTTTCAGCTTTCATTCTTAAAAAAAACAACTCAGCTATCTGTGGACTGGGTAACAAAACCACCAAAAGATTCATTTGGGAAAGGAAAACTGAGGAAGGCAATTTTGGAGCAAGAGTTACCAAGTGCAGTCACAAAACACAGATGGAATAATCTAAAAAGTTTAGTGGCCACATTCCCATTTCTAATTTACTATGTTTTTTACAAGCATGCAGCTGTTTCAATATATAAAAGCAAATAACATCACTGGGAAGTTGATAAAGAAGCATGAACCTCCCAGTATAACATACTGTAGAGTCTTGAAGAAAATGTACATAGAAAAAATCCATACTTATTTAGTGTTATTTTACTGGTTACTGTGTATATTCTTTAGATTTTTATATGTTTATTTTTATTAGATCCAGACACCCAATCATGAAGAAAGGAAACCATCTTTCCTGACACAACACTTTAGACAGATTAGGGGTGACAGTTTGTGCAAATTGCAAACTTTATTATACTTTGGTCATTTTGATGGCATCAATTTCACATCAAATTTATGACATATATCATGTATAAGTGGAAAAATACACTTATATATAATAAATTAGAAAGTAACATAGGTTGATAGAACTCTGCATGCCCCAAAAGATTATGAAGTGGAGCTCACCTGATACGTTGACATTACACTTAAGTCTTAAGTGAATTCATGTTCTCTAGGCATTCCAAGGCCATGTCACCTGCAGATGGATCACACTTGTGCCTCAAATAAACCCCTGAATGTCCAGAAGCTCTGCAGTTTTCTGATCTCTGACTTCTTATAAATTAGCCTGTTTGAAAGCGGGATGTATTAATCAAAATGACCAAGAAAAAAAATTTCTAACAACAGAAAACATGGGTGCGTATGCACAGTGTCAAGGCTTGGCTGATGCTAAGACAATTCCCAGATGTTCTTCAGCTCACTTGAATTGCTAAACCACTCTAGAGTACCTGGTCAAGGACCAGAGTCTTTAGAGAGTGAAAACTTTTCCTGGCCTGCATGGAACCTGCATGGTCATGTTTTGATAATCCAGAAGAACTTGCTCAGAACTGTCTGCTCGTGTGTTCTGGACAGGGACCAGGTTTTTAGTAGGAAACTTAGATCATAGTCAAAAGCTCTTCAGCACAGAGAAGAGTAGCACAGAATAACAAAATTGCTTACAATTAATTTCTTTTTTTCATTCTAATGGAATTCCTTATTCAAAGGTACCAGATATTGCGTATTGATTCTGTGTATTTATCCTTCTTACAAAAAAGGGATGTTATCCAAAGCACTGAAGACACCAAGAAGGAATTCAAAATCAACTCATTCAAATTAATTCAAACTGCCAGCCACTGTGCATTTTTACCACTGCTGTGCATTGCCAGGCATCTCCTGGCTTTTCAAAGCCATGATATTGCATATTGTGTATAAACAACACAGAAGTAAGGGGAAAATTACTTCTTGTGATGCTCCCATGTTTCAGACGTGCATTTTTTCTTCTCTTGGTGCTGTTCCGCAGCTCCCACTTGCAGCTGGACTAAGAGGATGGCTGCACTGAGTTGCATTTCAAATATTCCACCATGAGAATTCCATTATGTTTTTCCCCAGCAGCCAAGGTAGCTGGGCAAGGATGTCATTTCACACACATTCACACACTCACGCACACACGCTGACTCAGGAGCAGCTTTAACTGAAGTGACAACCAGGCAGGGGGAAGTTGCAGTTGGTTTAAACCAGGGGGAAAGGAATTAAACATCAAAAAGTTGGAAGCCCATTCAGCTTCAAGCCATTGTTTCACACACTCTAACGATGGTTAGAGGGAAACATAACAGGTGCAAAAAAAAGAAAATCTGCCCTTAATGGCTGTGTTGGAAATCAGCTTTTGTTTGAGGTATGTTTAGTGTAGCTCTTGTGCTGCTTCACGGTGAGGATATTTCCCTCTAAGGTAACGTGTGAGGTATTGATAAGTTTGTTTTAAATTATATATAATTAAAGCAGTAAATAGAATAGTGACATGACTGTGACCTGAAACACCATTTAATAAATAAGTATGTGTGGGACTGTGCTATGAAAAACACGCATAGGATAAGCCAGAGGTCAGCAAGGTCCTCTGCTCTCAGTGAAATTACCTGTTTACTCTAAATCATGCATCAGCATTAAAATTGCAGGAAGAAAGCACCCCTCCTCCCTCCAGTACTGAGACAGATGGAATAGACCTCCAGCTGGAGCCTTTTCAATGTTTTTCTGGATGGAACTGATATCTCCAGAAATTAAAAGCCGTATCTACTCTTTTTTTTTTTTTGCTCTTGTGGTAAGTATGCTAATTGGATAAAACAAGCACAGACAGTTGCAAACCCATTGCTACAAGATATACTGTTTAATACCCACTCTAGCCATGAAAATGATTCTGTTTGTGTTAGAAAAGAGAAGCCAAGGAGAAAGGTCATTATATTGTGTCTGCAGCTTTCACTCCTAATATGTGATTCTCATTTCTCTGTAAAGGGAAAATCAATACTCCTCTAAGTTGCCTTGGATTCAGAAAAGATAGAGCTTTTACCCACTGTGTGGTAGTGATTTAGAATGATCATGACGTACATTATGCAATGCTGGTTTTAAAAAGCTCTGAACTTCATTTTGTAGTTTTTAATTGTGCCATTGAGTCTTGTCTAAAATTGTAAAATAGAAACACTTTAAGTGCGATGATATTTTAGTAGAAATTTAGCTCTCTCCATTATGAGCTGTCTCTTAACATCATACTGTTCTCCTCAGCTTTAATTTAGGTGAGAGATTTTTCTCTCAAAGCTGGAAGAGTAAGGCAGCCATGGCATCCAGGATTGGTGACAATAACAAAAGTACAGATCAGGTTCATACATTTATGAGGGTTTACATACCAAGAGGCTATGTTTGTAGCAGAGACACACAAGTAATTTGCTTCCTTTTTATTTTTCCAGATATAAGATCATATTCTCAACCATTTAGGCTGGAAAGACTCAGAAAAACAGGAAGGCATTACTGTAAATGATAAGGAAATATAACCAATATAACCAAGTTCTAGAAAAACCCAGCAAACTGTGACACAAGTGGACACAAAGGAACAATGAGAAGGAGCAATGGAGACAGGTACTGTGCAGTAGGAGCTGTTACTGTCAGATGTGAAGGGGCAACAGGTATCACTGTAAGAAAAAGCCTGGAGTCAGCACCTGGAGGTACAATCACTCTCTAAGTCAGGACATGGCACACTCCAGCTGTAGTCACTAACAAAGAGTTAACAAGGAGAAGCTAAGGATGTTTCTCACAAGAAGAAAGCTCTTGCAAAAAATTTCCTTAGGCTTAAAGAGATCAGTATCATCCCTGACATCATAAACTCAGTGTTCAGCACTAAACCCACAAGCCCCATGTCTTTGGCATACGGTTTCCATCGAGACAAACACATTTAAGCATGCATGCAAACCTCTCTCTGAGCATGTGTTGGAGAGCTTTGATGCTCTGTGCACCCAAGGAGAAGCTAACCCCATTCTGGAGGGCTGTTTCTTCCTGCAATTGCTGGGCCAAGCCATGATAGGGGCAGAACAAGGCCCAGCATGAAAACTACTATTCACCACTTAGGGGGGAGTTCACATCTGGATCCAAATACTGATCCTAACTCATCAGCCCACAACAATGGGATTTCCTTGATTTCAGCCTCAGATTCCAAGTTATGTATTACCTCTTCCCATACTTCCTGTATTTTTTTCTCTCTTGTTTTTATTTTTTTTTTTAATATAGAACACAGAATTTTTAGTACATATATGTTTAAAAAAAAAAGAAAAACAAAACCAAAAAACCAATAAACCAGCCCAAAAAATTGCCATTGCCACCTGCTCCTTTCCCCTAACCATCACTCACTAAAGACACCATCTGGGAATGACTAGCAACCAGAGCAGGGAGTGAGCAGTCCATATGTTAAAATTTAAAATTTGACAGCCTTATTCTGGCCTTTCCATCACCCACTATTTTTCTGTTTTACAGTTTCGGTACGATAACTAATCTCTTCCACATTTGCAAGGACTCAACCATTTTTTTTCATTGTGGATAGATCTTTATTTTAGGTTAAATCTTTCATTTAAGCTGAAATCCATCAAATTCTCTCCACTCTCAGACTTCTTCCAAAAATTTAATGTGAAACAGGATGAGATATTTAATTATCGAAACCTGTGGCGATTACTGTACAGCTCATGTATTAAATTATTAGACTAGAAAGATGAGAAAAAAGCACAGTTCTCCCTTCTTTTGCATTAGTTTGTAAATGTGTCAGACCTCTGGGTGCTGTTAATAATTTTTCTCAAAGCTAGCAAGAAATCTACATAACCTTTTTTCCCTCTTCTCATTTCAACCCCCAAATCCCATCTTGTGGATTTGCCTTATCATTCACATACATGCAAAATGTAGTGAGACTCTTAAGCAAAAGCAAGGTAAAATTTTTTAAAAAGCAAAATATATTCATATCATATAAAAATAGGCAGGAGAAATCCAAAGGAAGATGCAGTACCTGAAATGATTCTTGTTTCTTACTTACTATCCCTATACCAAATTTCTTACAGAATAACTCCTCTAGTAATAATGAAACTTATAGATTGTACCTCTTTAAAGTTTTTTGGTGTACATTCATGTGGGGGACATTATAATCTAGGCTCAAGCAGATGGAGGAAAAATGACTTGTGAAAAAGGCCAGACACAAACTTTTATATGTACAAAGCCAGACTGAAGCATTCCACTCTGAGTATCAGCAGATCTAGCACATTTATCTTTTGAATGGATATGTTTGTTTAAAAAACACAAAAAGATTCTTTAAGACCATTTATGAACATCTGAAAGAAGTTTAGATGTTTCAAGACTTGACTATTACATACTGAATAAAACCAGCACCCAATAAGACTCTTTGAAACTGAAACTATATTAAGCATTTACTTTAAAATAAAACCTGCAACTACACCTGATAAAAGCTTCTGAATGCTTTTGTACTCCACTCATAACCCTTTCAAGGTTGTTTGGTGCCAAGCCAAATATTATTAATGCAACTCAGGGAGTGTTCTGACTAGGCAGACAGCACAGTGGGGATCTCATAGATTTGCATGAATTCAAGGAAATGTGAGGAGAGAAAGATGAGGCTCATAAGAATACCTGTTGGAGAAACACAATTCACATTCTTTAAAGGTCTTGAGCACTTCCTGGCCATTGTCATTTTAATGTACAGTTTGTCAGTAGATTTCTAAATTTTAAACTTCCATGCAGATTCAAGAGTTTATTGATAAAGTATTTTGTCAAAATAGGCACTACTGGGAGTCAACACCTAAGTGGGTAAGGATCAGATTCTGCCATCTGGCTGAAGGTAAAAATCAGCAACATCTGCCAGAGTTTTTCTTTAAGATGTCCCTACTGAAAGGGCAGCATTAGACAGGAATTAGCACTATACAGAAAGTTATTTCTTTTAGCCACAGAGTTTTGAGATTTACAGCTGAAGAATTAGTATGCTGTTTTAGTGAGAACCTATCCTGTAAAAGGCACATATTTTATACCTGTTCTCCCTCCTCCCCTCATATTTTGGAACCCTACTGGTGTGGCTGCCAGCTGTGACCAGACTGTCAATTATTTGGCTCCCTCACTGAAGGGCTGGATTACATCCAAGTCTTCTTATTTACAAGGCTAAAACAAAATCCAGGTCCCTTTTGTTTGTATACAGGTGCTCAATTAGGAGAGATCCTATAGGGAAACAATTTTTTATTTGAACCATAAAAGACATTGATACTCTTTAATCTGAAATGTCAGCAAAACATGAGGGGCTGCTTCATGTCAGGGGGAAAAGTAGTAGTGAAGTCAAAGAGTTTCACTGATTCAGTTCACCTTGCTCAAAAATTACTTATCAAGCCCTGAGAACACTAGGAAAGGCAATGTTTAATCTGACTTTCAAGACTTCTTCAGTCAGGACTGAATTCCAGAAGCTTTGTTCCTGTTGCAGTTTTGCTTTCTGATAGCTTTGTTTTCTGACACCTCTGAACCCTTATGAAAGAAACCTGTCCCAGGCACTTCTGACTCTGCTCTGAGCAGGAACTTGCTCCTGCTTGGGAGTGAGAGCCCAGGACTCACTGTTACATCCCCTCAGGTAAAAGAGGGGAGTTGTGCTGCCTCCCCCAGACATGGGAACCAATGAAACAGTGCCCTTGAATCCATAGGCTCCTCTACAAACTGTTTTAAGGAGCTTTATTAGCAGCAAACTGGCCTTAAGCAGGAATTCAGAGCCCTTCCCTGGGGATAGTCATCACAATAGCAAACTACTGGCCCAAGGATTGGTAATGAAAGGGTTTTCCACAGTTTTGTCAAAGCCAAAGCATTGGGTAAAGTTTTCCTTTAACAAATTCTAAAATTTTGTTTAGGATATAATTTTCATTGAGATGTGTTTTTTATCTTTGCTTTTTTATTCTTTCTTTCAGTATGACATGAGATCAGTAAGAAAAAACCTTTTTGAAATTCTGCATTTTTTGTATCATGTCACTGCAATATAACATGTATTTTGACTTTGTGTCATATTTTAATGTACAGTGGAGCAGGAGAAGTTTGAATATTATTCCGTTGTCTCACTGGTGTACTGTGGCATTAGAACTGCTACTGTTACCAGCAAGAAACAGTAAAGCATTTATTATATGTTTATGTTCAAAGATCCTCTTGTCACATTAAAACTTTGACAGCCATACTTCAAAATAAACACTGCCTACTAGAAAAAAAAATTCTTAGATATGTCTCTGAATATTTTTCCATAGAAAGATTAACTCAAGGTCAACAAGAAGATATCATCAGCAGAGGAAAACATAGTTTACCATACAATAAAAGCTGAAGAACAGCCCAGTACAATCTCATGGGTGCTATCATGAGTTATCATGGAGGTATATAACAATCTAAGAATATAAAGAACTTAAGAATTAAAGAACCTATCATTTGAATTCAGACATTTTTAAATCCCTGATTAGGATGGTGATGCAAACAGAAATGCATTTTCCTTTCTTGGAACTGAAGATATGAAAACTCAATGGGTACTCACACATTCATTCCTGGGAGGTGTGGTGATTTTCTAGGCTCTATGGGCTTTGCCTATGTCTCCAAGTAAAATAATTCATCAACCAGTTTCTGAATGTGAGGAAAACTTTCTACTGCTTCCACTCTCTGTAGTATTTAGCAGTGCTCAAGTACAGCAGATTCTCAGCTTAAGGTTCTTGGCAACAGTCTCCCTCCTCATAAAATCTCCCTTGAATTCTCCCAGATGTTTTAATGGTACTTATGTTTTTCTTCAGAAACACAGCCTCAGAAGCAAAATTTTGCAGAAAAGATTGATTATATCTCCAAGAGCACAGATAAAGGTGCTAAAGGTGTTACAGTGGTGCCATAAGGAATGATTTGATTAAAGCAAAGGAGATACCTCCATTACAAAAAGGGATTCTCAGGCATTTGCAATGCAGCTATTTCAAACTGCTTTGGTCTGAAACTGAGCATAAAAATTAATGGCTCAGCCAAGCATTGTAAATTCCTTACAATACTTCAGTGGTACTTAGGCTGGCACAAGTGCTAGTTCTATGCACATAGATGAATTAGCTTCTCTTTTTCAGTGAAAATCAATGCAAATGGGCCCTTCTCTATGGAATAGGTGACCTCTCTTTTGCAGAGCTTGAAAAGTGTTTCCTAACAATATTGGGAAAAGGGGAAGCAAGTATTGGTCTATATCTGAGACACCTTGGTATGACCTCAAAAGTGGTGGTCACGGTTTTGGCTTCATCTAGGGGTATAGTCAATGCAGAGGGGTAATGGGAGTGACATTGCAACTCTGGTGCCCAGGGGAATGAGCCTCTTGCTGCCACACATTCCTCCTTCACTTACAGGGCTGAGGTGAGGGAGTAGTAAGATCAAAGCCCGAGTCTGACCCTTGGATATATATAAATATCCAGACATATGCACATTCATCTTTCCCAGGGGAACATTCCTGCTGGCTTAGCACAGCAGGGAATAGCAGAGTAAGGTTCAGGATGAGTCCTCCTGATAACCTTGCATATGAATTTTAATGACCAGTAACAGCCATTAAAAAGACACACTTGGTTTATTTTTAAAAATGAGTATATATTTGATATTCCAGTTACCTAGGATCTCCCTCCTGGAACATGCAGGGCCAGGCTTGATGCGCTCAGCAAAGGCAGAGCATGGCCAAAGCAGATCTGAAATACCTGGGGCAGGTAACTAGAACTCCCTGGGAGTGCAGCTCACCACCTCTTACCTTTCCAAGCTCCCTGAAGTTTTTCCAGAACTGTGTGAATATTGGGGAATGGACATGGCATCTATGCATAGCTGCCACAATTCCTGGAAAGATTTTCTTGCATGTGCTCTTTGCAAGGCTACTTTTGATGGCTCTGAAATTTTTAGGAACCTTTCCACCACCTTCAGAGGCCAGAGGCTTTGCTCTCTGTAAAGTCACTGCATGAAGTACAGTTAGGTGTGAAGGCTCATAAGAGACAGAAGAAAGACTGCTGCTGAGGGGATACTTTTACTTACAGAGTAAGGAATCTGCTGGGTATAGAATTGCAGTTTTTAATATTCCAGAAAACTTTCCAGCAATTTAACATCCTTGTTTTTCCAAAGATATGGTTGCAAAGCATATAGAAATATGATTATAGAATATGAATATAGAAATTAATATTCTTATATTTTTTTCAAGATTGTTAAACTCACAAGTTTTTCTTGCTCAATGCTAAGAATTTTTTGGGTTCTTTTGCATGGTCATTAGCATATGTCTACAAAATCAGGGTGACTGACTGGTCTAGAATATAACATTAATCCTTCATTGTGACTCAGGAAATAAATGTGATTAAAGCCTTTTTTTTTTATTCACCTGTTTCCTTATTAACCAAAACCCATTCTGCCAGACAGCTTGTTTGTCTCATTACTGAATGATCTAATCTAAGATATAATTGAACAATCATTTTGGTTATATCCTACTCACCAAATCTTAACACGAGACAATATACTCTTACAAACAAAGAGGTTTTTTATTCTTTTGTTAAATATGATCTTATACTCTACAGATCATAATATTTCTGCTGTTAAGATGATGAAAAAGCTGGAGTTTATGAAACATTAACAATAATTGCTACTTTCTTGCTTTGTAGGTGCAGCAATAAAATCCAGCCAAAATTACTTTTATTTTAGTGTTTCAAGTAATCTGTTCAGAAGCAAAGCTCAGTCTTTACCAATGTAAAGTCTCCACTGCTTGTGAGGGTAATTAGATTCATGCATGAGGACTATCCATAAAGGACAGTCCTCCAGATACTCCAAGGCAACAAGGAAGTGCACAGGCTGATCTGCTCATGTTGAAGATATCAGAAGTCATGCTGCCTCACCAAAGGCAGTGTTGTTTGCATAAGCCAAATTAAACAGAAAGCAATTTACTGCAAAGCATCACTTATAAAAGGATATGGGCAGGTGATACTTTTTTCCCACTCCATGCTGGCTTTCCACTCAATTCTAAGTGTTGCAGGCCAAACAAAATGGCTGTATGGAAGGGATGGAGGCTCCTGGTCTCTTTCTGTCCAGTATGTGTTCTGGATTATCAGAGGACTCCACATGGAAGTTTATTTTTCACACTAGAAATAGCTGACTTCTCCTCCACACCTGAGTTTTAGAGATCTTATAAGGCAGTATACAGTGGTTTTCTTCATTTTCTCACTCCATGTCATCAAAGGGACTAGCAAATGATCCCTTTTTCTTTCTTGGCACTGGCAACAGGAAAAAACCTGGCAAATATTGGACATCTGGATGTGGCAGGTGCTTAAATACAACTGATTTCAACAGTACAATGATAATTTAGACCAGCTGAAAAGCAAGGAGAAAATAAAAACTCTGGAGCTATAATGCACTCAAACAGGCAAAAAATATGCAAAAATGTCTGTCGATTCCCTACTGGACTTCCTGACTAAATAAAGATTTATTAATCCCTAAGAACCCTGAAAAAGTTATCAGAGAAAAAAAAAAAAACAATACTTTCAGGAAGTTGCCAACAATAAACACCAGAATAATCCATTCATAGCTCAATCCCTAAACTATTTGTTGTACCAGACAGGGATAAAGGAGGACTAAGCAATATGAGGATCTCCAGGCTCAGTCAGGAATTACTGGATGTTGGATGCTGCTGTGGGATCTCTGCTACCCTAAGAGGAGGTGTCACATGTGTTACCTTTATGCAGGCCAAGTCAGCTGTCATGCATAAAATAACCTGGTCCACCCAGCAAACTGCTCCATTTCACAAACTTCTTCCAGATACTGGTCTTACATTTTCCCTTCTCTTAATTTCACACCTTATGTCTGGTGGATTTTTTTTGTTGCTCCTTCCTCAAAAACTTGTGAATAGGTATGGATACAGCTCTATTGCTACAGGTATTCTCACCTTTATCTACCATGCTAAGCATGATACATTTCTCTCTGCATTTGATTGCTTTATCCTTTTCCCTCTGATTTGATGCATATCTCCAAAGATTTATATGCTTCTCCAGGTGAGAACTGGAGCTTTGCATTGTTAGATGGTCTATTGACCAGCCTGGTTTGTGACATGAAGAATTTTTATGTGGCTCTTGAGTACCTGAGTCAGTATTTCCCCCACCTTTTCACCTTTTAAGTTCAGGCCAACAGTTTTGGTTCTTGCACACTTAAATCCTATCCTCAAACCACTTCCTCACTTTACCTGAAAATACCTTTTCAGGTGTCTCACTTTAACAACAGATTTATTTCATTCCCAATACCTTATAACTCAGTCTAAGAATTTCCTGGAACTTCCCTTAAGCAATTTTCTGTATTTTGCAGTCCTGACTGAATACAGCCACCCTGTTGACACAGCACTCCAGGCTCCATGCAGGGAGCTGTACTTTGCTGTTGCTTTTTGTGGTTATGGTGCTTCACCAAGACAGTGGTTCACGTGACAGTACCATGTACAAACCAAACTGGAAATCTCTAGTGATACCCTGGCTCCTACACCACAAAACTTCTCTGGAAATTTACCCTTGATCAATAAAATGTTACAGGGCACGGCATCAAACTGCTTCTCTCCCTTCATCTGCTAACTGTAGATCAGCATTTAGGACTGTTAATGACATAGATAATTTCTACCAGGAAGATACTTTGGGGGTTTCTTTAGCAAGTTAGCCCTCATAAACATAGCAGAATTTTATCCTTTGTAACTCTATTAGAAAAAAAGTAATCTGGTTTGTCAGGCAAGATCTGTTCTTCATAAACTCATGTCATTTATCGCTCTTGGCATTACTGCTCTGGATTTAGTTATTTTTCTCTCAATATTTGTTCCATTATTTTAACGAGCAACACAATTATAGTTCTAGGCTTTGATCCTGATATGAGCTCTGCAGGAGCTTTACAAGTGTCAAAATTCAGTTAATTTCATGCCCTTTTTCACTTAGGGCCCTGTCCAAATAACACGGAAGTCACTGAATATTTTACTAATTGAATAAATTAAATTTAGGTAAGACATAAAGGAACCTCTTTCATTGATACCTAAACCAGCTGCACTCTTTCCTTTGACTTTAAAGTGTTTTACCCTGATACCTATTAAAGACTCAGCCTTCATGTATTTCCACCAGTCTTCCCCCTGAACCCTTTCAGCCAATGCATCCTATCCTAGTCTCCTTAGACTGGTCTCTCTGGATATTCCTGAAAGGCCACCTCTCTTTCTCCCTTTCCCCCTCCAGAGCAGCTTTTCTTCTGTGTCATCCCTGGCTGTGTGATCCCTCATTTGCAGAGCTGCTTTCTCCATGCATTCCTCTTCCCAGAAGCCCTGAGCAGCAGGACCCATGGTTTTATGAAGGACCAGACTGTAGGTGGGTTGGTGTTACTGAGATCTCTTTGGCTTAGGAAATTGGGTTGAAATTTCCTGTAGAACACTTCAAACAGACTGCCACACACTGTTCTACTCTTACCAACCCAGGAGAAACCAGCAAGTGAGAGATGTGTGGAAAGGGGGAAAGAAAAGGGGGGGAAAAGTTTCTAGGCATTATAAATGCTTGCATTTGGCTTAAGGAACAGGTAAAGGGTCAGCTTGGTTCTTGTTTTGTCTGATATGATTTACATATCACTGTTGACAACAACAGAGGCCAGCTCCACATTATGGATTAACAACTTGGCAGTGAAGGACAGAGTCATTTATTTACTTTTCATTACAGAGTTCATGGGGTTTGGACTCTCATATAGGACATGCTGGGAGATTTCTCTGTATTTTCCTAACTTTTACTCCTAAGCAGGCCTTGGATGAGATGGCAGGCTTGATTTGTGGACAGGATTTGATATTCCTTTGTGTATTAGATATCGTATTACTTGGCACTTGGGACATCTGACTTAAAGAAGAGAGACAAAAATAACTAAAAAAATGTAGAAAATATTTTATGATATGAAAATTAGAATTAAACAATAAAAACACAGGTTTTTTTTTTTTCCTCTTCTAGATGTAATGAATTTTTGGAAAAAAACCAACCAGCCCAAACCACTCAACTATAACCTTGCACATCACGTCTTTAACTCAGGCAATTGCTTATGGCTGAATCACATGAAACTATAAAACAGTTCATAAAGGTGGATCCTCACTAAGAGCTGCTTTAGCTAGGTTGACTAGAAAGTAGGGTTTCAAAATTGAAACTTGCTTTTTCATGTGATATTTTGACCTTTCAGTTTCTTGGAACTGGTTGTTCATAATTTTCCTCTCTTTCCCAGCAAATGCCACAGGAATTTAGCCATTTGCTGGCTAACCTGGGAGCCATTGTATGCACAATATTCATTTAGACAATGTCAGAGGTAGCAGCAGCATTCCAGACTGAAGTCAAGACAACAAATTCCATAATGAAAGTGTCTTGATTGTTTTTGTTCATTTCCTTACAGTTCAGCAAAGATTTGGATTTGGGGAAAGCTGGACTTTTTTTTTTTTTTTTTAATTTTAGAAAATATGTTTGTTTATGAACACTTGAAAATGACTTTTTTGGATTTCTAAGAGATATCTTGGCAGAGGAAAGGACTATAAATCTTCACAAACACATTTCTGCAATCCAAAAAGAAACTGTAAGACCACCAAAACCTGGCAAAAGGAAGTGAAATAAAAATAACTGTTCCCTTTTTCCTGCAACTTACTTATTCAGAATATTAAATAAAAAATCTGACAGATGGAAATATTTAGATTGGCGCTCAGAGGGAAGATGCAGTATTATCAAAATGGATTCTACTCTACTTTGTAGTCTCCAATGCCTCCATTAAAAAAGCATGAAGCAGAGTTATTCTAATGGAAAACATTTTATTTGCATTTATATGGGAGAGTGGAAACCAAAGTTTAAACCCACAAATTACTTCATATGTAACATTCTAGCTTTGGGGTTTAAAGTGTCCAGATGTGAAGAAATATCAGGTATTTTGAACTTAGTTTCCAGAGGAAAGGAGAGGTTGAAATACAAACAGATTTGCTCTACTCTCTAAAATGCCACAAAATCAAAAATTGATACTGAGGAGTGTATGATTGGGTGATCTGGGCCAAATAACCAAACAGATTAAAAAAAATAGGAAATACCTTTCGCTAAAATTAAAGGTTCCTAGATTTCTCATTCAGACTCACTTCAAAACAGAATTTAGTTACTGATGATTTATATGTAGCTAGGTAAAAAAGAAGGTCATTCATTTTGGAAATTAATCTAATCAAATCTGAATCATAGCCTTACCTTTAGTCAACATCTTAATAAGGAGATTAATTCATGTAATTAGTACCTACAGCAATCTGAAGGTAGGCATGAGAAGAATCATGCTTAAAGGTCATGTTTAAGTAAATACAAAGAAGATGGAGAGGACCTCTCTACAGAAGGTGTCACATGGAGAAGACAAGAACAAGTTGCACTGGGAGAGGTTTCATCTTGAAATAGGAAAGACATTTTTTTACAGTAAGAACTCACTGGGACAACCACCCGAGATGTGTCAGAGTCCTTGTACCTGGTGATGCTCCAGATGTGACTGGACAAGGTGCCAGACATTCTCCTGTAGGTTCCCTTTCCCATGAAAGGTTGGACCAGAGAAACTTTCAAGGTGCCCTCTACTCTGGGTAGCTATATGATTGTATGGCTATGAGAGAAATTGTGGCTGCCCCATCCCTGGAAGTGTTTGAGGCCAAGTTGGATGGGGCTCTGAGCAAACTGCTCTAGTGGAAGGTGTCCTTCCCATGGTAGAGAAGTTGGAACAAGATGATCTTTAGTGTCCCTTACAACCCAAATAGTTTAATGATTCCATGATACTATGATTCTGTGACTCTATGATCCATGCTGCTGCAGTGCGGATGTTTGAGAGTGAGGTGAACTCTATATATGCTTATTCTTTTCAAGGTGATGAATGAAAAAGTACACAGCATTTTGAAATGAAAAATGTTGAGGAGCATTAGAGAGAAGACTCAGTTCTATTTTTCTTAGTCCTTTACCATTTACAAAATGTACCACCGCTTTTCAAGTAGCTTCATTTGAAAACATTTGAAAGGAGAAATTCTAATAGGCGATGTTTCCAAAGGTCCTGCCCTCAGTCATGTGTGGCATTAGAAAACATCAGTCAAGCTGAAGGCTTCATCTCCCAGAACAGTACCTCTGGTACTTGCCATTCCTAGGTTGTCACAGACATTTCCTCTCTAGCAGAATTCATCTGCAGCAGGCAGAGTATCTAAGAGGTTTATTAATAAAAGATTATACCTCCACTGTATTCTATTTGGTTTCATATAAATAATTTAGGCACAAAGGAATTCCCTGGTCCTTTTTACGGACTTGAAAAAAAAATACAGTGCAATGCCAAAGAGGATTGTTGCAAATCAATCTGCTCTTACATTCTCTTACTAAAGACACATGAGTAGTTACAGAAAAAGAGTGAAAAGGATTGCCAGAACAATAAAATATGATGTACAAAGTGAAAAGAAACATAGAAGATGACAAAGGCACATCGCAGAGTAAGAAAACAAGAGAAAGTGGTTTTATTGATGCTTATGCTGGTGAGAAGGTTACTGTGTTTTATGAAACATTTCAAAATATTCTCTTTTTCATACTATAAAATAAAATGAAATCAATTTCATGGAAAGAATGCCCCAAACCACAGAAATAATTTAGCAGCTTGGCTGACCAGGGCTCTCACCTGAGGCTGGAAATCTTCTCCATAGTGATAACCCAGAGCAGGGCTTTGAGTAGGTCCGTGACCTCATCCAGGGGTGGTTTGATCAGTCAGAGGTTCTACTGCAGATGCCTCTTCTTCTTGGCTATGAACTTGAAGAGTTTCCTGATGAACGAAACCCATGAAACACTTTTTGCAAAAAGGTCCACAACCAAATCCCATTGCTATAATTTTAACACCTGCAAATGAGCTACTCTGATTTGTACCAGCCAAGGAATAGAGTCAGAGAAGAAACCTCATAGATTACAGGTGACAGCTGCCTATTTCTTCTCGTTTCTCATCTTCTTTCTGTCACCTTAGAGATCACCTAAATTAAACCTCCCATCAACTCAATTTCCCACTTCTTAACTCTTTTCTCTCTATCTCATTGCTCTTCAGCTTAAAGAAGCATTCTGCAAAACTGCTGGGTTGGTCCACACCTAATGCTTTTAAAATAGGTTTCTGAAGGTCTGTCTCCAACATACTCCATCCCATCCCCATAAAAAAACTCCACGTTGTATCAGTGGTCTCATCTCAGATGCCTCCAAAGCAAGTGCAATACTTACCCTGGCACAACCACATCTNTCTCGTTTCTCATCTTCTTTCTGTCACCTTAGAGATCACCTAAATTAAACCTCCCATCAACTCAATTTCCCACTTCTTAACTCTTTTCTCTCTATCTCATTGGTCTTCAGCTTAAAGAAGCATTCTGCAAAACTGCTGGGTTGGTCCACACCTAATGCTTTTAAAATAGGTTTCTGAAGGTCTGTCTCCAACATACTCCATCCCATCCCCATAAAAAAACTCCACGTTGTATCAGTGGTCTCATCTCAGATGCCTCCAAAGCAAGTGCACCTGGCACAATCACATCGGATGAGCTTCGAATTCAATGCGCCATGAAGGACACGCCTGATGACTTTAATTAGGTGGGAATTTGCAAAGGTAGGGAGTAGAAGTCATTATATCCTACAGCAGGAATAAAGCTAGGGCCACTTCCAACCATTTATGGGGAGTCAAAGTCACATTCCGTGGAAGTAACAGACACTTCCATGTGCAAACCCTGCATCTAGAGAAAGAGGTGACATCATGCTGTCACACTAACTGATGACTAACTCCTTTCCACTGCTGAAGAACTAAAAACCTAATGGGAGCAAAAATGAGCCTTCATGCCACTCAAAACAAGTGTTTCACAATCTTTTTTGACTCAGGTAGTTGTAATTTTCATTTATTCTCTGGTTATAATTAGAGAGGAACAGCAACAAAAACCCTGAATTAAATACAGTTTTTTTAACTTGGCATGTTCTTTAAAACTTCTGCATGAACACTGCTTGCTCTCTTATGGGAAATGTTGCATGATTATGTGAAAAAAGCTAGAAAATATAAGGTAAATCCTCTATTGCTAACAGAAGCATTCTAACAAGCAGTCTAATAATGTACTGCATTTATAATTCTGTTGGTTTGATAAAAAAAGAATATTCCAGTGTCAGAAAAACAACTCCTCTTAATTGTTTTAATCCTGCCCTTTTGTTGCTGAGCTGTCACCTTCACATAAGCACTTACCAACCACTTTCATTGTGTTTCATGTCATGTTTTGTGCACCTCATTCTAGAAATCAATATTACATTTATATCACTTTTATTTTATGGTGATAACAAAGCGTGAATCCACTAATGTGATGGAAATATCTTAAAGAAAAGTAGCCTGCCTTCACTAATTTTGTGTAAGATTAATCCTAGAATACTGTAATTCTATACTTAAAAATATTAAAACCAATATACAAATACAAGTGAACTGCTTTTATAAATTCATTAGAAAGTGCTGACCATCCTACAAAGCAGAACCTTTTGAAAACTTAGTTTGTTCCAACATCCACAGTCTGAGTGACATTTTTCCTGTTATAAAAACAAATACAACTTTCAATTTGGCTTTTCAAAAGCATAATTGATTCCTGCACATAGGTTTCCAGAGCCGTAAGTGCCAAAACAATAAAACATAACAATTCATCACGAGATTAAAAATTCAATATTATTTTCCCATTATTTTATATAAAATATTGAATGTATTCAAGTATTGTCATTATTTTTTTAATAAGAACACAAAGGATCAAGTTATTGAACATGGTTAAGGCAGCTTAAAAAGAGGTATTTGCTCACTGATCCACTACAAAGTAGATCAGTCAGCATTTGCCTGCCAAATAATGCCAGTATAATAGTGGTTTGAGAAGTTGGTGTACAACATTCATGGCATTTCTGATAGTGGCACTGCTCTGTAAGGTTACAAATGTTCTAAAACACATTGTAAAGTTTCTAAAGGGCAATATTTTTATTCATAGGAAATGTAATGTGCCAAGAGCACCTTGTCTGTCATTTCTTCATCCAGCTGTATGACAACCCCTTTTCTATCTTCTAGTCTTTCCTGCAGATTTTTTTCCTCTGTCTTTCCTAGCTGTCTGCCTCTGGGCTCACTCCTCCATTAGGGAATTATAATTCAAATAAGATCATATATGAATTCTCTTCTGGGAAAAAAAAAACAGGTATCAAAACCTTTATAAAGCCTCAGGCACCACAGAAAAGCCAGAATGCAAGGCCAGTCGATGCCTCAGGTTTATGGCAAAGGGCAGCATAATTCATAGTCCGGGGGAGTGTATGAAAATAGAGTAGAGATGTGTGTTATTGAAGCTGAAGAGTTAAGGAATTCCTAGGATTCTGAGGACTGCAGTTAGAACAGAAAGTCCCTCCATGCTGAAGGAAGACTTAGAAGTTACTTTTGTGGCCTGAAATCTTGGGTGAGCCTCTCACAGTGAGGGATGCTGTTTTTAACAAATACAGCAGGTCAGATGTTTGTGCCAGGATAAGTTTATGGCGCAACAAGAAATTGCAGTGACCTTTGTAGTTAAAGAGCATCTTCATCTTTTCAGGAGAAAATGGTGACATAAAATGTCTGGCCAGCCCATTCTTACAGTCCCCAGGAAATCAAGTGGCTCAATGATTTAGCTCTGATTTATCCCACTCTTTTATCAGCACATTTGAAATAAGGTTCAACTCTATATTCTTTGCGAGCTAGATAAAAGGGCTGCAGCATTGTTATTTGTGTTGCTACAGCCTAACAGTAGGTGGTTAAATGGAGAACTTAATTTTTTCATATAAAAACCATAGCTATAAAAGAAAAATCAGTGGAATCATAGAACTGTTAAGGTTGGAAAAGACGTCTAAAATCACCGAGTCCAGCCATCAACCCAGCACCACCACTGTGCTCACCATTAAACTATGTTCCTTAGTGCCTCATCTACACATCTTTTAAATCCTTCTGGGGATGATGACCTCCCCACTTCCCTGGGCAGCCTATTCCTGTGCTTGACACACCTTTCTGGGAAGGAGTTTTTACTATACGATCTAAACCTCCCCTGGTGCAATTAATAACTTTTCCTCTTGTCCAGTCACTGGTTACCTGGGAGAAGGGACCAACCCCCACCTGATGACACCCTCGTACCAGGGAGTTGTAGAGAGTAGTAATGTTCCCCCCGAGCCTCGTCTTCTCCAGGCTGAGCCCCCTCAGCTGCCTCTGCTGCTCCTCATCAGGGTTGCTCTCCAGACCCCTCCCCAGTTCCTTTGCCCTTCTCTGAACATAGAAAATATCTCCAAATAAAATTTGAAAGAAATATATATTCAAATCCATCCAGATTGTGTACTGTGTACCTGCTATGATTGAGGGAATTTGATTATGATCATCAAATACCCTTTGATAGGTCTGCTCTCAAGAATATTGATCTTTACCTTGCTAATTTAGAGAAAACCTCTCTTTTTTAATTTGGATAAGAGTCATCATGGTTAAACTGCCTTCAGCTATTTCTTAGGTTCAAACACTAACCTGAAATATAATTCGCAATAATATTTGATGAAACAGAAAAAAACCCAAACTCTTCATGATAATAGCAAGTTGAGAAATGAAGGAAAAAAAGTCCCCCAAGACTAGTTAAATAAAACACTTAACATTGGAAAATTATCTCTTTTTTAACCTGTTATTCAGACCCTTTTAAGTCCTTGTCTCCATGGACGCCAGAAAGGGAATCACAAAGACCTGGAAGGTGCTATTGTGCCAAGCTTCCTCCTGTAGTCACTACAGACAGGCATGACCTCCAAGGGCTAAGTGAGAAAACCAATCCTAGGATCTCTGCATCATCCCTGGAGGATGTGACTCTTAGTCACTCCATCAGCAGTAGAGGGTGAGGGAGAAGACTGGCCTTTCTAAGCAGAAGCTGGGCTTTGAGAATACCCATCTTGAGCATCCCTGGTGCTTTGTTCCCAGGAGCACTCTCAAGTTTCAAGAAAGGTTAATATTTCTGGCATGAAACAAATTTCAAAAAGAACTTCCATCGAATTAAGAAATCAAGGATCCTAAAGGCATTGTTTTAGTAACTCTCAGAAAACTTCCTGGGAAATTTCCCAGGAAACTATAAAGTATATTTTTATGAAATATCTGAAGTAAGGACCCTTCCTTTCCCTTTCCTTATTAATTTGAAGTATCCCAAATAATGAGTTCATATGCTAATACCAGATGCAAAGGCCAACCCCTAAATTTCTTGTGAGTTTCTTGCTAACGCTTCTTTCAAGTTTCTCTTTCTGGATTTGAAAAGGATTAAAAGGTGCCCTAATTTGAAAGTAGAAACATGAGAGATAGAAAGAGAAAAACAAGAAGTGGTTGGACCGAAAAAAACAAGAGAAAAGGAGAAGAAAGTAGATCTGAGCCTAAATCTTTCATTTGTTAGTGTATTTTAGACTTTTAAATGTTCTCGTCTGAGGGACTCTAACAGAAAGGCATGAATACGTCATGCTAATGAATATCAAATGAGATGTCTTCCTCAGGCTCTGGAAAGCTGCTACTGCAATTTTCTATTCGTCTTAGAACAGTGTCTCTTATAGAAACAAACCAAAACAATTCTCAAGCTTAACAGAGGGAAACCCCATGGAAATTTAACCCCATGTAATTTAATACAGCAGTGCAAAGCAAAATGGCAGCACGGAGAAGGCTTCTAGAAATGTAAGGAAGCAAAGCAAGTACTAATCTAATGAAATCAGTACACTCTTTGAATGAGAGAGGTGTCAAAAAATCATCATCAGAACAGTTGTCTGCCCTTAGTACCACAGATGAAATTTGGCATTGATCTGTCAACAGAGAAGATCTACTTTGGAGGTACTTGTAAAAATGAAAAGGAAATTTAAGTAATGGTTCTGAAGAGATAAAGACTTTTATTTTCCTGTGCCCTTGGTTAGTAGACATTTTTCCCTTCAGCAAATTTTCTCCAAGACTCTTACAAAGCCAAAAGAGGATAGATATAATTTGTGAAAATACTGCTTATAGCTATGGCCTGTACAGAGGAATGCAGGTATATCCATAAACCTATAAAGCTTCCATGGGCATATTAAAGCATGATTTACTCTGTCAGTGTTGTCCTGAGCACAAGATAGACTAGTAAAACTCTGTATAAATGTGTCCTTTTCTCTCCAAATATATGTACTGCGTATTTCACATACATTTATAAATTTGGAGGAATACATTTATACACTTCATGAAGATCAAGTGAATTTCAATAGTGTACATAGGCAGCACAAAGTAAGTTTAATATTTATGAAATATGGTTCCAATATATTCTAAAGTAAATGAGCATAAATTAACCATATTAAGAATAATTTTAAAAAATGTTACATATTGCTTTCTTTATGTACCATAACACTTTTGGATATTTTCCAAACATTTATCAGAAAAATTGCTTCAACACTCTATAAAAGGCTTCTTTACATTTTAGTAAGTGTTCCATGCCTTCCAATATTCCTCTCCCAAATAAAGTAGAACATATGCTTATGAAAATATCTTCCACATTTCATCTTGATATATCCAATACGCATATCAATATTATTTTTTTGCCACACATTACTTTACCATATATCACATTGTCATACATATACTTTAAACATAATCAAAATATTTCAGAACATATTGCTTCTACCATAGGAAACACAGGAAAATCTGCCATCAGTGGTCACCCAAGAGACCAACAGAAAAAATAAATCACTGCTTAACAGAGGTGGTCTTTTACTGCAGCCAAAGCAGCAGCATGCATTCAATACTTGTGGGAATATGTTGGTTTGGTTTCCTTAAGACAAGAAATGGCTTAAACAGGGTGGTCCCATGAATAACTCCCTGTCTCACTTACTTGATGATAAACTCAAATATAACATAATAAGCCTTACCCCTATGTAACACGAGTCCATGTGAGCTAGGCTGATCATAAATGTGCATAGACCAAGTCTGAAATGCAGAATGCTTACCCTTCATGATGGCATGTTCACTTTCACTTTTTTTAAATTATCAAACAGAACATAATTTTGAACAAAATTACAAAGGTGGTGTAAAAAGGGTTTTTTGTTAACAATTACATTATCGTTGCTTTTTTTCAAAATAAAACAAATATTATTTAGCTGTTCTATGTTTCCATATCTAGCTTTTATCAATAACTGATAAGAAAAAAAGAGGAGTAAGAAAAACCCCCCTCAAATATTTTAAATGTCTCAGATGTATTTAACCTAAGCTTTACTTCTCTACCAACAGTCACATATAGTCAAGGCCCCGCAACCTTTAAATCACCCATTTCTGAATTAACCATCATCACCTTTTCTTTCCCTTGGTAGCATTCAGGAAGGAGTCTGCAGTTTCCACTGAAGAAGTCCTGGTAAAGTTGGACGCCAGATAGGAAAGTTAGGAGAACACAGTAGTGGAGGCACACGGACACAGAGAGTGAGTGGGGAGGAGACAGAGGAGCAAGAACACACACAGCTTTCAGGGAAAAAAAGAAGTATTGGAATTTCATAAGAAGCTGAAGAGAAAAACGTCTTATAATTAAAAGGGTGTAAGGGCTGATAGCAGCCAGCAAGAATGTCCCTCTAATATCAGTGCTGCCTTCACTCTCCTGGATGTGAGAAGCGTGCTGGCACAGCTGAGGCATGGTCACACCTTGAGGTGATGCCAAGGACCAGCGAGACCAACTTGGCAGGCACAGGTGAAAGCAAGGCCTGAAAAATTTCACAGCTAATTGTGAGATGGCACGGGGGCTTTTCTCGTGTTGTTTCGCTTTTCAATTTATAAACCCTGGGGCTTTCAGAATAAACCTTTGAGCATAATAAAATGTCTCCTGCTAGAGCAGGTTGCTCTTAGCAACCACAGAAATCCCCCGCACACTCTTTTCTGATGTTACCAGCTACTTGCACTGTTTGCCACTGCCGGGCCCAGCAAACCATCATTAAAAAGCAACAAAGCCTATGAGCCCACCCACTTGTGACTTGGTGTGCAGTCTGAGGGGTTTGTCTGCTCTTGGTCTCCTCTCAGCTCATGCATTTCCAGGCTATGAGTGATCAGGAACACCTGCTCATTCCCCCTCCTCCAGATGCACATGCACAGACTTTTGGCTGACCGAGGCTGTCTGCAGTGCTGTCAAACACAAGCAGGCCCATTGCTATGAAGCCTTTGTTGCTCCTAGACTAAAGATGTGCAATTTGCTCAATGTTGTCCTGGTGATGGGGCTTTTTTTTCCCTACAGGCAGCTGGACCTCAAGGCATTTTATTCCTATGGACACTCCAAGGAAACAAAAACTTTAGAAAATCGTTTTAACTCTCTGGAAGGTTTTCAATGAATCTTTTAAGCATCATTTGCTGCAGTTTTACTGTTTCATGTGAAACAAACCAGGACAAGTTAGAGTGGGACAGTCTGACTTTCCCAGTGCCTTGCTGAGCATGAGCATTGTCCCTGTGGGCCACTTGATGAGGTGGAAAGAGAGCTTGTCTGTCCCAAACCCAGCTCACACCCATGCATATTTATGTTACACTTCTGCACTGGATATGGCCAAAAGACAGGGTGAGCTCGGGCAGCTTTACTAGTCTGACATCAAGATTATCCCATCTCAAACTTTACCAGTAAGGACCTCACACACACTTAGGTTCAGAATTCAGATCTTTGAGGAGCTCATGGGATCAGAAGGGGCTTAACAACTTTCCATTTCATAAGAAAAATTTGACAGGGTGTCAGAAGCAGTTTTTCAAGTATGACATTAATGTGCCTTGGGAAGACTATACCAGAAATCCAATGGTTCAAACCCAAAAAATCCCAAAGACAAAATGCCCCTTGACCTCAACCTGGCCTGAGCAGAACCAGACAGTGAAGAGAAGTGACTTGGCACCAGCAGGAAACACTACCCAGCCCTCCAGCTCTAGCACCTTCCTCCCTTCCCAGCTTCTCATACTCTAGGAATATATCAGAGTAAAAAAAAAAGAAAAAAAAGCAACAACACCCCCTCATACAACTATTTCTACTTTGTCTGCTTTAAGATGCATTCAAATGGCTAAAGTGATTTAATAATAAATAGCTTTTTTTTTGTTTGGATGCAGCTTTACATGCCAAATGTTGGCCTGGAATGACTATTTATAGCAGAGTTTAAAGTTGCTGAAAATAGAGATTTATATTTATAATGGAAAGGTTGACAATCTTTTGCTGTAGCTATATTAGCAGACCATTCTATAATAAAAAGGTGTTATTTTAATAGCAGCATTTCTAATATCACTCTAATGTAGTTAGGAAAGAATGAACTTTATGAGGTGAATGTACAATTTAACACAAATATTCATGCCAAAAGATCAAACAGTAGATCATAAGAGCAGTCTATTTAGCATACAATTTCTCATAGACATCTGATTTTAGACTTTTACCAAAGAGAAACACAACACCTTCTTCTATAAATCAGACTTGTTTAAGTCTTCATTAATTTTAATAGCTGATGTCTTGCATAGAATCATCTTTACTCCAAAGAAGTTCAGGAACAGAATTCAGTGGATTAATAAATTCCATCAATGGTAGTGAGCAGACTAACGGCATAATATTAATTGGAGGATATGTACATGCAAATTCAATAACCAACAGGATTTTTTAATGCATGCCACTTGGAGCACAGTATGAAGCTGGCCTTCTAGGAGCTATTAAAAAGAGGACAAATTCTGATTTCACAAAAAAGAGTGAAAATCCTCTCAAAAGAGAAAGGTAATCTAAGAAGAAATCTGGGATTTTTCTACAGATCGCACGAGCAAATCCTGTGTAAAAACCAGGATGTGTTTCCTTCCTTACTTGTATCAGCCTAAAGACAGAAAATGTAGCTCTGTAGAAGGGGTTGTGGTGGTGAAGATCCCCCCAGACCCAGCATGCAGGTCAGCCTCTCTGCAAAGCTAAACCTGGGGCAATTCTTGTAGCCCTAAAGTTATCTCCCCAGAGAACTATAAACAATGCAATTATCAGCATCATCTACTCTAACCCATTCCCATACTTCTCTTTTGTCTAGTGTCTTCAAAGCTGTCCCAGAAGCTCCTCTCCTAACATGGACAGGAGTGTGCTTCTCAGGGTGGGCTGCGAATGTCATGCAACACATGTAACACACATTTTGACAGCACAAGGAATCTGTCCCTGCAGCCCTAACCCAGACCACAGCTGATCCAACAGCCTTGACCAAAGCCTACGTTTGGTGGCACTGCTCCAGGTCTTCCCACAGTGAGAATCCGTGGAGCTGTAACTAGGGCTAGACCAAAAATGAGCTTTCCAAAATGAAAAAAAGTCACTGCAAGCACTCTTGTGAAGTACTCCCCGTAGGGCAATGAACCTGTCAGTCATTAAATACAAAAAAGCCCTAGCTCCACAAGCACTTACATACCTGCTTAAATTTAAGCCTCTGAGTAGTCCCTCTGTGTGTCAGTGGGCCTTCGCACTTGAAAGCAAGCAAAATCCATAAGTGTTTATAGGGTCAGGAAATGAAGCACTAAAGTTGCTACTTCTCTCCCACACCATCTAGAAGAATTAAAAGCAAATCCTCTCGATTTGTAAGACTCATTGTAAAAGAAGGCTATACTTGAGACTATTTAAATGCTGTAAGAGAAGTAATACAAGAGAGAAAAAAGTCTGGTTTTTTCTTCAACCTATTTCATATTCAGTGTTGCCTTTTGCTTTCTCTTGCTTTTTCTTGCTTGTTCCACTTTTACTCTCTTCCTTGTTTTTAACTTATTAATTTTGCTTTGTAATAATAATAAATAGCCTGAAATAGCAGCTGATTATTAGTTACACTGTTAATTTAAAAACAATTTCACATGAAGAGAAAATACGTTATACCGCTTGGCTGCTTAGCTCTCTGCAAAACTTATTGGAGTTTGTTTCTTTCTTCCACTGAGGTGATAGGGTTAAAATTGTATGTTGCAACCCAGAGTCAGCATGTCATGCTGATAATGTGAGAACACATCCATATCAGAGAGCCTCAAGGCTCTCTTTTGGCCAGGTGTCATGGTTTGAGGCTGAGTTAAACAGGGTTTAGCAAGTAAAGCAGAAGCCACATGTGTATGCAAAGCAAAACAAGGCAGCAAGTCACCACTTCCCATGGTCAGGGGTTCAGCCATCTCCAGGAAAGCAGAGCTTCATAACATATAATGGTGATTTGGAAAGACAAATACCGTTACTCCAAACATCCCCCCCCCCTTCCTTTCTTCCCACGACTTCTACTGCTGAGCACAACAACAAGTGGTATGACTTATCCCTTTGTCCCAGCTGTGTCCCCACCCAGCTTCCTGCACACCCCCAGCCTCCTCAGTGAGAAGCAGAAAAGGCTTTGGCTCTGTGCAAACCCTGCTCAGAAACGGCTTAAACATCCCTGTGTTATCAACACTGCTTTTAACACAAATCAAAAACATAGATACTATGAAGAAAATTAACTCTAGGCCAGCCAAAATCAGTACTCCAGTTGAAGTGACTCGAAAACCTGTTAACAAAATTGCAAATACACTTAAAATGAAGTTAAAAATGACCTTAAAAAGCAGGAAGAGAGATCCTGCCATGGAGAAGCCCCATGCCACCACCAGGATATTCACCACAATGCACTCAGGGGGGTCACTTGGTGACACTGCTGGTAAGATTCCCAGCTAGCTCTGATACCCGGCTCGTGCCAAGTGCCATTCCCAAATCTGCCAGCAGTCTCGGGCAGCGGCGCAGATCAGGGCTGCTCCTCTATGGCTGCAGATGTTGTAGTGTCAAGGCTTCGAAGCAAGAATTCAGAGAAGGCTCTTTGTTGTTTCGTATCTCAGGTTTATTGTCCCAAGCAGGGGAGGAGCAAGAAGAGAGAATGAAACAAAACCCACACCTACTTTTAAACCGGGGGAAGTTACAATTCTTTAACCAATCGGAATACAGTGGGGAGGGGAGTGAGGAGGGACCCATGATCTAGCACCCTATAGGAAGGGCATGGGGAGTGGAAAGTGTCACATGGACCAACAGGACATCAAGGAACAGGGAATTCTCTTGAACTAGGGGTAGGAATCAGGGGGAATTGACATCATGTAAATAAGGTAACTTGTGTCTAGGGAGTGACTGACAGCAAGACTAGGGAGGGGAGAACCTGGGGGTAAAACCAAATCATCAAGGGGGTAGCAGGAACAAACCATGGGGAAAAGGACTCACCACCACAACTTAGGTCCCAAGAGCATCCCTACAAGCACAGAGGTCAGCACCAAGGGAACCAGTTGCATCTCACAGCAGGAGATTTCCAGGAACAAAGCATTCATGGGTCATGTCACCCAATTTCATATTTGAAAAGGGTTTGGTGGGCTTCTGCCTGTTTGGTCCAGGGAACCCCTGGGGGTCTATTATGACCCGTGCATCTGCACCTGGTATGCGTCAGATCTTTGGTTGCCCGGGGCCATTCTGAGTCGCTGAGCTGAGGTGGAGATGGAGGGCAGGGCTGGCCTGGCCAGGATGACTGTGGCACCTGTGACATCACAGGACCAATGTCACAATGGGGGCAGCTAGAAACAGAAGCTGCGGGTAACACTGAGCCAGTACAGCCTTGGCGAGCGTGCACGCAGACAGCAGGCTGTGCTGAACGCTGACCGAGAGCTGCAGCAGAAACGCAAATACCTGGGGAGCCGCTTCTCAGCGGGCATCCAGAGGCCAGTCCCTCGCAGGGGTGCCTTTGGCAGGGCACGCACAGGCCTCGCAGCCAGCCAGCTGCCTGGCCTCCTCTTTCCTGCCTTCAGGTCCCTGGGGCTCCTGTCCCCACTTCCCCTGTCGGTGCTTCCCTCCCTCCCATCCCCACTGAAGCCCTTCTCGTCTCCTGAGGCCATGGTTGCCACTGTGTTCCTTGTCTTGCTTCTGCAAGGCCTCATCCAGTACCCGCAGCTGGCCGGGGACGGGCTGGATGAGGCCACGCTGGAACGCATGCAGCAACGTGCTGAGTATCTGAACCAGCAGATGACTCAGCTGATGCAGGAGCTGGAGCAGATGAACCTGGAGCAGAGCAGTGGGGCCTGGGAAGCCCTGCTCGTGTGGCAGTTTTGGGCTGTTCTTGGAATCCTTGTCCTTCTCCTGGCACTGTGTTTTGGAGTCAAGAAAATTAGACGTGATCCAGACAACAGTGGCCAGGAGACCTCCAGCAGCAACTTGGTGGAGGAGGAGGAAGAAGGAGACAACATTGTTGCAAAGAAAGAAACAGAAAGCAACTGTTCAAATGTGGAAGAAGACAACAAGGATGGAAATGAAGAAGGAAATGTTGGAAACGAAGCAAAAGAAGGCTACGATGATGCAAATGAAGAAGTAAAGGATGAGAAGGGGGAGGAATTCAATGCTGCTGGAAATGAAGAAGATGAACATGATGCAAATGAAGATGACAACCACAATGTTAAATGTGACCTTGGAAGCCTTTTAGAGGAGCGCATCCAGTTGCCTGTTGAGAATCTGGACAAAGGTTGCTGGATGATAAGTGACCTGATGGAGAAACTGACAGACATCTTTGGACAAGGGTTGTCAAACAGTTTCTACCCCGTGCCACAAGAAGCCATTGGAGTGGACAGCGCCTTTGAAGGCTGGAGTCCCTGTGCAGAAGGCGTTGTGTACCGTGTGCTTGTACCCCTGAGTCCCCCTCCAGGACACACCTTCCACCTGGAGCTGGACACTGGGGCAGGGATGGCCCGGAGGAAGTTCTGGGTGCGTGTGGAGCTGCTGTGCACGTGCATGAGGGAGCAGCTGGGGGAGGACATGCTATGTTTCCTCCACCACCCTGAGGAGGAGCTGAGAAGGAAACAGGACCCCAGCCTCCTGCACACCCTGTGCACCGGCTCCTATCTAGATGTGGAGAAAACTGCCCAGTGGTTCTGTCGATTTGTGAGAGTGGCCTGGCTGCTTTTGCCTCAATCCCGCCATTGGCATTTAATATTGCAGCCCTCCAGCCGCTCCTGTATATTTCAGCTCAGGAAAGGCAAGGAAAGCTTCATGGCTGAGATGATCTTTGGAGTGCGACAGGGACACTCAGATATCTTTGTGGGCAGCCAGCCCACCGCAGGAGGCATCCCAAGCACAATGTGGCTTGAGACTTGTGCCGTGGCAGAGGCCAAATTCTTCCGGCAGATTTCCAGGCAGGCTCCCCAGGACAGCTGGCACTGCAAGTGCCTGCAGCTCCTCAACCGCAGTCTAGAGGGTGTAGGCTTTTCCAGCTACACCGTGAAGACTGTGGTGATGCACCTCCTGAGCACCGTGCCCTTGACACAGTGGCGCAGGAGGGATTTGCCACAGCGTCTGATGGATATCTTGAACTACCTTCAATGCTCACTGGAGACAAAACGACTGTACCACTTCGTCATAGGCAATGAGAGGTTTCCTGTGGAGATCAGTTTGCCCTCAGACTTGCGGGTGGCAGAACCGCTGAACCTCTTTCAGCACCTGACCAGAAGTCCAGATGCCCATGTGAAGGCCGTGCAGGAGTTCATTCAGCTGCTGTATCGGCTCAAACAACTGCTGATCTACGGCCGCTGAAAGAGATCCTGGTGCACAGAGCTGTGCTTGTGGGGCCTGTTAACATACTCTGTATATATTAACCTCCCGTAATTAGTGCATTTACTGTACATATTAAGACCCTTTAGTTAGTGCATTTTCTATTTATATTTAGACCCTCTAGTTAGTGCATTCAGCCATCCTGGACCTTCCCTGCTATTGTTTCAATAAACTGGACAATTCCAATGATTGTGCAAGATCTTCTTGAACTCGACCAGACCTGAAGGATTAGTGAATTGCACTTGTTGTGAATTTGTGACTGGCTGGGAGTAGGGACTGTTATAAAAAGCCGTTTTTAACAAAGGCACACAATTCTCCCTCTGCAGTGCTCCTCTCAATGGTCTCCCTGGTGCAGCAGCCACTGAAGACCACGGTGGCTACAAAGATGATTTTCGCCCTGTGTTTTCCTTGCACTCTCAGGCCATGCTGGCCATTTCACTTGGGCTCTGAAAGTCCCTGGCAGCTGTGGCTGGGCAGGGAGCAAGCAAGAGGCACCTTGCTGTGCCTGCTTGTGTTCACTGGGGAGACAGTGAAGATTCTGCTCATCCCAGACACTCTCCAGGGCTTTGGCACAGCACAAATGGAATTGTTGGACATGCAGAAAACTGTGCTCTGTCGGCAGTGGGAGTTGCCCACTGGAAATCACCCCCCACAGCTGCTCAACACCCCTGGGCAATGTCTCTTTGCAATCGAGGTCCTCTCACAGGTCCTCTGGCACAGCAGAGTACAGGAACAGAGATCCTGCCATGGAGAAGCCCCATGCCACCACCAGGATATTCACCACTATGCACCCATGGGTGTCACAAGTGACTCCAAAACCTGTTAACAAAATTGCAAAGATGCTTAAAATGAAATGGGAGAATCCAGTGTGGACTTCAAAGACTCTCCTATAAAAAACCCCAACATATACGGACAGTAATTGTATGGACAGAAATGTCTCTATTTTAAATAACACTTTTCATTAGCTACAGATATATGCAAGATTATTATTAACACCGATAAATTTATATTTAGGAGTTGTGGTTCTCGATATACATTTAAAATATCCTTTGGACAACTGCAATCTGTGTAAGAGGAAAATTGCAACAGCAGTTTTTAAATAATTCATTAAAAAGAGCTGGAGGATTAGCTGGTTGTTAAAATATGCTGCCTTTGTGGATA
Organism: Promerops cafer; assembly: GCA_013398275.1. Classification (NCBI taxonomy): domain Eukaryota; kingdom Metazoa; phylum Chordata; class Aves; order Passeriformes; family Nectariniidae; genus Promerops; species Promerops cafer. The sequence continues at coordinate 2,216,365 of VZSE01010018.1, read as the reverse complement.
ACATACTATGGTAAGGCATGGGTTCTGTCCATCAAAAAGAAAATGCTTAAAACAATCATTATACCTAAGAAGTGAATATTAAATGTTGAAATTCTTGCTTTATATCAAATGACAATTATTTTTCATACTGAGGTTGATGTCCATGATGGGATTTATGGTCTGGAGGAATAAAGAGTTCCTCAGGAGACAAAAGCTAGTGAATTTTGATATTTTATTGTATACAATCATGAGTTTGCCAGAGACCTTTCTCATTGCTTAAGCCTTATGCAGGTTGAAACCATTTTTAATTTTTTTTCTGCTCCAGCAGCAGGAACATACATTAACTTTACAGAAATGCTTTTCACTGTCCCGTTTCCCAATTTAGAAAAATAAGACATAAATTCAATGTATGATTCTGAGACAGTCTAACTCCTTCAGTCTCTAGTTTTTAAAGAGTCAGAAAACCAATGAAAGCTCATATCTCACAGCACCTTTTTGGCATGTTCAACCAAAATGAAGCACTTTTGATCAGGTCCTGTTATTAGATATTGATTCCCCTGCAAAAGTGACTAATTCCCTACAAAAAGTTGGGTAATTCAATGTGCTCACCTCACATTGCACACATGTTTCCCATTAAAAACCATCAGGAAGCTAGCACATGTATTTAGGGAACAAGTTCTGTTTCTTTGTGCATGTGTGTTCCATAAAATAAATTTTTTCCGTACCATGAAATTGAACAACCTTATGTCCACTGCCGACAACAGAAAATAGCCATTGACTTCAACATGCTTTATATCAGGCCCTCTGTACTTACTTCTAGCTGTTCCAAGCACACATTTCCCAGGGCCTAATGTAGGGTTAGTCACTTGAAATCATTCAGGACTTTTATAACACTTCATTATGGATGATAGAACTTCTTTCACAATAAATTCTTTTAAATACTGCTTTTGTTCAGGGAAGCAAGCTCATGATTAATTCACTATGTGTATTTAAGAACTGCACCCTTCTCAAGAGAAGGTTAATGGTGAATTTTCTGCAACTAATACCTTCAATTTAATCACCAAGTTAATTCTATGTAAGAACATCAATGGTTTATTTGGCAAAAATACTTGCATGAAACATTATGAAAAAGGTTAAAGAGTGTAAATCCATATAGTGCCCTTTAAAGTAACTATTACCACACATTTATGAGAGTATAACAAAAAGTAATTAGATTTCTTAAAACCAGAGGAGGAATGCTATTACCGCAAGAAAAACAGTAGAATTCTCCAAGTTGAACATTCTCTTCTTGCTTCCTTATATGTCTGGATCTACAATAAGCCTTTCTTCAGCCCACTTTTCCTGTGTTTCCTTGCAAAATTTTAAAGAAAGTTCACACATGGGGACAAATCACGTAACATTTGACCTATATCATTTTAAATTAAAGTACTTTAATGCTTTACTACTATCCAGATTTCAAGAAAGAAAGTGGCTTTATATCTTATCTGTCATTTTCTAAACATAAAAGTCATCCAAACGTCATTGCTGTTGCTGTTGTTTTTCATACTGATTTCATCAGTTTGAAATCCAAGGTTTCTTCCTCTTATCAGTCACTCATAATTTTTATTTAAATTTCTCAAACCTTTGTCTTGAGAGACTGAAGATATAGCACTGTTTTTCTCCCACATCCCTTAGCTTTGCATCTCTATTTTTGCTACTTTGTACCTACCAGCACTGCAGTCATTTAATTATCTGGTTTCAAAATTCTCGTGTGTTGTCTGTGGCTCGTTCAGATACATACAGATCTTAAGGGCAGAAAGGATCACAGTGAACATCCATCACAGTCTAGCACAGTCCATAGGACTGCTCTTCATCAGACTCTGCTTAAATTGAATGGTTATGCTTGAACTAGCCTGGGGCTTTTAGGAAAAGCAAACAAACAGCTATATCAGTTTAAAAGTTACCCACACCAGGGAAGCCAAACCAACCTTCATTATATAATTTCTGGGCTCTGGTTTTTAAAAACACTTTGCTTTCAGAATGATTTTTTTCACTTCATCTATCATATTTCAATTCTCCAAAAGCTCATTATAAATAATATTACTAAAGCAACTGTAATGGAGTTTTTTTTTAAAAATAACTCTATTTTCTGTTAAACAAGACAGCCTGTCTAAGGAGACAACTAGTTAAATGCCACTGATGAAAGATTTCATTTGTGATGACTACAGTTCCCTGTCATACACCTGGGGGAATTCCAAAGCGATTAACTCCTTTTCATGATTGCAAGGCAATGTGCTTCCTCCCCAGGCTATTCCCACTGTTTTCCCATGTGCAGCACATTGACATAAGTTCCACTCACTTCTGGCACTGAGGCAACAGTCATTATTATTGAGAAAGCACCACACTTCTTCTGAAAGCAGTTCCTTCAGCAATTAGTCCTGGAGAAAGCAGAGTTGTGGCCATGTTTTACACAGTGATCAAGCCAGGATATGGCAGATTTCTAAAGAATGTCTCAATACTCATGTTGCTCATGTCCCTCATGTCGTGTCCTGTCCTGCTCATCCTTGGCTCATGAAAGAAAATACCTCCTGATTTCTGGAGAAGGTCTTCTTCTCTCTTGTCAGTACTTCCTCCAGAATATCCAGAGTAAGAAGTCTGAAACTTCAGTAACTTCACATACTGTATAAAGCTGGAGTTCAACTTTTTTATCTATAGATTCTTATAACTTTATTTTGAGCAACTGGCGAGTGTCTCTATTTTAGTACAGCAGAAAGGGAGGAAATTACATTTTCTTATTTTATGAGACATTGCAATCCTTTAGTCAAAACAATTCAGATCACCACAGAAACTAAATAACATGAATATATAGGCTCAAAATAAAGGTGACTCTATCACACTTACAAAAAAAAACGTATTGAGAATTTACTCAGAGATTAAAAACATAAAAGAAAAATGAAGTATTGTTAGGATTAATAGGATGAGTTGCAAATTTGAAATAAACTTTTGTTCTTTAATTATTTGGGCACAAGCTTTCAAAGAGTTAAGGCTCATTTTCTTCCTGAAGATAGGTGAGCTTCAATAGTTATTTTAAGTAGAGTGTAGTCTAAAATTTCTAAAAGAGACAAGTGACAAGCCATGTTCTTTAACATCTGTTCATGCATATGGAATAAAAAGACTTATTCTTTTAAAAATACCAAGGATTCCTTCCTTCTTTTCCTACACCTCCATCTCCCCCAGCTCTCAACTTCTGATGTCTTACTCTCTGTTCAGGGAGAGCTGTTGGAAGCAGAATAGCCAACACCTTTGTTACTCTCTGTGGTGTGTTTAAATCCTTCTCTCAAGCTACAGCAATAGTTTATGATGTGTCTGACATGTCATTAGAATTGTAATGGTTAATTACCAGACACTGCAGAGACACAAAACTTACAGACAACCTCTTTGCAACAGAGGAGTGGAGGCTCATCTGTAGATAAATGGGGGTGAGGATGATAAATGGCATAAAATTACTATTGTACTCTGAGTAAAACAAGGCTGAATGTTCCATATCTGGCATGTAGCAAGAGGTTTTTTTAAATGCTATGCAGCATTTATTTTGCTTGGCCGGAGCATTCCTACATTATAAATTCCCTTTATGTATTAACCACTGCCCTCCTGGCAGGGACTTCAGCCAGCTGTTAATGGTTTTGTTGCTGGGGAAAAAAAATAAATTAAAAAAATGGTGTGTCCTTGACATGTCACTGGTATAAATAAATATTTTCAGAGAAGGATGGGAGCCTAGATGCTATAATTTTTACTTGACAGATTAGGACAACCGGGTTGAGAGTATCTGACAGCTAGATACAGTCTGATTTATAAGACTGAGTAGGGAAGCATGACAGACATATGTATTTATTAAAGATACACTTACAAAACGTTCCAGTTTAATTTGACAAGTCTGCCAGCTAAGGCCTCAGGAAGTGCAAGGATATTACTCTCTACATACCGTCATTACGCTATGGTTTCAACAGAAGTTAAAAATCAGAAATAAATAGTTTTAGTGTTTTAAATTTATAAATTGTATCTACATCCATTAATATATATAAAACCAGTGTATCTTTCAGCAAAATAAATTACAAAAGCTGAATTATTCCACATAGTCAACGTAGAAAAAATGAATATGTATAATACATAAATATACAGCACTGCACAGCATTATCACTATAATATTCAAGTATATATCAGGAGCAATACTCTCATGGCAACATCCTAGCATGGAAATATTATTTTTTAATTTATTCAATTTTACAAATTTAGTTGTATAAATTCAAACTGAGGACAGCATGCACAAGATGCTTTTTTTCCCCCTAAAAAATAATAAGAAAAATGCAGACATTCCTCTACCATTGAAACAATAGTCTAGTGTGTTTTACTTCTGAAACTCAGCTTTCTCCCCACTGTCACTGCAGCTCACCTCATATTTATCTATCAGTCAAGATTTCAGGGAACTCAGACAATCTGTACTTTATGTTTTTCCAGCTTCATAATAATTGCTTCTTTTAAAGACAGGTTTGCAGCATTTCTTGTTGATATAACCAATCTTCTAGGAGAGAAAATAAACATAATTAAACAGCCTATCTATCTGGCATTGATCCCTTCTTCCAGCATTTTTGGTTACTTCAATTAAGTGAAATCATACCCCTAGTATTCCTACTTGCAATGCTAGAGCTACGAGGAATCCACATGCCTTCCCTTCAGGACATGAACATAACCACACTGGAATCAAGGAACCAACTGACAGGCATAGCACTGTAGTTTATGTGAATGTAAAATCAATGCACGTGTAAATCACAGACCCAGAGAGAGAAAATTCCTCCTCATTTTAAAGAACAAGGCAGAACTTTATGAGACAAACCTTCATCAAGAACGGTGATGAACTTCCTACATTCTTACTAAACTCCTACTAAGCCCTCAGGCCCTTCTTGAAGTATAAAATTTTCTTGGGGGAGTGGAAAGAAGCATCAAGATTCAAATTTTAAATTTTTAAGTAACAACACTGAAAAAGAGAAGCAATTCCACAAAGTTTTAATGTTCTCTCTCCCTTGCCTTTCCTGTCGAAATTCAAATTATCAACCAACCCTTTTTAGAACCTTAGCTTGCTGGTACCTAGAGGAAATATATTTCTAGTGCAGATCAGTACTGTAGCAAGGCCAGTTTAATCTCCATGCAGATAAATAGGGCACATACACACAAACAATACTAGATGTGTCCAGAAATCTCAGTAAACTTAGGTTAGACCAGACATTAGCACTGTGGAACAAATCTTACATTCTCTTTCAAAAAAACCCCAAACAACCCCAAACAAACAAAAAAACCCCCCAAAAAACAAAGGGGGTTTCAACCATTACTGAAAAAATAACTCGAGGTTAAAAGCCAAAGAAGTAGCATTTTGAGAAAACTCTTCCAATTAGGATAAGTGGAAAACTCTCACTCCCATATCCAGCATAACACTGCAAATGAGGCAAGAACAAGAAGGAAGGGAAGGAGGCAGGCCAGTTGTCAAGACAAAACCCAAATAAATCGCCAAGTGTCACTATTTTATGTAGTGAAATTGTTGAATAAATCAAAGTAGTTGAATACAAACCAATACTAATAACTATTTTAAACACATAAGTCTAATTATATTATCTCCCAAGAAAAAGTGGTAGCCTTGTCCTACTTTTATGCAGTCCAACTTGTTATACCTGCCTAAGTCTTCCACTTAGAGACGTGGCTATAAGTCGTGATTTACCCTGGGAAAATCCTTCACACTTCTGCTTCTCATCTTTCTTGCTGACAACTAAGTACTAACTCTAAGCTTAAAGAACTGCTGGGCATCAATAGACCATAAATTAGTACCTTTGATAAACAAGGGGAGAAAGCATTGTACAAGAAACTGATACATCAAACAAAGAAAAAATGACAAGGAGTAAAGGAATGCAAAGACAACATTTTTTTCTGCAATCAATTTCTTTGTTTTCCCCAAAGGACAGCAGATATTTGTGGTCTACAGTTGTTAAAATTAATCTCTAATAAGTAGGATCACTCACCTACAGCAGGATTGAATTTTAAGTCCTTTAAATAAAATAATAAATCTGTATATGCTGTTATATACCTCAGATCCTGTGTGTTTACAATGTATCAGGATAACTTAAATGCATGTTAATATGCTAATAAAGATGTTAATGTAGCTAAAGGCACATATATGCCGTGAGGAAAATTTGCCACTCCATTTGTGTAGTGTGAGAGCAAAGAACAAAAAAAACCTCTATCCAGTTTGCAGCCGAATACAACAAAAAAAGGTGCAGATTTTCAGGGAAGTGATTACCACTCAAAAGTATTTCAGAAACAGAAAGGAAAACGTTTAATCCACTGAAAAGACTTCCTAGTACATGGTTTAATTTTGAGAAGCTTATTTCTTCATTGTAAGTGTCAATGGTAATTTTCCACGCATTAAGAACTTTTATCTCAGCTGATGACAGTAAAGATCATAGTTACAAACTGAAAAGAAAGGGAAAAAAATTACAAATCTTAAAAAAGAAAATTAAATTCATCTTTAGTCTGGAGTGCTAATCCAGGCATAGACAGTATTTCAATAGATTTTCTCAGCTTCAAATCCCTAAAATATTTAATAGGAACTTTTGGGATTTGTTAAAAAGATACAGGCTACAACATGTAGTTAAGTCTCCTGTTGAGCAACCATCTTTATCACTGAGTTCTCCCACTTTTCCTTTTATTCTTTTTTTTTTTTGTGGGTTTGAACCTCAATAAAATATTGCTTTGTTTTTAGATAGAGGGAGAAAAGTCCCCATGTCTATTGCAGGTAAAACTGATAGAAGAATCTGACCCCAGACCCAACCCATATTTAGTGTTCTTAGACCTCACATCATCATCTCTTCAAATTTGGATGAAAACCACACAAATTAAACGTTCAATGGAAATACATTTGCAAACTCGAGTAGAAAGCAGCTTGTGCCATTCTTTAATCGCTTCACAGTCTGTATGTTATTACTGCTATTGAAATTGATGGCAAGAATACAACACCAAGGCTCTGCACATGATTAGCTTTTTATTCTTCCTGTAACTTGCTATAAACCTCAAATGAACTCGCAGGTTGGCAAGAGCATGTTAACAGCTAGATGCCAAACTGTAAGAGACATTTTTTCCAAACAGCATCACCTTTCCTGGAAGTGTCTCCCTTTCCCTCTCCTCTCCATTTTTTCCTCCATCTCCCAATAGCTATTATAGTTGGTTGGATATTTCGTTTGTATTTGGGACTTAAATCCTTCAAAAAGTCTTGATCCTAGACATAAAACACTCCATGAAGAGATTTTTCCTCCTTTCAGCTCCAGNAAAATGGAGATTTTCTTCTTTTCATCTCGACCCCTTTTTTTTTTTTTTTTTTTTTTTTTTTTTTTTTTTTTTTTTTTTGCTGAGAAATGCTGCAAAAAAAGACAGCAATTATTCCAATTGGCCTGTCAGCAAAGAACCAGACTGGGCTCACTCACCCATTTTCCATAGATCCCAGAAGAAGAATTGATGTTGCAGAGTAACTACACAACCTCAGCCATTGCTTTCTGTAGCATATTTAGCAAGTGATGCCAGATATTCAGTGCCCAAGGAATCAGCTTGATTGGCTGCATGGTCCTGCAGGAACCACTTTAGCTCTTGGGCTCATAAGTCACACACGTCAGCCAGAGCAGGATCCCTCTTCAGATTTTGTGAACATACTCAATGGAAGGTCCAAAGGTCATTGCCAAAGGCCATATTTTGCAGAAAGACCAAAAGACTTAAAATACTTGCAGGGGATTGGCTTAGTACAGAACTCAGATGAAAGCCTGACAAGATTTTCCACAAAATTTCTTTGGAAAAAGGATCAAGGTTTGGCCAAATCATCTCCTTTTTAACATGCCTTCACTTGTTGAAAATCATAAAATCACAGGATGATTTGGGTTGGAAGGGACACAAAGATCAGCTAGTTCCAAAACCCTAGCTGAGGACAGGGCCACCTTCCCCTACACCAGGTTGCTCAGAGCCCCATCCAGCCTGTCCAGGAAGACTTCCAGGGATGGGGCATCCACAACTTCTCTAGACAACCTGTTCCAGGGCCCTCATCACCCCTTCTAATCTCTAATCCAAACCTACTCTCTGTCAGTTTGAAGCCATTCCCCCTTGTCCTGTCACTCCAGGCCCTCGGAAATAGTCTCTTTCTGTCTTTCTTGTGGGCCCTTTTAGGTACTGGAAGGCTACAATTAGGTCACCTGGAAGAGTTCTCTTTTTCAAGCTGAAGAATCTCAGCCGTTCCTTATAGAAGGGCTGCTCCATCCCTCTGATCATCTTAGTGGCCTCGGTCCAACAGGTGCCTGTCCTTCCTGTGCTAGGGACTCCAGGGCTAGATGCAGCAGTCCAGGTGGGGGTCATTCCCATTACATCCAGTAGGTGACAAATGGATGCCCTTGCATGTCGGTGGTATGGAATCTCAATTGCATATAGAAGCAGCTAGACATTTCAATTCTATGCTGATAAATTTGTTCCTTTGAAAATGTGGAACATACTTCAGAAATATCAATGTGATGCCTCAGTGAACATCCCTTTATTGAAAACCACAGTAATGACAACTCTGGTAACAAACAAATGGCCTGACAAAGTCCGGATACAGACAGTCAAGGTCCTCTTCTGCCTTCACAATCACAAGACTGATGACAGTGGAAGTGGCCCCTCCGTGTGCCTCAGGGAGTAATTGGCTTTTAGTTTCCAACACCTTTAGGTCCACGTTGTTCTGATGATGAAAGCTTTCCCCTTTTGCTGGTACCAGCACCATTTTCTATCTATACAGCTCTTGTGAACATCATGGCATTTTGCTCCAAAGGGGGAATACTCTATCTGCATTACTAGAAATGAGGAGAGAAAAAAGAAAAAAATTGAATGACAAACTGACATGCTCAAAGCTATTGGCAGCTACATTAAGTCTCAGATATCCAGTCCACCATGCTCTATCTATTCAATCTATCCCAAGAGCTGCTAGATACCTTGGAGATTGTACACTAATAAAACAGAAAGAAAGAAAACAAAGCACTGTGAAAGAAATAATAAATTATACAGTGTTAAAACAAGGATTGAAATGATTGGTGACATGGGAAAAGAGGAGTCTGGGCAGCAACACAAAAACAAACAGGTACCAGAAAGTAAGAGAAGAAACACAACAGATAGCACCATCAAGCAGAAATCAGGAATTAAATTTGTTTTGCAAAACCAATCTCATGTAAATCAAGAGGAGACGTATCAGAATTTAGGTGGGGTGTGAGCGTCAGCTTGAATTTACAGGAACTAAAGATAGAAAAGTTATTCAAGTTGTGTATTTGTTATGTTATTCCTTCGTTTGGCATTCTGGAGGAAAACTTTGAATGGAAAGGCCTTGTCTTTACAGCTCTCCGTTTTCATTTTTGTCGTGTTTTTTTCTCTGGAGTTTTGCATGTGCAAATAGCATAACTAACTACAAAATCCGAGCCACAACTTCATTTTCTACTTTCCCTGGAGTCCAAAAACCAGGACTGGAATATTTTCCTCTGAGATGCTGTTCCACACCCCTAGGCCAGAAGGCTGGCCAATACTTTTAACACCTCCTAAGACCCCCTGTTGTTTGACCAAAGAGCTTGGAAGGCATTTCTGACAGCTGGGGTTGAGCTCAGCACCCTGCAGAGATGTCTACTGGCATCCCACTTGCACCATCCCAGTGGTGCTGGGGGCTGTGGCAAACCCTTCACTCCCAGGGAGTGGTGGCTGTGCCCTCTCTCTGCTGACCTTCAGGAGCAGCTGCAGGGCACAGCTGTCTTGGGCTGAAGTCCTATTGCTGTGACCATGGCCAGAGTGGGATGATTTTTCTCCCTAGTGTTTCAGCTCCTGTTCAAATCAGTGAGTTGTGAGCACGTTGGGCTCCTTTCTCCATGCCAAAGAGCTCTGAGAAACAGAACAGAGATGACTGGATAAAATATTGTATGGGATATTAATAATGTCATTGCCAGGCTTCTAAGGTTGCGAAGACTTCAGCCCTACAGAGGGTTTATTATGTAAATGCTCTCCATTAGTTTATATATATACAAACTGATAGAGAAAAAACATTTACATAGGAATGAAAAATTATGGTTACATGCGACATGTTGCATCTCAAGAAAAATAATATTGGCATTCCTGTTTGAAACATCACTTCTAAGTTTTAGAATATAAAATAATTACCAATTTCATATACGTATATGCGTGACGTATAAAACAACATTTTTTGGATAAAAGACAGAAATTCTACAGTTACAGTTTAATTCAGTTTTATGGTGCACAGGACACTGTGGAAAGCATAACTTCAAATGGCAGTAAGTTGGACAGAAAATTAATAACTTCATCCATGATATTTATGAAAATAACACTGTTCATTGAATAAGAGGAGAACGGGCTCAGAAATGTGTAGGAAGCAAGTAGTGATTTAAAAAGCGTGATGAAAAAATCTATATATATTTCACATTTCTTCCTAATTTTCAGAACCATTCCACATCACAAAGATCTTTTAGGCTGTTTTGAATACAATCTATTTAAAAATTTATCTTCAAATGATGTCTGAATTTTAGACATGCATTATGAGAGGAAAAATTTAGGACACAGAAATATTCATCAATATCCTAATTTATTTTAAACTGTTTCTGACACCTAAATTATGAAAGCAAGCTTAATTCACATTTGCAAACTTGAGCCAAATAGTTTGGCTTGAGGAATTAGATTACAGTTGCCATTGATTTATAATTCTGAAAAAAACCCATGACAACAGGTTCTCACAGAAAGTATAGATTTTGATTTTGAGGGCCTCAGGAAAAAAAAAAAAAGCCATTTGTACTTGTGCTTCCAGGCATCAGTTGTAGCTGTATACTTTCTGTACACATTCTGTTCTTTCCTTGCTACCTGTTAAAAAGTAACACAGGTTTGTCCTTTAGCATGAAAACATTCCAGACCTATCTTTAATGAAGTTAGATGTTAATCAATAAATAATAGTAATAATAATAATGATAATGATAATGAAAACAAAAACAACAACAACAACAACAACAATAATAATAATAATAATAATAATAATAATAATAGTAGTAGTAGTAGTAGTAGTAGTAAATTGGAAAAAAATGAATACCTGCTAGGGCTGGGCTGCTTGGGACTTTCATGGCAGAATTCTCCAACTATTAGCTGTTCTATCACAAAATATGATCCTGCTGCAACCACAAAATTTAACACATTAATAAAACCAGCTGATCAATAAAGCAGTACCAGCAGTTGGCCATCTGTAAAGTTCAACACTTAATCATAATTAAGTCAGGAAAAGCTGACAAATACAAGCATAAGAAATCACACCAAAAAAAATGTAATAGAAGTAACCAAGCACCCTAAAATCATCAATCTGGTCAATTCTGACACTGCTTTCAGTTACTTCTAAATTAATCTGGAATAAAAACTAATCCCTAATGAATATCTTTTCCAATTATCAAATTAAGATTTGAATTAAACCAATAAATACAGCAGTGTTTTAATTATATTAAACCACATGAAGCACCCAGTAAGGGTGTGTGCACAGATAACTACTTGTGTGCCACACATGAAAAAATTAATGTAATAAAAATAGTGGTGTCTTTTCTCTCCCATGCAATATTGTGCTGCTATCACAGCAACCCCTGTTGGTCGGTAGATGGGTATAAGGAAAAGAGAGAATTTACAGCTTTGGATATGATTTCTTTTCCTAGGGCACCAGGTGCTTTAAATGCCACCAGAAGGATGCTCTTGGCAGTGCCATACTGTCCAACATGGCTTGGCATAGATTAGATCAAAGCTTTTGTGTCTTTGCAGACTTTGATTAAGGGCCAGTGCTAGAACTCCTATGGGCTTTTACTTGATCCAGTGTAGCATAGGGATTTTCTTTGAAATTTTTTGCATTACAGCTGCCAAAAATATGCCAGTTAAGATAATTACATTTCAATTTAAATTGGTAATTTAATGGAAAATTTTAAATCAGAATGTAGGGCAGGATTTTACTTCCAACCCTATCCCACAACACCTTTTATCTGTTGCAGATGATTTAGGAGCCCAGTTTCCTATTTTTGGCTTTTAGTGACACCACAGAGCCTAGAAGTCTCCACAGTTTTGCAGGATTGTCTCTTCAATCTCTTTATCTCTTTTAAGCCTTCGATCCTCACCTCAATTTAGTTTCATCTGTCTACTCTTCACTGTTTCATTGACTACCCATCTTTATGAGTCACAATATATGCAAAAAAAAAAATTATTCACCAAGATATTTGCTCCCTTTTGAGAGGAGAAGTAGAAGAACCCAAGACATTCTGCCTGCCATGGCTCTGCTGCTTTCATTATTTGTTTCGGGGCTGACACAGAAGCCTGGCAGTCGCAACATACTGTAAGGGGACTGATCTTCCTTTGTTTAGGGCGCAGTGTGTACTGTCATTTACATAATAAAATCCTCACACAAATAACAGATGGTGAAGAGGCACTCATGTTGCCACATGTTGGAAGCATGATATAGTTCCTTGATGAACTCGTTTCTTTTACTTTTGCCTACAGACGCCTACCAGCTATTAAACCTTGGGAGTTAGTCAGCTGGTCAGGGATTTAAAGACAGGCAAAAATCTGTCTGCAGAATTTTCCTGCTTCTAGGAGGAGCAAATGTTTTGCCCTGATAGAAATGTGCAATCCATTGAAAATGGTTTCCACTACCATGAAAAGTAAATAATAGTCTATATTTTCAACACTCATCAGGCTGAAATGCTTCACTATAGAAGACAGAAAATATCATTATTCCACAGGGTCTGAGCTCTTTTTCTCTCTTTTTGGAATCCTTTTCTCAACAGAAGCTTGGGACAGAGAGAGCTATGCTAATGCTGCATATTAGCAATATCAGTTCTTGGATGCATTACCATTAATTCTATGTGCAAATTAAGTGCTGGAAAACAAATGTCTGTCACTTGAAATAATAGCCACAGAGGCTGTATACAGTGCAGTGAAATAAGATCACACCACATTCCCTAATTAGAGTTAATGGATCTGTTTGTGATCCCATTTATACCGATTTTACAATCATGTAATGTATGCTATTGTCTTGAGTGGAGCTGGTCTGTAAAAAGAATCAGTCCCCAGGATGACAGAGGGTATTTAAATGAGTGGTCATTTAGTTGTCTAAATGCTGCTGTTTAGATGCAGTTTTCTACATTGCTGTCAGGGCTGGATGGCTGCAGTTTCTCTGCAGGGGTTGGAATGGCAAGACAGGTTGTGGGAACTCCTGAAGACACCTTGTGAAGGCCAGATCTATGCAGGAGAAGTGGCCTGGGACATGGAATTAGCCATGGGTGGTGGGTGCAGTGGGATTCACTGAGCACCTCACCAAACCAGGATGGTCACTTCACCTTGTCCCCATTTGGAAACTCACATGCCCTGTAGCCCTAAATCAGCAACTCTGAAGCTGCTGTGCAAAGCAGAGGTGACACATACAAAACCTTTACAGTCAAGAAACTCTGCTGTGGCAATCACCTGCTTCCATCCCACCCTCTGCATTGGTTACTGCTACTCAAAAATGACTAGACTGTGCATTTCTGTCTGTCTCACGTCTGCTGCTTTAAAACCTACAGACACAGAAACTCTGTATAATAAATCTGTTGATCAGGTAGTACTTTCAGGGAGATACACAACTAAAAAAGATCCACCGTCTAAAAAAATCTAAAAAATCCCAAACCAAAGCAAGCCCAAAAACTTAAGGTTTGCATGAAAGACTACACTGTGATGGCTTTGAGCTCTTATTCAGACTGTAAATCTGATGTCAATTTTTTTTAATGTTTGGTTAGCTCTGATTTTCTTATTTGGGTTTTTTGTGTTTTTTTGGTTGTTGGGATTTGGGGGGTTTGTTTTGGTTTTGCCACAGGAGCCTGTCCCTAAGGCAAGAATATTTTGAATTGGCAGTTTTTTTATGGAGTGCATCTTAAGGAAGAGTTGCAGGTCTGATTATCCCACAGCATGGAGCCTTGATCTGCAGTCTTTAGAATCCAGGAAGTATGTGGTTATTTTCATGCATTAATGCACTAGTATTGACCAGTTAATTTGAAATCACTTGCATCTCATATCATGACAAAAAAGCAAATGCAGCACATCTGGAGCCACAGATTTACAAGGTTACATAAAGATATAAGCAACAAAAGGCAGATAAAATTCCTCCATATATTTTTGCATCAAGGTCAAATATCAAAGGCATCCATCTCTAGAAATGCTTTACATGACACCAGTGATGTCACCAGTAACTTACTACTCCTTAAGCAGTTTTCACCTCTGCAGGTTATATTCACAGAATATTACATTCTACTCAGGTAATCCCACTGAACTGTCTTCAGTTAGAAGACAGTGTCCCTTATCTTTCTCTGACTTCTCTCCTTCACCAATCCCCAGAGCAAACAGACAGAAACTTGAGGATTGAGAAGGAGTGAAAAATGTCTTGTGGTTAGGGAATTTGAAATAGGATTTTGATTAATTTCCTCAGCAGAATCTACATCTGACTGACAATAAAAATACATTATTTTCATTTCTGTTTGTTCTATAATTAGAGTTCCATAGATACAGCTATACATCATATATTTCAATTATTACAAATACAATTCTTAAGCATAATATGTTTGTAATATTACCAATGTTGGTCAAACAAACAACACTTGGAGTAGTGTACACTAAGTACATGTACAGTGTAGCTGTAAGACTGTCATATGGATGTGCTTCTCAAGCTATAGCTAACATGCATGGTAGAATTAAACCTTTACCAAATAAAAATGATTGAATAATTGAAACCAAAACTGGCCACCATTCCTGATTGACTAATTTGCATTTCTCCAGTTACAGATTATAGAAACATCTATAATTTTTTTCATAAATAAATGTCAAGAAAATTACTCTAATAACATGCATAGAACTTAAAACTAGGGCATTAGACTTACAACCTGAATAGCTGAGAACTCAATTTAAGTGTCTTGTCTTAATATTGACATACAACTTTGACTGCGAAATCAAATGTCTATGTACTTTCTGTAAATAAGATCTCTCCCTCATGCACTGGAGCTAAGATACGCAAAAGAATGATG
This sequence comes from Promerops cafer, assembly GCA_013398275.1. Taxonomy (NCBI): domain Eukaryota; kingdom Metazoa; phylum Chordata; class Aves; order Passeriformes; family Nectariniidae; genus Promerops; species Promerops cafer. The sequence goes on along the minus strand of VZSE01010018.1, from coordinate 2,201,240 downwards.
AGTACAAGCAGAGAACACGCATATCATGTTATCTTGATGTTCACTCAGCATTGAAACAGAACTCAGGACTTAAAATCATTGCAGAAAAAAAGGTATTTAAAGCAATGGTAACGAGTCAATTCTAGACGAAAAGGGTCAATTGTTTTCATAAACATTTTTGCTTGAAAAGGAACTGGTTTGAGCAGTTGAAATATTTACCCCACTCTCACTTTTATTATCCAGAAACAGGTTTAATTATACCTTTTAAATTATATGTTGTATTTCCAGTTCTAGACACATAAAAGGCATAAAAATTTAAAATATAAAAGCAATAACAAAAATCCCCAACCAAACAAAAAAACGAAAGAAAAAACAAAAAAATAACCAAGAAACCTAACTTTCTTTGAAAAGATTATCTACTTTTATAGAAATTTCCATACTTGCCTGGCCAGTTTACAATTGGCATTAAAGCTCTCCTCCTCTGGAAGAAGGCACTGTCATGTGGGGCATGACCATGGCTGTATCAGTCATGTTAACTCTGCTGCAGACAAACCCATAACACTCTACACCATGCTTCTATTGACCCCCTTTTCCCATTTTCATTATCCTTTTGAGATGTTTCTCTTACTATTTCCCCCCCCTTTTCCTATTTTTTTCAACTCCACAAACTAATTTTCCTACTAAAAGATTGATTTATTTTATACTTTTAAAAGATGCCCTAAATTATATTTACCTCCTTTTAAGATTCCAAACTGATGCTGTCTCAGACAAATACAAGCTTCTCATTTATCTCAATTTTACTTTTTTTTTTCTAATGTCTTGAATTCAGATTCAGATTTGTTTATCCTCAAGGGGTAATACTGTCAAGGACCCCTCAACTTCAGCAGGTCTATGACATCACAGACTAACCAGATTCCAATATTTTGTTAAAAATCTATTTCTGCTTTTTCTTAGGTATTTATTGCAAATCCCAACCTCAGGTATCTCTCCTAACAAGCAATTATTTCTCCAGAACCTGTTTCTAAATAGCTCTAGTTCTAGGTAAGGATTACTCTTGCCTAAAAGCCTATTTCCTATGCAATGTAACACAGAATAAAACAATTTTGACTGTTACTTTATTAAAAACACAGCTGCACTGATGTATCTACTGGAATTTCCTTCCTTTTGACACTGTCACATCTTTTGTACATGTACATAGAGTGAAAAGTCTACACTGCCAGTAAAGCATGAATCCAAGAAAACCATACTGGTTGCCTTTTTAGTTTCCTTTTTATTCTTCCACTTTTGTTGTCCAGAGTGATCAGAAATAGCTCTAAACAGTCCTTTTCCACCCTTCACAAAATTCTTATTCTGGAACAGCTGCAGCAACTCTGTATAAGCAGGGAGTAGTGTCAGTTCAGAATAAATCATGGCAATTTCCATGTTTATGTATAAAACTTCTTGTAAGCTAATTACAGAACACATGAATGCAAGTGGTGTCAGAGTACAATAACCTAGTGCTGGTTTTTTGGGCTTTTTTTGAAAGGGCCAGGGTGTCTGACAGTATTTGGAAATACCAAAGGAAAAAAAATCTCATTGTTATTTAATCTATAAACAGTTCATTTATCTGGTGGAAGTTTAAGCTTGTTGATTTCTACTGCTGCTCTTTTTGAAGTAGCTCATAAGCAGCTCTTCAACTTTTCCCTTCAGTTATAGAAGGCTCCAGAGAGACACAGGACAACGCTGGGGCAGGGGGAGTGCAAGAGCTCTAGAAACCATGAAAAGCTGTTCCAAATATAGCTCCTTTTTTGCTTTGCTATTATCCATCAGCACTTATGTCTCAGTAAAAGCAATATCCTAACAAAATTAAGCGGTCTTCATGCTAACAAAAAAGAGAGCCTATCATGGTACGTAAAGATCCCACCAACTTTTCCCTTTTTTAGATTTAAATGTATTTGATAGATCACCCATTCAACTCAGACCTTCAGAAACCAGGACCATAACCTCAAGACCATCACATCTACTTTATTGCCTGCTCTTTCTGCTAAATACTTTTTTATATCTTCCTTTTTTGTCTCCAAGTGCTAGGCAATTATTTGAATACCATCATTTCCTCTATCAAATAATTTACAAATCCCTTTTTATACCACAAATTTACTATCTCTAAGTGAAACTGTAAATCTACACATGCACTTCTCTGGGTCATAGCCTTGATTGTTCATGAGATGACAGGGTCCTTGTCCTTTCCCCCATCCCCCTGAAGAAGGAATTGGTCTACTTTCATGAAACAAAACCCCAGCTGAAAAACAGGAAATAAGGTATTCACAGACATCTTAAAAACAGCAACAAAAAAATTATTCCAAGATACGTATTTGCAATTTAACATTGGATTTCCTCTTAACTAATTCTCATTCACCTGTTTTATTGATATCAAGTCTCTAATGAAGCAGCAGAATTTGACTATGACCATTTTCCTTGCTATCTCAATTTACTCCAGCATAATCCCACGAATGAGTAACTTTACTGAACATGGAGGTGTTATTCTTCTCATTTTAAATACAGAGAATTACTAAAAGCAACTAATTACTACGAACATGCTAAAAATTCTAGATGACCAGGTTGTCAGTGAACCAGGTTACACAGCTTTCATTACTCACAGCAATAAAACCTGATCATTGCCTGCCTCCAATCCTAACAGGCAGTTTCCTTTTCTTTTTTTTCTGTAGCTTTTTTTTTTTTTTTTTTTGCAGCATTGAATCAGTTAAGATATGAAGATGCATTACCATTGAATACTAGTGCATCATTACTGGCAGAAGGTAAATACTTTCCAAGGAATTTTGGAAACATAGGTCTCTTCAGGCACAAGCTCTATGAATTCCCAGCCCCATAACCTCCCTCCTTTGAATCAGAAAGATGTACTACCCAGTGTGCAAAACATTAAAAGTAGTACTAAAAGAAAAGACAAGCATGATCACAGGCAGAAGATAGTTACAATATAATTGTGACTTGTTAAAGTAAAATAATCCAACTTTTAGAGATATATTTATCCAACAATTTTACCTGTGGAGGGGAAAAAAACAACAACAAAAGAGTCTCAATTTGAGGTCTGCATATTTATGTACACAAACCTTTATATTCTGGTTTAGACATTTCCTTATCCATAGGCACGTAAAGTCCCTGCAGAGTTAAGCCTCCATCAACAGGGCTGACACATTCAAATTTCCTTTGTAATGTGCACACAGAGCTACCTTGCTCCTGATGTTCACTGCACACCCCTCAACAACTTTCACATTTGTTCCTAATCTTTCCTGTTCAGCTCTGTCTAAAGCACAGAAATATCAAGAAAGAAGCAAAAGAAAAAAGGAGTCTCTGCCTGACCACTGCTGAAGGCATTCTCCCAGGAGACCAGCATCTAGCCCTGTTCTGGTGAGTGCATGCAAAGGAACAGCTTCAAAGTGGGAGATAAAATAGTTACTGCTGGCAGACACTGCCGCCCTCTCACAGGAGATAAAAATGGATCCGGGGAAGAAAGTGCTTAAATCCGGATCCTTCCTTCTCTACCTGTTGGGCAATCTATAAGTTGAATCCAAATTATGAATTGGGAATAGAGTATTTGTATCTTCTCTCCACACACAGTTACAAAAGCCTGGCTGAAGTAGGAACTGAAGACAATGGTAGCTGAATCCCTGCATCTCACAAGAAACCTTAAAACTTAGCAGACTCCTGGCATTGTCACTCCAAATCTAAACTGTTGACTAGAGGAGATTTATGGCTCTATTCCTCTGTGATTCTTGGCAAGCTGTCTAAAAATTTTATTGTACAGCAGAGAATTAAACCTTGACATGCAATATTCTAGCCTTGCCAGTTAACTATGCCTGTCTGAATATTAAATAGTTACATGCTACTGAAATGTAACTTGTTCCTACTCCATGTTCAAAAGAAAACATCAGCTTAGTATGGCGAAAATATGGTGCCTAAGTTTGGATAATATATCACATGCAGGTCTGTGACAGTACTACGTCAGAGTAAACCTGTTTAAAATGTATTTGCTTCAGTGGTAGTAACTCCAGCATGTCCTGATCATGAACGTACTTGGGCTGGTCGTGGTGCTGGGATGCTCACAGTGCAGGTTCCCTGGGACTGCAGGTCACTCTGCAGCAATTATCTACATGGAGAGCCCATGTTTCCAGCTAAGAAAATATCTCCCCCTTGTCCTTTGAAAGAAACAAAGTATATAAGCATTAATAAAAGATACGAAAGTTTCAATTAGACCTTTGTACACTCTTTATTCGGGTGCCTGCTTTTCAGATACTTACGCCAGCACCTCACCTGACCCATATAAATAATCATAAATTTGAAGAGGGTGATTGATCCTTCATTCATGTCCCACACCTCTAGTCCTGACTTAAGACTCAAAACACTCAAGGGTTTGCCTGAGTGGTTTAAAAAGGAAAGTCCTAAGGGGTATAAGAGCTGATGTGGGCTTATTTTATTTGAGCCCCTGTAGGGGTTTGACCACTTGGGCAGACTGGAATCTCCCTGAGGGTTACAGCCCATTCCAATGCTGTTAACACCACCTCCGTGTGTCCATCCACCTCATCACCATCCTCTGAGATGATGGGCTGGGTCAGGGACATACACTAATTAGCCATTCTAGCTTTTTGCTTCCCATGATCTCCTTCCACCTGCTGAATTCCTGAGTTTAAACATCCTACACACACATTGGGCTAATCTTGCTGCCACTATGCAAAAATAACTGAAGCAGGTATTGGACTCTTCGTAAATACCTAGAAAATATTAAATTGATAATACCAGCTGAGTACAACTACAACCCTAATAATTTTGCACGTGATGGCAGAAAGAAGAACACTTCTGCATTCTCTCTCCAGGAGTTCTCCAATCCTCAAGAAAAGTAAATGCACTTACAAAAAATTTGACAGGGCTTTGTCCCACTATGCTGTGGAGAGATATGACTTATCAAATGAGGCACCAGTCTGGGCACAGGGGGACCCTGGTTCAATTTCCAGCTGTGTTAAGGCTCTAACACACAATCTTAAGTAAATTGTGTCTGTGCATTGGTTTTCTCCACCTTGAAAGGGATTTTATTTTTACTTGGTTTTATCCTGTAAAGCACTAAATTCTACAGACATGAGAGGAAGGTATTGCCACGTTCCACAGCTTTATCTTGACTATTTGAAAACGTATCCTTCCATGCCAGTGGCACTTCTCTTTGGTTATCATGTACTTTTCCATCATCCAACAGCAGATGTGCTTTCTGGATAGCCTTCAAGATTGTTTTACAGAGCACTTGAGACTGTTTTGTTTTAATTTTAATTCTTTTGTTGCTTATTTTCTTTAAACATTTTAACCTTAGGGATTTGGCTAAGCTATGACTATTAAAAAATTATACAGCAATATGTAGTTTCTGTTTTCCATTTAAACTAACTTTTGCACAAGTAAATCTCAAAGGATTGAATATACCTTCTCCACTTCTCTGATTCTTTCCCCGTGAATGCTGCTTTCTGTCTGGGCAACATCTCTTCCCTTTGTAGAATGATTATTAAAGCCAAATGTTGCTTGAAATATGGAATAGATTTGCCTTGCTCCTAGAATTGAGAACATAGTGATTTCCTTACTTTCCTGTTTGTCCAAATTCTGTCATCAGGTTTACATAAACAAATCAGGTAGTCTTTCTTGAGACCAAGGAGATGATGACAGGAAGAAAGCAGACCAGAATGAAGTTGCAGGAAATAGGACCTTTTGAAAAAAACCCAGTGCATTTCTCTGCTCTCCATTCCAGAGAGGCCCAAACTGCTAAAATAAACTTCATCTATCAAAAGCATGGTTAATCCAGGTCACAGCCTTGTTTTCATTCCCATCCTCTGTCCTTTACTGTTCTAAAAGCCTCAGCATTTCAAAAATTACATATTTTTACATCTTAAATTTGATCCAGAATTTATAAGGCTCTGGAAGGGTTGAAGCTGATCACAACTTGCAAAGAAAAAAAATCCTGTGATCAACCCTAGCAAAAATAAACAAAAGGATTGCAAAATTGATTTAAAATAATGCCATAGATCTCTAAAACTGTGCTGGAGTTACAACTATGCAGCTCCCATTCCATTTTATAGAGGCTGTATATTTGTGTTGCATAAGCTGCTCTGAAGAACCTCAGTCTGCATGTTTAATGCCAATATCATAACTTTAAATTTATTGCTCCATTTAACCTCACTCTGGCCACTGATTCCCAAATTCTACAAATCCAGAGCAGCTTCAAATACCAATTTTTACAAAGAAATGAAACTCCGTTTCAGAAACAATACCTTTCTTTTCCTTGAATATTAATCATAGATCCAGAAAAAGAGTTAAAATCTGATGTTCTTGACATATTTGGTTTAGAAGCAGTTTTTGTTCAGTTCAGAACAGGGTTAAGAGTCAGCCTGGGAATATTTAGGTAAGCCTAAGAAGCAACACTGGCAAGTCAAAAAATGAAATCTAACCTGTTCCTAGTCATCACAATTAGTTCTGACCCACAGACTCAACCTAAAAAAGACTTTGAGAAGCTCTTATATAATTATTTACAATTCTCCGTTCATTAAACTGGCATTTTACTGAATGGGGATCCAGCAAGAAAGAAAATGACATCCCCAAACCCCCAAATTTTATATGTACACATGGAGGCCAATTGCTTTGCTCTCTGAACCTCAGTTCTGGCCCTGAATTAACAATTATTTCAACTAAATTGCTTATCGAGGGGTAAATTTCAGATACTCTCTCCTTTTCTTTCATTATGCCTGATGGTTTACATGGCCACAAAAAATAACAAAAATAAAAATAAGTGAGGCTTTCCAGGAGGGCCAAACCAAGTTCTTTTCTCTGTGCAATCTTAGCAACTGATCAAGAGCTTGTGCGAGAGTTTCACAAATCAACTGGTGGTTTCCCCCAGACCTGCACAATCAAGATTCCCATGACCCATCACCATGGGATCATCACTATGCAGGACAGTTAAAAACTACCCACAACCCCCCATACAAATAGCAAGACACACCACCTAACAAAAACCACCTAGTTAGATCTTGGCTGAACGTTGCTTACGGAGGTGAGGATAAAAATAGGTGGCACAAGGTGCTATGAGACAATTCTGCATCAAGCCCCCAATTCACATAGACAGGTTTGTCTTTTCAAAGGCTTACATATGGCTACAGCCATTATTTATTAGTATTTATACCTTGTACAATAATAAGTGTAAGTTTTACTGATGATCAGGATATGATTTAACTCCTAGAATGCTGGCAGATTCAAAACATGCTCGAAAAAATGCAGTGCTTCTATGGGAGATCATTCATGAAATTAATTTCCAGGATTTGTGAGCTGGTATAAGCCCTACTTACTAACTTCAAAAAGGACATAACTAGGACAGACCTTACAAAAGTCACAAAATTTGTTAGCTATTATGATTTAAGTACCTATTTCATTAAATAATTGATAACTGGTACTACCAATTACGCAGGGGAGAGGATTTTCACTGTCATTTCAAAAATAAAAATAGATTTTACCAACATAATTGGCCTGGACTTGCCTTAATTGAATTTTTTGGTAAGCAAGAACCAGACTAAAATCCCCACAGAATGTAGTAGGATAGAGTTCACATGCATGTTTATTTTCTGTTGGATTGAATTAATGACTGGCATGTGTAAAGTGTTCTTTAAATCTTCACATAAAGTGCAAGCTTCCATAACTACAAAAGCAGAGAACGTGGATTCTCTCATTCCAGCATTCTAAGGGAGTTCATGGGATCCCACCACTGGGTCTAGCAGTCAGAAGCAAAGAGGAAACAGCAGCCTGTGAGACGGCAGTGAAAGAGCAGGAAAACACTAGGGCTGGGTGAGTGAAGCCATGAAGGACAACTGCACATTATGAGAATGATATGGTGCCTTTAAATAAAAATCTGTCAGAAAATACAGACTCCACATTACTTCCTTCCAATTAATTCTCACAGGCTCTGTGTCTCCTAATTTTCTCTATGTAACAATTTAGCGTTCTGTAAATTTATAGCAAGAGTTATGTTAACTGATATTTTTAGGCATTCACAGCATCATTTTCAATTCTATGTCCTATAAGCCTGTCTGTGTGTATGTACAGAGAGTACTATCAGAAATAAACATGGCATGAAACATCATTTCAAACATACATATAAAAACTCTCTTCTTTCTTCCCCTTCACCTTCATTTTCCTTGCCAGCCATCTTCTTTTTCCTCCCTTCCCTTTTCACAAGTCTATCCATTTTGCTTCCCTAGCTTCTGTCAGCCTTTCCTCTTCCCTTCCTCCCTCCCTCCCTCCCTCATGTTTTTTATTCACTCTTACTCTCTCTCTCCTGTTTGGCCCTTCAAATTTGCTTTTGGCTAAAATGTTCTTAATGCTATTTGAGTAAATACAAGCTGAATGGATACCACAGGCACTAACCACTTCTATTGTGCTGCAGTAAACAATACTTTGCTTTTTCACTGCTGATGCTGCTTAGAACAATGTATTGTGCTCAGATTATATTCACTTCATATGTATATTGTTTCAGTTAATAGAAAGCAATTTCATATTGATTGCAGAAGCTTCAAAGGAATGTTTGAGCAGAGCAGATATAAACCCAATCAGGGTGAAAAATTAAAAAAAAAGTCAGTATATCCTTATAAGAGTACACACTGCATGTGTTCATGAAGTAGAAGATTGTAATTTTAAGAGCTCAGACATAAAAAGAGTGGGGAAAAGGAATTTTATTCCACATATGGTAGAGGCTAAATGTCCTAATGAATGCAGCTCCTGCTTCATCAAATAAATTAAGGAACAGTCCTAGTATATCCTGATACAAGCCAATTTTCCTCAAAGCCTCTCTTCTCCTGGTCTTCCCCTTCCTCCTTGACTGGACTCTGGATCCCAGAACAAGTAGAAGAAGGAGGAGAAAGCAAAGGAGAGGGACAAGCATAGAAGTGTCACTGTTGGTTTATCCCAGAAGAGGCTTTTTCTGGGCACAGATAAAGTTAGGATAACTCAGACCTTAACTTACAAAAGCAATATTTAAAATAATTTTTAAAATGTCCTGTTATGTGTGTCTTTGAGAGAATGGGCAATAAAGCACTTTAGCTTCAACAATTAATCTGTTATCAGTTATGGGGATATTAAGCCTATGAATGCTGAATCCATCCAGGGGATAACTTCTCCACTGAAATCAAGCCTACTGGGAAAAAAAAAAGATGCACATGCCTCTGCTAACACATCTGTGGAAGAAAGGATGGTGAATAAAAAGAGATGAGAACAAAAGTGAAGAGATACAGAGGAATTTAATTTAAGTAATTTATTTGAAAACATAGGGCATGTTTATTATTCCTAACCTTCTTTGTACTGTACAGCAACAGCAGGATGAACTCCTCTTGATGATGATGATGATGATGATAATGTCAGATTGGTGTTAGCCCAGGTCCTGCACTATCAAAGCATTTTATCTGTACATTTTCTTTTTTCATTATTACAGGGGTTGCTGCAAAGGTTATTTTTATGTTAATGTTCTTACCCATTCCCTTTCCATCAAAATTCCTTTTCATTAAGCTACAATTGGGAGAATTTGGCAGATTTTCCTCTCCATATAGATAGGGAAAAGGTCCCTCTCCCTCTTAAGCTATACTTAGGTCTTGTTAGATACAGAGGAGGAAGTCCAGAATGATGACAAAGGATAATAATTATGATGATAAAGATAGAGTCTTTGCTCATTTAAAGCTAATCCAAGAAGCATAAACCATAAGCAGATTCGAACCTGCATTGAAAACAATTGTTCCTTTGCCCATCTGTTTGCCTCTTCCAAACACATGCTTATTCAAGTCATGAATACTTCAGCAAAATAGCTTTATTTACTTCACTTCATCCAGTGTGGTCTCTCCCACACCCGTGGAATATTTCCTGATATAGTTTCTTTTGGAGGAAGGTTCCATAAAAGCCAGCTTGACATGTTGTCTCTTGGTGCTGATGCAAACCCAAATGCTGCTGCTCTTTAGAATGCATGCTTTAATATGAATCTTATTATCACCATCTATGATTTATTCTTGGCAGAACCAGAAGGCCTCCCTGCCCACTCCAGGGTAAACAGCCAAAATTTCTGTCTGATTTAATGCTGAAATAAGGCTAGTTCCAGAGAAACTGATGATTCCTTTCTTACCATTTGAAAGAGATCAGGGGCATGGGGGAAGAGAATACACCATTTTTCTTCAATTTTCCCCTTTACATCACCCTTGCACAGTCAAAAGAGCAGAACAGCCAGTGACCCCCTTGTGAACTGACTCTGAAATTGTTTCATAAAGATGCCTGCAAGAGGTGCTCAAACACCAGCTGCTCATTTTCCTCTCATGGTTTGCATTTTGCTCAACTTCATCAGTGAGGGATAAGACACCTAAGGCTGCTCATGATGCAACACCTCCCATAATGCAAAAAGTACCATCCAAGAAGGTACAAATTACAATGGCTTTAAGTCCATAATGTAACTTATGTTAACTTCATTTGAACTAGGGAAACTCCTGTATTTATTTTCTTTATATGCACTTTTTTTTTTTTCCTTAAAACATACTAGATGGCATGGAGGTGTTTATGAGAGATTTGTGGCTGTGGAGAGCAATATTTTTGTTCAAACCACATGAAAGTTGTAAGATCATAGTGATTGGCAGCCTAAAAATAAATGAATTTGTTGTGTTGAATTGGGCTCTAGTAAAAGACTATCTACTGGCTCACCTGTTGGTTTCTCCCAGTAGAAAATTACTACAAAAAGCAGCACTGATCACAATTCTTGCAGTAGAGATCAGAAGGAGAAGAATGGCCTTGAAAATTAAATTATTTTCACATTCCTACAGTCTGTGTAGTCACCTACATAAAGGCAGAAACAAAGAACATCCTTGTAGAAGCACCAAAACATAAGTCTGTATTTACTTGTTTTACGTGGAAAAATAGCATTATCACATCTCTGTAATTAAACCCCTTATTAAAAGATAGCTTGGTTCTGAAGGCATGAGGTAAGAGTTTAGAAAGAGGTTCATAAAGCCCTGTGGCAAGACCTGGGCTCAGCAGACTGAAGCAGAGCATTCCTGTTCTCTGAGAGCAGGAATGGTCAGGGCACGGTAACAGAGCCCCACAGAGGTGAGTGAAACCTCTGTGGTGAGCAACACCAAAGCAGTGTGCACCACTTCATGTCTGTCCTGACACTCATTTCATAGAAACCTGCTCAGCTCTTCTGGTGCTTTTCACAAGCATTACAGAAAACTACCAGTTTTGCTTCTTGCAAATCATATTCTTTTTATATTTTTTTTTTTTCTCCACTGTTTTCCAAAAATAAACAAAATAAAAAGACTGCTGGTGCTTGTGTCCTCTCTGTCAATTACACAGCTAAAATTCTAACTATTTCAGACTATTCAATGCTACTTCAAGTTAAATCCCACAGGTCTTTGAACAATGGAATTAAATTTTTCCAGGCACAAGAGCAAGCCTTTCACTTTGTAACCCTTGGAGCCTCATTTCCCTTTTTTGTAGTTCTTCTACAAGGGCAGCACATAATTGTCCCTAAAATTGCACACATACTTTTCATGACTTCCAAATGGTTCACTTCTACCTGAAAATAGGAATTCTTTTTATATTGCCCTCCAAAAGACAACCTTCATGTTGCAATAAAAAAGTCCACTCTTCCCACATATTGCCATTCGTTGGGATTATCCAGTTCTTCCAGTATGAAATCTTTGCTCTCCTGTATCCTGCCAACACCACGTAACATCATGAACACTTGTCACTGTCATGGTCCCTATGTGAAAAATATTAATGAAATAGTGAAAGAAAAGCCTCAGGAGTGATCTTAAGGGAACTTAATTTGTAAACTTCATCAGCTCCAAGACCAAAACTTTTGAAAATTTGTTATTGATCTCAAATTTCTGCTTATTATCTCCATCCCCTTAAACAGAGCTAATTTTCTGCATAGTACCATTTCAAATTCATTACAAAAGTCCCCACAGACGAAAATCTAATATTTTCCTTGTCTATGAAATCAGTTACTTAAAATCCTAATTTAATGAAAATATCAGGTTATCTGATGTGATCATACTTGAATAAATGCATGCAGTGCTATATCCTCTTTTTTTTTTTATTTGCTATCATATTTCAGTTACTGTTTCAAGAAATAATCATATTGAGGGAAATTACTGAGGCAGATTAAGAATTTGATGGGTGAACTTGAACAAAGTTACTTCAAATATTTTGGCTTGCGATCGTAAACTAGGGACACTAAATGAGAAGAGTTTTCTAAAGAGGAATGGTAGAAACCCCACACCTTTAAAAGCTTGTTCATGGCAAGTGTTGATTCTTCTACACATTGCATATTTTTCTAACCCAAGTATTATTACTGGGTAGCACAGTCAAATTACGAAAGCAGTAGTGACACTTAGGAAAAGAGAGATAGATTGTTAAAACACTAAACATTCAGCCTTAAAATTAGTGTTGTTATTATTGATACTGTCACCTGGGAAGCACTTCTGTGAAGCATCCTGATGACAAAACAGCACTCCATAGCCAGTGCTTATGTGTGAGGAAAGGCAACAGCTGGCAAAGGAGTAAAGGAGGAGAGCGAGACAGCAGCACACTGGAGATGGTGTGGAAAAGCAAGATATGACAATAAGGTGCTTGCTTGTTCTGGGAACAAGGCAAAGCAAGATTTACAGCAGACTAAGGGGGAAAAGAAGGAAAGTAAATTTTTTTAGCAGCAAAATTCCTCCTGCACTACAGGAGCTGTGCTGTTAGTTTGGGAGTGGTAGCAGCAGCCTGGCATTTCCCCTGCTTTGAGAGCTGCGTGCCAGCAATGTGGCTTCTGTGTGGTGAGAGCAAGTGCCTAAAGAGGGATGAAAAAATTTCTTCAAAAGTTTATCAGGTAAGATGTTTCTGAAGCACCCAAAAGTTTGCCCGTTTCATATAAGATCATTAACTTTTAGCACCCATAAACTATAAAAGCAAACTTCAGGAGAATTCCCATCACTGAGGCAAAGTGGAAAGAGAAGCCCGTCATGTATTACAAGAAAACAATTACTGTTGCTATTTTTCTTCACTACTAAAGGAAGGCAAGCACAACTCCAGCTAACACTTCAAAGAAAACAAATCTCAGAGAGAATACTGCCAAAACACTGCTCACTATCATATTAGTAAATGCTTGCAGATCTTCAAAGGTGTAAAGACACAGCCTTTAAACAATTAAGGTCATTTATGAACTTTGACAGTGGCAAATCTTTATGTTTTGTTAGAGAGAGGTCTCCAGGAGCAAACTTCAAATTCATTTGAACCAGATTCTACATGTCAATCTTTGCTTTCTGTTGCTCTGGGTAAAAGTCAATAATGAGATCAAGGATAAGGTTTTAAAAATAAGAACATTATAATCATATCAAATAACATTATTATACTTATCAGAATTTATTAAAAGATGTTTGAGAAGCAATGATAGTAACAAACTTGGGCTTATGCAGTAGGAAAAGAAGTATAAGTTTTAAGAGTTTTTTAGACCTTATTCGGAGGGAAGAAAAAATTAGCAAAATGCATCCAGAATAGTTTTTTTTTAAATATATTTTTTAATGGTAATAGTTTCCAGGATTCCTGCAATTTGGCTATACCCACAAGATGATTTAACTTATTTTTTTTTCTTTTTATCCACTAAGAAATTCCATTAACCTTGAGCTTGTAATGTCAAAACAATGATGGTGAAATCTGCAGTTTGCACTTCCAAAACATTTAGTAAAAATATGGCTGAAAGCAATCTGCAGAAAGCGTAGGGGGAGCTAATGGAAAATAATATGACAGATCAACACAAGGACTTTAGAAAGAGACTACTTGTCTGCCAACACCATTGTCACAGTTGCCTCTTTTTTTAATAAATTCTAAAAACTAAAAAGTAAGAAGTGCTAAACTTCAGTCAGAAGGATTCCATACTTTAAAATTAGGCCATAAATATGATTTAATATAGGATCACCTTACCTTTTTAATACAAATGTTTTAAACCTTATTTTATGCTCCACATGAATTATACATCTGCAGTTCATATCATTTATAAATGATGTGGCCTTTAAGGAATTTGACAATGAACTGATCTAAGATCAAGGGGAAGTTCTCCAGAATGCTTTTAGGAGTAAACATCAATCTGACAGTATAATTTTTTAGGCATTTTGAAGTGAAGTATCAATTCTATCAGATAATTATCTGCTGGAGGTCAGTGTATGTCAGTTCCCAATCATTTTCTATTAGAGATGTAATGCAGAGAAGGTATATATGTACTGGAACAGATTTTCCCTGCATATTTATACCTAAGTAGTCGTTCAGGCTTCAGGAAGATAACACAGGTAAAACAAGGATATTTAACCTGCTATCCTGAGCCAGACAAGATTCATAGCATGAAGAAAAGCTGAGGTCTCCTGTTATGGTAGTGTCCTAACAGGGATAAATTAGTGAAAAAGTATTAATTCAGTCATGGACAATATGACTAATGCTTGTATTTTTCAGCATAAATATACAAATAGCTGTATTTTTCAGCATAAATATATAAAAGATAAATATACCAGAAATCACAGAAAAACATTCGTAAAGCTTGTTTGAATTTACTTTGTCTAACTATGCCTTTTAATTCTTCTAGGGTACTACTTATTTCTTTTACATTAATTTTATTCCAGATTTTTATGTCATTCCTTATTTAGAATAAAATTTGATCTGCTTTACCATAAAGACCTGGAGCTGCAGTCTCACCATAATTCATGAATATAAACAAAAGCTGAAAAATTGTGAAGTGGAATATTATGTCATCCAATTATTTCAGCGAGAGGTCTCCAGGAGCAAATTTCAAATTCATTTGAACAAGACTCCATATGTCAGTTTTTTATTTTCTATTCCTATAGGTTAAATTTTCATAACAATACTAAAATCCTGACAATTACTAAAATATTACTGTGTCCTTCAAGGTGATGGAAATTCAGACTTCCTGGGATCTGGCAATGAAGTCCTGGGATATGGTCTGTTAACCTCTTTCCAAGGCCACCTGACACTGAGTGCTGTCAGCTCTGCCACTGGCAGAAAGTACCAGGCAAAAATTTTAAATACAGGGTTTTTTTAACTTGCAAAGCAGAACAGGAGGATGGATTTTGCGCCAGTTACAACCTCTGTGAGTGACCATGGGGCTTTGGACATCCCTGCTGCTCTTGGAGGGAGCTTCCCTTCTCTGTGTGTCTTGGAAGCCTTTGTGGAATCTCTGGTGCTTTCAGATTCTGAGGACTGATGGAGTGTGAGAGCACAGCTATAACTGAGGTAATAAATGCACTCACTCTCTCATCCTATTGCTCTACAAGAGCAAGGTTCTAGGGAATTCAGTTGGGAACCTGGCAAGCTCCAGGAAGGTCTTCTACTGGTGAATGTGCCCAAATGGAAATATCCACC
Source organism: Promerops cafer (assembly GCA_013398275.1). Lineage (NCBI taxonomy): Eukaryota > Metazoa > Chordata > Aves > Passeriformes > Nectariniidae > Promerops > Promerops cafer. The sequence continues at coordinate 2,185,808 of VZSE01010018.1, read as the reverse complement.
AACTGCAGCCCCACAGGGCTCATTGTAAGATAAAAAGTTACGAATTAGCTTACAGAACAAAAACCCCACTGGTTTAGAGTCTTCTCTCTATGTGATTCTTAGGGGATTTATGTTTTTTCTGAGAAAGAGATGTTCTCATTGCATAACTTCCATATTTAACATTTCAAGGGAAGTATAGAGCAAAGAAAAAACAGTCTTAAAAAAAAAAAAGCAGAACATCAAACATGTATAATTTTAGTTGCTGAGCTCTTTCTTTGTGTTTTATATCTGACTTGAATAAACTAATTGCCTAAAATTGTCAAATAGTGGCATTACAGTCTGTCATCTCAAACTGCAGTACTGCTTGGGTTTCAGATGAAGACAAAGGCTTCCCTGCCCTACATCCCAGCCAGGCTGCCACTGCCTCCTTCCACACCAGGGAAGCAAATGTGCATCTAACACAGGCTTTTGGAGCTTTGCACAGCACCACTGAGAGAGATTCTCTAGCCCTAGGTGCAGACAACACCAGATAAGGTCTTTTCTGGCTACGTCATGCTTTAATTCCAGTATGGCCCATCATGAAAGTCATTTTAGACCCACAAAAAGCAGGCGCAATGCACATGACATGGCCCTTCCACTGCAGGCTGGCTTCACCATGCTACAATGGTGGCAGAGCTGCCAACACATGGAAAATCCTGCCTTAGCCTTCCCCAAACTCTTAATCCTCAAAGATAGGAGACACTACAGCAGAAAAAAGCAAATTGCTTTGCCTCAAAACCACAGAATCCAGAGAGATAGCCCGGTGCATAACAAACAATATTTTATCCTTCTGCCTGATTTTTTTTTCCTTCAGGGTGCTTGCTATTCATCCCAGAGAGCTTAAAATGCACTGGGAACCCATTAATGAACAAGCCCCCGTGTTACAGTTATAGATGAGATATTGCCCCCATTTCAGAATTAGAAAAATAAGTGCACAAAGAGAGCAAATGACTTTCCCAGTTGCAGAGCATGCATATCTGTGGCAGAGCTGGGAGGGTTCATGGACTATCCCTATGCCTGAACCATCATCCTATGCCTTATCCCTCCCCAGGACTCATCCTGTTCTCACGAATGGTAAAATCCAGACAGAAGTTCCTGAGAACAGACATGTCTAAAAAAAGTCTTTGGCGCTGATTAAAAATGGCCTTGAAGCTTTAAAAAAGGCAATCCATGGCTCTGGAGATGTGTGATGGGTTTTTAAGCTCCATTTTTAGTTTCTGTGGTTATGCAGCAAGATTTTAAGTAGTCGACCAGCCCAGTGCATCTGGCTGTCCCTGCCAGCGACGATAGCGGTGGCCTCTGTTCTTACGTGCTGTGCTCATCAACAAAACTCTGCAGCTGACGTGCAGCAAGCCTGGGGTTTCTTCCACTTGGGCTTTGAGCTACAGCGTTTGAAGATGAACAGCTCCTTTCAAGATATTTGCAAACCTTGTCAGAGTCTGATTGCAGCATGACACCGACATTAGGCTGATTATCACTTGTCTGAGGAAGCACTGTTTCCATGAACACACTGGCTTTTCTCCTGCTATCTACTGAGCTAGATATCAGCATGCAGTGCTGTGGCAGCAGTGCTACAGCAAAGACCCAGCTACACTGATGAAACAGAAAAGGATACATTTTTTTCTCTAAATGCTAAAAATTTGCCAAGAAGATTCCAAGGACAGTGTTACTGTGTATCTCAGATTAAAACAAACAAACAAACAAACAAACAAACAAACAAACAAACAAAAACCCCCAACAAACCCCCCCAGTCTGGCTATGTCAACTTCAACTCTGACTTATTCAGTACATCTGAGTAGGTACAGAAAACCTATTTTACCTAAATAATATATTCATTATACAGTGGTGTAGCAAGTAGAAAGGAAATAAAGAAGGCGAATAATATCTTTGAAAATGACATAACAACACTTTTCTTCATTATTTTATTTTTCTTTCTTCAATTTTCACTGTTTCAGCCCCCAACACTCAACTTTTTTATACAACAGAAATATATAAAATAAAACAATCCCAGGCTTCCAGTCTGGAATGACTGGACTGGGATAAAGAGGTAACATTTGTGAGGTAGCATGTACATGCCATCTGAACAGAAAGTTGCAGCATGCTCAGAGCAAATGCCCAGTTCCACTCCATCATTCATTCCACTCCTTGGGAACACTGAGCAACCCAAGCACATCTGAATGAAAACCAGGAAGGTTCAATCTCTGCTCCCCTCCCCAAGTTCTTACAGACTACTGTTTACAATTGCTGGTCTCTGGAGGAAAGCAAAGTCACTATAAATTATCAGAAAAAATAAGATAAATGTGTGGCCTATACATAACCACAGTCCCTACTCCCACTCCTGTTCTTTGCACGTGCCTTAAATCCACATTGGGGTTGCCCTCATTCAGACTCTTCAAGAGAAGGCAAGAGACTGGAGGGGACCTGGACTTCCTCAATATCTGATCACATTTTGGCAGTTGTGTGGATTTTCTGCCAAGCATGGTGGAAAGGTTAAATGGTAAATGAGGCAAAGTCCTCCAGGCATCTAACAGGAGCCTCTGGAAGAGAACGGCTTTCCTGCACCTGAGCAGCTGAGCTAAGAGAGACAGCATTTATTTTCACCAGAGCTTGTTGCCACAACCCTCTGTTTATCTTAGCATTGTTAAATTTTCCAGTAAATCCTTTGGGGATATACTTTGCATGAAATGTTCATTAACTTCAGGGAAAGTATGAACTGGGATGGGACAAAAAGTCCTTACGGAAAAAAAATTTGGGATCTTCATGCATGATTGCAAGCATTTGTCCACGTTAGTCCTAAAAACTGAAAAGTAATTCAGAAATAAAACAAATCACCAACAGAATGAGCAAAAACTGTACAAGCTGGTGGTGACTTTCTCAATTCATTATCTTAACAGATGTTTTGGTCTATTGTGCTGCCCACTTGCTAATGATTCAAATAATAAAGGAAGAAAAGAATCACTGATGAGAAGAAAAAAAAATCTAGAAACAAAAGAAAAAAGGAAAAGTCATGACTTCTATCCTTATTCAAACACTATTCTGAAAGAAACATTGATTAGAGGAAAAGTCTGAGAGCATGGGCCATCACACACAGGAAAAAGCACAAAAATGCTTTCAGAGAGTCTTGACAGACCCCAGGGTATGTGTCCTCTGCTTAAGCCTCCAGAAATCCACAAGTATCAGAAGGGAATTTGCAAGATGGTTTGTATTCACTTAAGACTATTTGGGAATGGGATCTAGCTGGTGCACGTAAGATTAAATAAAACACCAGTGCTGTTTACTAAACCTTTTAATTAATCTATAAAATATGTTTTTATTTCTGCTCCTGGATATAACTAACAGCTGGGATGTCACAAGCACAGTCTCTACCTGCTATAGATATATTTATTTCCTGAGCAGTTTCAGTTTTTCCCTCTTCAAGGGTCTTTCCCAATTGTCACTTTTATAGCTGTACACTTCCACAAAGTAAGCTTATGCCAGTAACCTACAGTGCCTTTGTTCCTGGTTGCCTTCTTTCCCTAAGCAAAGCAAATTAAATGCCTAAAAAAGCTGAACTTTCTTTTTTTAAAAATTATATATTTATTTATTTATTTTTATTTATTTGTTCTTGCTGATGGAGCTTGGAGTAAATTATAACTCACCTTTGACTTATTTTTGTGACCTGATGTTTTTCCAAGACAGTCTAGCAATAACTAGGACATGGAATGAAATGTATTCAAGTCACATGTTTACTTTTGCATGTTGCCTTTTCACATTATTCTCTCCCCACTGTATCTACATTTTCTGCAGTGTCAATCTCTACTTAATTTTCAGCATCTTGTGCAAACAGCCCTGAACAGTCTTTCATGCTCCTGCCTCTAACAAAGAACTCTGAATAAAGAGGAACCAGAAAATATTTATTAATTCATCTTGCTCACCCCCAAGATGCCTCTTCAGTCTTTCCAAGGTGTCTCTGTCCCACAGAACAGAAGGAACCAATGAAAGGTCTCTTAAATTTGGAGATAAGAGCAGCATTTGCCTTTACCTGTTCTTCAGTAGAAACAGGACACCGCCTGTGAGGATCCTGTGCTGCATCATGATAAACAAAGAAATATTATTTTCTCAAATACAGTCAGTCATAGAAACATAGGCAACATGATTTTTTAAAATTAATACTTATTTTAATTGGGAGAATAACAGGAATATATACAACATGTTAGCATCTAGCACATTTTAGGAATAAGGCACCAGAATATACATAGAAATACCTTTCAAAATTCCTTTTAGTGTAAGTGTTAACCTGTATGCAAATCCATTTGGCTCCACAGCTACCCTCCTGATAAGAGACCACCATCAGAACAGTCTATATAAACTATTATCTGGCTTTCAAAATAGAAATTTAGAAAAAAATCAACGCTAAAATATTTTTATATTTTTCATGAATTTCTTCAATCTCTCTCTTTTTTTAGCAGATTATCATAAAAAAAAAAAACATTTTAATAAAAGCACTCAAGTCTTCATAATTTTTCAGGTAATCCCAGATTCCTATTAGAGGGTAACTTGAAATAATTGTGAAAGTTTTATACATACATTTATACATATATTTATCAGATAAATATAACTATATTTAAACCGAACTGCTCCATGTAAACTGTGAATACAAAAATGACAATTTTCACATTAGGACAGGGAGTAGAAAGAGGTCAGAATATGCCCTAACAATTTTTGCAACTTAAAGACTGCTTCTATCTGCAGCAGTCATTTGCAATAGCAACTGTGAAAATATTCACTATTCTTTCTTCGGCCTAATAAGTTGTATTTCAGTATTCTCCAGCTTTAATGTCACAGTGAATTAATACAAGGTTTACAGCAACAGGAAAGATTTTAATGGCAATTGCTGAGCATAAAACATAAAACAAGGGGAACAGAGAGCAGGAACAAGAAGCAGATACAGACCTGGTGCTGGTGTTTCAGCTGTGTAAACCTCCCCATAAAGTCCACACCCTTCTAGAGACAGATGTTTGAAACCAAAACCTTTTGGCAAGTTGATCACCTTTGGCGTTCTCTCATTTGGACACTTTTGGTTCGGTACTCAGCAAATTAACAACCCCTTCCTGAGCAGCCAGGTGTGCCAGCCCAACAAAAGGATGCCCATCTTTGGGACCTGGCTGGAGAGGAGCTAAGGACCTGCAGCTCCTGCACAGCTCCTCAGACCTGTTCTGCAGCTGTCCCCAGATTTGGCTTGCACATTTCTGCTTATGCCTCAATACTTGCGTGCTTTTACAGCCTCAAATATCAGGTACTAAGTACAAGGGCCTGTGTCTCTTTCTTCTGTCAATTTTCCATGAATCGTCCCATTTCTTGTCAGCAAAACCTTGTTGCCTTCACAATACATTCAGTGTGGGGAAAAAAAGAAAATCAAACACCAAAACAACAAAGGAAAGAAAGATCTGTGAAGTCTTTCCTCTGACTTCAGTGAGCTTTGGGGATTGGCCTCTTCTCCTAGAAAATCACTGATAGGACAAGAGGAAATTGCCTCAAGCTGCACCAAGGGAGGGTCAGGTTGGACATCAGGAGGAACTTCTTCATGGAAAGGGCTATTAAACTTTGGAATGGACTGCCCAGGGAGATGGTGGACATCTCTGGGGATGGTGACTCCAAGAAACACCTGGATGTGGGAGTCAGTGCCATGGTCTGGTTGACCACATGGTGTTTGGTCAAAGGTTGGACTCAATAATCTTAGAGATATTTTCCAACCTAAATGATTCTGTGATTCTATTAATCAGGCCCAGAAATGCATGAAAGAAATAGACCCAACACTTAAATTTTAAAAACTACTAAATAACTAATTAAAATAACCTAATGTTATTGTGCAAAATAGAATGTAATTGTTCTGATACACCCAATGAAGAGCCACAAATAGAAATAGTAGAGGTGCAAATATAAAGACAGTTACTCTCTCTGCAATACTGTTCTCTGAGCTACCATTGGCTCTTAGTGTTAGCTGGAAGGATCAATGCAGATTTTTCTAATTTGAGAGGTACAGCGAGTTTCAAGATAGTTGTCAGTAGTAGATAATTTATGTTGCTATTACTTGTTTCCTTAGGCACCCATATACATTTATCCTCTGCTGGTTTAAAAAAACCAAACAAAACAAACCAACAAAAAACCCAGAACATCTAAACCAACAAAAAACATGGCCCAAAACCAAACAAAAACCCCCCACTAAATTCAACAACTAAAACCCATCAGACCTCTTAAAACAACAACAACATCCATTAATACAAGTAACACTTTTAAGTAATCCTTAAAATCTCTCTCATAATTTGTTATGCCAAATACTTATACCCCAAGTCCTCTGCAGGAGAATTTAAACCTAACATGTCAATTCAAACTTCAATTTTCTTTGCACTGGGACTATGAAATAAATAAAACTCTGTGTTGAGATATAGTTCAAGAAAAACGAAACAACCCTCTGCATCCACAAAATGCGAGTCTGAAATGAAAATAAGCTGCCAGAAGTGATGGAAAAGATAAATAAGAAATAAAGATGTTTGACTAAGAGATTGTTAGCATATCCTTTAAAAATTAATACAACAGTGATGTTGCAGCATAAAACACCTCAGTTTTATATAATGTTCCAAACCCAGCATTAGAATCCAGCTACAGTTGCTCTGAGCAGCTGAAATCCTCACAAATAGTGTACTTTGGGCAACTACATATGGAAACCACGTGCAACAGTCAGGGATGCATAGACAAATCAGACAGAGGAAGAGATCAGCATGCCACATTGTTGGAGTCTTGGTAAGAAGCCCATGTAAATCTTCAGAGCATAACAAATAGCTAAGCTGGCAAAGCTTTACAATGAGCAGCAAATCATTATTGCTTTACTCAGCTTTTGTTTTTAAAACAATGTGCTGTATTCTTTTGGCATTCATGTGATGGTTACGCTCACATGCGACAGGAACTTTGTTGCCCTTTACTGTAAGAAAAGAGGGAAAAGTGTAGGAAAGGAGGAAAAAAAATGTCAGATGTCCCCAGATGAATCCCTGCTGTGCTTACACGCACAGGACATCTCAATGGAAAAATATTCAGTAGGTTACGTTAGTGAATTAAAGCCAGGTGAAGTTTGTAATGAGTCAGGATAATTATGGCAGAATTCCTCCAAGAGGAAGGCTTTGCAGGCTGCTGGCTCATGTGACCCAGCAGCTGCTTCAGAACAAGTAGACTGATGCTTTTTTCTCTGACTTTCCACTGCTTTCCAAACTTATTTTCTATTAAGGAGTCTCCCCAGGCAGTTTTCTCTTTTTTATTATTAGTTTTAAATATGCTGTCCAGTGTAGTTTCATGGAGCTATTAATTGTCAAGAGGAAACCAGAAGAAAAACAATCAGCAGAAAAAAGTCAAATCTGTGAGTGTTTTTATTTACATACGAGTTCTTGCCTCAGTGAAAACCCCAACAATGCAAGGTCACCCCAAAAGACAGGTATATATTCATGTTACCTGCAAGGCAGCAACGCAGCAGGTGACAAAACCTAGACAACACCCTACCAATAAACCATGTCAATATTCATACCAAAAATAACAGCATCAACTGATAATCAAGACAAATACAAATGTGTTTCTAGTGTGCGTTCCCAATTCTCTCTGTCAGGTATAACTTGCAGACAAGACTACTTTAAAGAGCATTTTTAGAGTGCTATTAATTGTTTTACTGCTGCTATTTTCAGTTTCTCTCTCTTGATGTAATAGCTCCTTCAACAAACAATCTGCACATGACAGAGAAGACAAAAATGCATAGATAAAAATTATCTTTAAAGATATATTAGAAACAGCCAACATCTCATGAACTGTGATAATTAAAGCAAAACGTACTCCACGACATTTTCAATTTCTTGGCTTTTCCACAGCTTCATGGCAACTAAACAGAAGCCTTAAACAAGAAGTAAGATGCTGCTTCAAATGTTTTTTTCAGAAGGGTGACACACCTGACACACAACATCTAGGCTTTCCAAACAAACCAGTGACCCACCATCACACTCTCTTTTTGATACATCAGAGTTTTTCTTAATATATATTCTCATCAGAGAACTTAATAACAAAATGGAGCCTTTTGAAATTTTTCGTGCCCATTTGGTTTTAACAGCAATACTGTGAATCAAAAATAACCAAGGTGAAGTATAATGCCATAAATGCATTTAGCTCCCTCAAGTTCAAAGCCACTTGAAATCCTTGTACCTCCTAAAGGCCATTTCTAGGCGATGTGGATCATAGAGCAGAAACAACAAAGTTTTGAGAATTAAACTTTCAAAACACTTTAGACAATGTGAACCAAGAATTAGTGTAGATCTTTGACAGAGTGGTGGCATAAAATATTGAATGGACACTGGATCTGCTGATTCCGCCCCTGTGTAAGATATCACTTGGGCAATATCTTTGCTGCCTGATTTCTCCTTAAGAATTTCTAATCTCTGTGGGCTTCTGGAATGCATGTTCAAATACATGGAGAAATCACACTGAAATCTATGTTAACTGGACTTCTTTATGGGTTCATATGTATGATTTTATGTGTGTAAACAGGTGGGTAATGCTGGTTCCCTTCTACCAGACAATCAAGCAACATGGGAAAAGGCATTGCTAATACAGAAAGATTATTCTCTGAAGGTGTTGAAACAAAACAAGGCAGTAAGTACTTACTTACTGTCAGAAGTGTTGCAGGTAGGCAGGATGGTTAAAGAATGAAAGATCAAAATATACCATGCATCATATCCTGTACTAATGAAGCAACTGAAGTATAAAAAATTAAATCCCTAGAGGGCAACTTTAATATAAATTTAATTCTTATTTATAAATACAGAACTCCAGGAGATTTTAGTCTAATTTTAGAATAAAATGAAAAAAAAAAAAAAAGCTGAATTTGGGGTTAAGTTTGAAAAACTGTGGCGGGATCTTATTTGAGTTTTAGTGGTTAAAAAGCAATCACTTAACAGAACTAATAGAACAGGACTTCTTACCCATTTATTTGTGAAAAAATGTATCCTATTTTTTGCTGAAAGTTTCCAAAATGTAGAATTCTTTTTTCCTATGTAATATGTAAAAAATACATATTTTCTTTGCCATGTTTTCTCTCTTCCAAGAGACAAAACTACAAAAAAGGACCTTTCATAGATCAAACAAGTAAAATCTCATGATAATGTTACTGATGATGAACTGATAATAATGCTTGTATATGTAGAATTTGGATTAAAACATTTTTCTCTGATTCCCTGGAAAAGATTAAAAAAAGAAAAAAGAAACAACTCTTATGATACCTGTATTTCTGACTGTCAGCTTCTCAGAAATATCATGCAGACTTTTTCTGCATTTTTTACTAGGTGTGGAAATACAAAACCAAGATACACAGAAATATATCATTTTTTCCACACCTAAAAAAAAATATGCAGACTTACTCAAAATATACAGATGTGAAGTAAAAATAAATGACATATTCAGCTTTGTTTTATAAGACCACAGATAAGTCTAATCCATTTCTAAGTGACAGTAGCAGGTTAGCCTCTGATTTTATGCCCAGTAATTCAATGTACCACTATGTTTTGGGGAAAATGTGCAGCAGTAGGAAATTGAAGAGATACAAAATGAGGCTCCTGGGAACTTGTTATCACTGGCGATCCCATGCCTGTGTGAGATTAGTGCAGGTGGAAAAATCAAGACAAACAACTGCACAACTTTATACTGTTCATGGGATTGTCACTATTCTCCTCAGAAGCAGTGAAGGAAACTGAGGTGGGGTAGTGGTGCTTCCCTCCAGCCCTGAAACTTGCAGTTATAATAGGTAAACAAGGGGTTCAGAGCAAGATATTGTAAAAAGAAATCATACTCAAGTGAAAGTAGAAATGACAAAAAAAATTGAAATAGCAGGTTTTCCTGCCCTGGTTTGCTCCATGGTGGTGTAGAGCACTTTGCAAAGGCCAGGGCTTTGTACTGGGCTCGAGCGAGGGAATTCCACCGGGGCACTGAAAACCATCACGATGCAAACAGAGTTAAATGACTGATTACAGGAACTGAGCTGGAGGGGATATATACGTGTGTGTCATTAAACCAACGCCAAAATTTCTAACCTAACTTTTAGCTCTCTCTTCCCCCACAGACAGCCCACCTGCTGCAACTTCTCCAAAACCTTTAATTACTAGCAGGTTCCCCATGAAACTTCTGCCACCGGCCTGGGAACTATTAGCATCCCTACAATAGCTATATTCTAACTTTGAAACATGCCCTTTACTTCCATCCATCCCACTGCTCCAAGCCCCTCAGCTGCATCACTGAACTGCTGATTCATGTCACAGATGGTGCTTTTAGCTAAAGTCTGCCTTTTACAACTGGGCAGGAAAATGCCTATACAGAGACATTGCTCAGTACACCTAGAACAGGATGCACTATTTCAAATAAAAACAGACTCTTAAAGCTAGAGTCAACAGTATTTAATCACTATGCAAATCTTGCCATATGTCCAGACATAAACCCAGACAGTCATGTCCCTCCAACCCTGTTGGTCATATGGTCAGCCCGGTTTCTGCCAAGTCTGTGGCAAGGGTGTATTTTTTCAGGGCCCTGGAAGCTTTCCTCCTTTCGGATTAGAGCCATAACTATTCAGGGATCCCAACAGTTTACAGAAGAACTGCCTATACTCATGCCAGGTAGAAACCACTTCAGGCCAGGCACTCAAACACTTTTAGTATTTTGCTGCCTGACATGGGCATTTGAAAATCCAATGAAATCTGCGTGTCTGAAAAATACAACCGAGTTTCTTTGCTTTTTGCATAAGACCAACTTACACATATGATAGACATACACCTTTAGCTCTCATTTTGGAACCTTTATTTCTCTATACTGGCTCAGAAGTTTCCCTCTTTTGTCCCCAGAATGGAAATTTCAAATGTGTAATGGAGTGGGAATAACCAAGAAGTAATTGTAAAACCAGTAGCGCTTGATATTTTTGAAAAAGCTTTTTTTTCTTTCTACCACTGCAGCTCTTTCTGCCTGCCTGCCTGCATTCCCAGTGATGACAGTGCACTTTCTTTGCCTTCAGGGTCCCTTTTGTCATTTATGTTCAGAATTCACTAGGAGATGTAGACAACCAGGCCTTTCATTGATCTCTGCTGGACAACTGAGGTGGTGACTCAGCGTCTGTACCAAAATATTGCCTTAGCGATAAGCAATTAACCTGATTAACTGCCCAAATTATCTTCAGGTAATTCTGAGCTCCTAGCATATGCTCCATACACTTCTGTGAATGTTAGCTGCTGCACCTCCATGCTGCATTCATCTTTCTCTGTCTGGCAATAGCTGTGCATGTAGACTGCTAGATGGATATTCGCAGATAAAAGCAATGATGAACAAAACTGCGTCTCCCCCTGTTTTGGTATTCTGTGACATTCCCATCTCAGCAGACTGTGTCTGGCAGTCTCACAATGAGGCACTGCATGTGTCAGGGAGATGGATTATATCTGCAGTGTCTGAATTTCAACCCTGACTACACGAGCTCCTGCTTAAACTTACCTCAGGGATCTTGAATTTTGTGTCATTGAATTAGAACAGCAAATATATATCTTTTTATGTGCCCTTATTATGGCACATTGGAAACATTTAGTAGTGTGAGATAACAAAATTAAAGAAAACCATTTTTAACCTTTTTACACATTTGGCAAGTAACATGTTTACTCTTATTTTGAACTATAAAGCTCAAAATAGTGAAATAACAGTGCAATAGTAATTTTTGGGGTGGTTTGCTTTATGTGTTGGGAATTAAAAAAAAAATTATTACCAATTCCTTTTCAGGGTCTTTAGGCAGATCACAGAGAAACTAGAAATAAATATATTAGTATACTCATTTCCACTAACTGAGGTGTGAGAACCAATGCTGAAAAAACCCATAATGAAATAAATTGATTAATCTCATCTCCTTCTGTCTCATTAAAAACATTGGTGCTGCAGCTCACAGCTTAGCTGAAATTTATATATGGAATGTATAAAAAGAAACAATGAAATGCCTGAAAAATTTCAGAATCTCCAATACCAGGATGAAGCAGAATAAAAACCAAACCAAAACCCCACCGATGGGAGCTGCACACTCCTTTTTCCACGAAAAATATTTTCCATGAAAAATTGCTAAACTTGGATCTTCACTGCTATAAATTGAGATCTGGGCAAAACCAGAAAGATACTAAACATGTGGGGTTCATACTTTGCAATTCTTGAAGGCAGTTGTATGGGAAACAACTTTGGCCATTTGAGGTTAATTTGGCCCTTTTAGGTTATGACCTAAGATTTATCTTTTGGAAATATAAAGACTATAATATTTTTGTTACATTTATTCCTGACTATAATAATATTGTTACCTTGAGTAGAGCAGTGAATGCAGATGAAAGGAAAAACTTAATTAAATCTGATAGCATACACTTGCAGTTGGATATCTCCTACTGCTCACAATATTGAGCATTGGACTGATTTCAGAATGGAAACATCAAGCTACAGTCCTTACAGGTAAGTTTGTTTTACCACTATTTTTTCCTTTGTGAAATCACAATTAGCTTATTGCAGCAGCAGTTTTTAAAAGGTGCAATGTGACTTTTTCTGAGAGATGGCTACAAGGATGCTTTGGGAACACTTTTCACCCATACTTAAACTCAGATGGGGTTTGGGGTTTAAAATACCATCTGGAAGAGTACAGGGCTCTGGCGACTACAGTACAACTGAAAAGGTTGGAGTAGCACAAGGGATTTTAGGACTGTTTAATTAATCTCAATACTTGCACTTTAAAGGCTAAGTTTTTAAAAATAAGAAAAAATAACTCCCTGGTTCTACACTAGTTCCTCCATTTCATAGTCCTGAGTCAGAGAAAATAATATTAAAGAAAATCATAATACAATAGACTGGGAACACAGTGCTATACATGTATATCTCTGCATGTTCATGGCATGCTAACCCTATATAATTCCCTATATAAGAACAAGTAGATAGGAAGAGAAACACCTATACATGATTTATCATCAGAGATGTAGTTCATAAAATATTTCAGATTTTACACTTAAGCTTGGGTTGAAAAAATATTTATGCATCCTGAACCATCACATTTGAAAATACAGAATTGAGGCAGTGCAATAAAGAAGCACTACTAAAAATTTGCAGAAAGTGCATCATGCTCTTAGCTGTACTTTCCATCTCATCTCAACTGAGGCACAGCCCAGGAGATTTCTCACACTCAGACAACACGGTGGTTTCATTGATCACATTATTTTGCATTTCAACACCAATAAAAAAGTTTAATTTTCAAATTGTCCTTGTTTCTGTAGCTGTTTCATGCTCTCTTTCCTTCTTCCTGCTGGAGACCAAGCTCTAAGTACATACGGACATATTGCACAACCCACAGTATTTCTCATGACTGCAGATTCTGCATATCTTGGAAAGCAATAACCAGAATGACACATTCAAAAGTCTTCAGTGACCTTATTTTAGAGACAGGCTTGAACAGTAGAGACAACTCGATACATTTGAAGATCAGTGACAGACTCACACTGTCACTGAGATTATTTTTGGCTGCCCCCGTCCTCTGAATGGTATGAAAAGCTGCTTCTACAAGTCATTCCAAGTCTGACTATACTGCCTCAGGGTATACATTGCATTAGTAGTTAATACAGTTACTTCTGTTATGTAAACACTGTTGATGTTCTGTAAATTCACTACGGATCCCAAAGGCATTTAATGCTGTCTGGTGCTTCTGGACCCAACAATACTGATAATGCCTTTGGAGTGATGTCTTCAGAAACCAGCAGCAGTGGCTTTCTAGGAAAATGTACTGGGATTCATGTTCACCTTGGGAAGCTCTGCACAAGCAATTTCTTATAGTTCTTGTTTCACTAGAAGGAAAAATTAGGTTATGAACAATTGCGGACCAGGAGATCATATCCACACTGTCAGGTGCAAGTGCAGAAGATTTTTGTATGCATAAAACCAAGACATTCTCTCCTCCTTCTCAATAAAAATACATTTGGTCACACACACAGACCTACTCCACAGCAACAGTACATCTGTAGAATGCTGAAACTAGCCCAGCCAGACTAAAATAAGTAACAGAAATTCAGTGTAATTCTTCATTATTTGAGGGCAAAGAGTAAGAAAAAAGTTGCACTCACATTGCTAAAACTTAGTCTTGAAAATTGAATGTTACCTCTATTATTTTATTATAGGACCTGATTTTATTCTTCCCTTCAAACTGATGCCAAGGATAGCACGTAAAGGTCTTCAATAAAAGCTTTTGTTTTTTTCATCTAGAATTTCTTCCTGAATTTGTCACTTACAGTAAGAAAAGTGCATTATAAACAATGTCTGACAGATGGTCTGGGTGTTTCTCTATAGATTCAATTTTTCACAAAATCATTGTTTAGATTTAAAACAGAGGACCAACTGAAAGCAGAAAATAACCAGTGAATTTCATCTGTAGAAAATGGTATCTGTACTACATTGGTAAGAGTTTAGAAGACTTCTAACCATCATAAGAATGTCTTAGTATTCCCCCTACCCCTGATTTCTCCCTTGGAAAAGTCTGTGTTAGGATAATTGTCCCATAGATCTAGCAGCATGGCTGGAAAAGTTAGCTGCTGGACTAGTTATATCAACAGATTCACCCCCTGGGAATTAGGAAGAACATTGCTTTCAAGATTCAGACTTTTCATCTTCCCTTTACATCTGAGCTAAAAACACACTACCATAATCTTTGGGAATGGTCAATCTGGTTTCTTAAGAAATAGAATAAAAAAAACCCCAAACCATCAGATTCTGATCTAACTAAAGATCAGAAGCTTTGGATAACAAATTTGCATTAACATACAACTCTTCAAAGTCATCTAAACCTCACAGGTTGGCAATGCATGTCCAGAGGCTGCTGATTTATGTTGCCATCAGTCAAATAACAGGCAAATAGCAAGAATTAAAAGACAGAAGTACTTAAAAACTGCATGAAAAGAAAGCGGTAATCGGTCCTAGGAGTCACATATTTGAACAGACATGTGAACAGAGCAGGTCCACTTCCCCTCTTTGAATAATGAACTCTGAAAGTAAAGCTTGCAGGATTTTATCCAGCAAGAACAAGGGGAAAAAACTGCTCTTTCTATTCATAGATTGCTTTATCTTACATTTCTATGAGCTCTAACTCCAAGTAAACCACGACAACCTGACAGTGTGAGCTGTCTAACAACTCATCATAACCAGAACAACCTTAAACAGATTGCTCAGCAACACAGAACTAGGGTTCAAACCACTGAATGCTCTCTGCATAACAGGTAAAATTCAGTCTCTCTAGTTACCAGTTATTTTTGACCATAACCAAAAATATTTCTGACTTAGAGCAGTGGTATCTTAACTTAAAGCTTCCTTTAAAGAAGATGTACGAAATGACAAGTTGATGCTGAACTACAATACTCCCATTAACTTAAAAACAAACAACTAAAAATTAAGGAGGGAGAGCAGAAAAAAAAATTATTTTCTAGATGTAGAAAGTATCCGTAATACCATCTCTTCCATAAAACAAAGGAATGATTTGGAGAAGGAAAATTACACAGCAAGATGACAAAGTAGGAGGAACACCCAAAAGTCCTGCAAATGTGCTGACAAATTAACTTATTCACCTTTGTGCTATGAAGTTCTTGGGTTAATAAACTTACTATCTATGATAACTCTTAATCAAACAACTTCACCATAGGAGGAAAAGATTAACATATATAATTCAAATGGCTTTGACTTTGTTCCTACAGGTCAAACCTTTTGGAAAAATTCTCATTGGTCCTACAATTGAGCCTCCAGTAAAGTAGCTGAATAAGCATAAAACAGTACGTGGAAGAAACAACTTTTTAAATTCTGGTATCTTCAGCTAAGTCTGCAAAGAAATCCATGGGTTAGAAGGATAGAAGGAGGTTTGGCTGCATAGCTCAGGATATAGTCTTCAAAAGCCTGAAGTATCTTTTAAGAGTTAATGTGAGTGCATACATTAAGAGGACAACAAAAGACAAAAAATTAAAATGAAACAAAAAGATTTTAAAAAAGAACAAAATAAAAATTGGGAGCTCCAGCTCCTTTAAATCTATTTCAAGAAGGCTTGCAGATATAAAGTAGAAAATGAACAAGACTACTGTCACTGAAATTTTTCTAGCTCTTCACTGTGCTAAAGCAGGCTGGGCTTTGTCTCTCAATGAGTCTTTGAACTGCACTTATTTCTCAGGTTACTCCTTCCACACCACACAAGCAAGATTCAAAGGTTTCCTTTGCCTATTCTTCTGGGCTTGCAAGGAATGTGATGCCATTCTGGTGCAGCATAACTCACGAGATGCTGAATGAGTATCTCATTCTGAGCCAACTTTTATCCTTAGCAACAGTTCATTACTGTATTTTATTATTTTAATGAGAGATGGAAATAGCAGGAATGTTCAGCAACGTTGCAATAACATCACTACATTGCTCATTCAAATGAAACTGTATTAGATACAAACTGTTCATTAAAATATCATTTGTGTGAGACTTAACCTTAGAAAGAGGGCAATTCAAAGCCAAAGCTGAGTTTTTTCTTTCATTTGTGCCTGCACACTGCAACTGTCACACCCCATTGGTAAACAGACAGAGCAAATGATTTGCAAGAACTAGACAGATGGGTCAGCAAAGACTTAACCTCAATTTCTTTCCATCACTATCTTAAACCTCAATAAGAAGTGTTCTATATAATTTTTAAAAAAATTCTTAGTATCACAACTTGATAAAAACCATGAGTCCAGGAAAAAAGCCCAGCCACTCTGTGTAACAGATTGGGAGTATTCCAAAGTCATGCCTAAGACAGATGCCCATTTCCAACAGAAGATTGCACATGTTTTATGAAAGGTGATCTTTTTTTTCTAGTTTAGTAACAACTAAACAGATGTATGGAGAAAAAGAGGCACACAAAGGATCTCACACACAAATAGACTCAGAAAAACTCAGACTTGACAACTCATTTTACAGATGGGGAGAGAAGGTATAATTCTTTTCTCTTTCCACATGAATATGTCACAGTCATTCAAATCAGCCTCATAAAGGCCTTTCCCTAGTTATTTATGTGAAACAAAGGGCTAAAACTGTCTTGATTAGCTAAATCAGAGTTTGGTAAGGATAATATACATAGTAGTTTTGCTTGTTCAACTGCCAATAATACACTGAGAACAGAAAAATAATGGAAACGCCTTGAGTTGGAAGGGACCTCAAGGCTCATTGAGTGCTAACATCTTCTTCTAAAGCAGATTGCTCAAGGTCCCACCCAATCCAGCCTTGAACATTTTCAAGGATGAGGCATCCAGAACTTCTCTGGGTGACCTGTTCCAGTGCCTCACTACCTGCTGAGCAAAACACGCCTTACTAACCTCTCATCTAAATTTCTCCTCTTTTAGTTTCATACCATTCCAACTCTTCTCCTATCATTATCTGCCTGTGTAAAAAGTCACTCTCCCTATCTTTTACAAGTCCCCTCTAGGTTCTGGAAGGCCACAATGAGGTCTCCTCAGAGCTTTGTCTATCTTCCTCTGAATGACCCCTGTTCTCTGAACCCATCTTTGCAGAAAAGGAGCTCCAGCACCATGAGCATCTTTGTGGCTTTCTTCTGGCCCTGCTCAAAAGCAGATCTTCCTGATATAAACCTGTCCCATTCTTCTCTCTCCAGAGACACCAATATATGCCACAGTATTCAGGAAGAAGTGAAGGGGATCTCTGGATTTTGTAAACTTTAATTCACTTATATTTATGAGACATAAAGCACAGCCAAATAAACATATTTTATCCATGAAACCAAAGAAGGGGGTGTGGGGGGGAGAGTGATAATTCCCCAGGGGTTTACAGAGATGCTGAATTTGTTTGCACCTATCCTCTAGAAAGTTCTTGCTCGTCCTCTCTGATCACTAGATATGGAGGATGTGTGTGTGCACACATGTATATGACTCACTAATTAAAACAGGGTCATTTTCTTCCATTTCTTATTTTTCCTTTGTTGTACTAGCTGGAAAGAAGGTGTCCCTGGGGATCTCCAGGGTTATAGAACAGATTTTGAGATATTTCTGCTAAATGCATTCAGAATGTATTAACAATATATATATATTGACTTCACATTTCAGTCAACATCAAAATTTTTTGACCCTTGAGGTAAATATTAATCTCAGCCTTGACTTAATCAATATTTACCACATGGTTCAATACATCTTGATGATCATCTCAAGTTAATTCAATATATACTTGATATGCAAGAAAGTTTATTACACTGTTACATGGGGTTTATGTACCGTTCTTTCTATTTTAGTTTAGGATAAAGTTTCTAAGTGGTATTTTGATAAATAATATTATCTACTTTAGATGATATTCTTGATCATAAATAAAGTTAAAGGTTCATAGACCTGATTCGCAAACTTGGGGAATGAACTACTCAGCACCAGCAAGTTTTGCTTAGTAAAAAATTCAAGAAAATGTCAAGGACAAAGTACACAAATGTCATCTTTTAAAAAAAAAAAAAAGTATTTTTCAATACTAGAATTTCTTGTACTCACAAAAAATTACAAAAAAGAGGAATTTTTGTATTAATATTCCAGGCACCTAGTAATTCAAAAAAGGAAGAGACTGTTCCAGAGGTATACAAACCTGTATAACATACTCCCAGAAAAAGAAAAAAAAGGTGGAAAAATGCAAGCCAATTTTTTAACACTTCTCAAGCAACAATTCAGAAAAACCTCTGTTCACCATCTGCACACTGCAGCTGTTAAAGACAAAACCCCTATTACTGAATCTGCACATATTATTAGGATCTGAAAAGAACCTGAGGTGTTCTATGGACTAAAGGACCTTATGTCCACTGAAGCTGCACTGTCATATCTGCTGCGTTTAACTGGTGAAGCCAGAGAAAAAAATTTGGATTTGGTAAAAACAGGCTATCCCAAATTCAGTATTTTGCTTAGTTTAGGAGCTAAAGGCTCATAACAGATGCTAACTCTAAGCAGGTATCCTAGCCCTATAAACTGAACAGTCTCCCTGCCCAAATTGTTCTGTATAAAGTGGCTGCACAGATAAATTGTTATCCAAATAAACTGGCTACACAAGGCAGGAGTGAAAACTAATGGTATTTGCTGAGACCAAGAGCAAGGTTGTTTCGACAACTGAGTGCAAAGGCAGCCACCCTCTCACCTCACCCTGGCTGCATCCTGCACAGCTCTCCAGGAACCCCTGACACCCCACAGGGCTCTCCTCACCTACCACTCTTCCACAGACTCCTTCCTGGTTGGAAGTGAAATGAAAGCACAACACAGATAAGCAACTTAATAAGAGGCATGGACTCCATTTGCCCCACAGACCAAGACTGGCCAAATCTCTATGCTATTTATTTTGACAGAGAACCCACAGACCAAAAGAAACCCCAAATTTAGATTTCTCAGTGTGCTGTCAAAAGCTAGACTTCAGATGGATTTTGTTTCATGAAAAAGTAGAATATACACATTCATTCCTACAGTGAAGTTATTATATGTTGAAAAACCTGCTGGCAGATAGCTTCTAAAAAGTTGTGTTCCTGAACTGAGATTGGGATACCCATTTAGTGTATCTCATGGAACATAATAGCAAGACAAGAATTATCTCTTTTACCAAGAAAAATCTCTCTTTACCTCAGGTTTCATTCAAGAAAGCAAAAATTAATCAAATTTTCAGACTGATTTCCTGAACATCAAGGAGTAATTCACAGGTCAAAGTCATGTAGCACCTGCCTGGATATCCTTCATGCTCTGTACAAAACAATAGAAAGGCTTCTAAGAAAAAAGAGAAATTACAACATCTATCTCCAAACACATCTGCTATCAGAAGACAGAGATAAAATTCAATGTTTTCAGACTACAGTACTTGAAGATTTTGTAGCTCTGACCCCACAGCTAATGAGTACTTTAGACATAAAATTCATAGGCATACTGATGTTGAAAATAGCAGACCTGATGCTATTTACTGCCTCGGTATAGATTTCCACAGGAGCAGCAGAACCTCTCAAGGAGAAGATGAGCACATAGTGCACTCCAAATGCTGGATGCATGAAAATATGGGCAAAATATGCCTAGATTACCTATAAATATAGGCACCTGAAATTGAAGATGTGCACAAATTTACTGTTTACTACTCCACAGCATTAGATGGTGAATGACAAGTAGTTCTTAGCTCCCAGCTATGAGCCCCCAGCAGCCAGCAGATTGCCTGCAAGAGCTACAAGAGCAAGCCTATATTCAGCAAACTGAAAATTACTGAAGGAAATCTGTTTCTCCACTGGAAAGTTTTTGATTTATGGATCCCCCTTACAATTAGGTACTAGTGATGAAAGTTCCATCTATCTGTTATGCAAGACTCAAAATGGGATCAAAGTTGTAAACAAACATACAAGATGAAAATTAAGCTAAAACTAGTTAAAAGCTCCCCTTAGCATGAGGAAGACACTCTGAAGAGCAATTGGGAGCCACATGGATCACAATTTTTTGTTGTGTTTCTTTTCTCTGCCATCTTTAACTCAACTTTACCACCTCACTTCTGAGGCTGTTAAGAACAGTAGAAAAAACATTGCATAATTACAGCACTGAAATGGCTACAGTTCCCAATGAAGCAGCAGAAAAAATGTAGGCTGAAACAAATGAAATATAGACATAAACAAGGTCAATATAAGAGAAATCTTTGTTGCATAGGAAACCAGTAAAGAATACTTTGGGAAAGAGAAAAAATAAGAAAAAAAATAAAACACTGATAATATAAAGCGTGAGAAATTGTCTTTTTAATGAAGTGGATCTCTCAAGTCCTTCTGTAAGTAGCCAATGACCCAGAACTGCATTTGTATACAAGATGCTGATAAGTCATGAACCTGATCCTCTAAACCCAAGGAGGAACTCTTAAAGCTGAACTAAAGAGTCACCCAGACAGAAGAGTTTTGTCCTTTAACTAAACATTAAAGTCAAGGGCAAAGACTGGATACTTAAAAAATAAAAAAAGAAAAGCAAGCTTGTTACAAAAATAATCAGGAATTTGGTGATTGGAATAATAATTCTAATCCACCCCAAAATAAAGATAAATAATTAGGCAAAACCAGTTTTACTGTTTCCACTAACATCAGGATTAGGTGCGGAGCAAGGGTGGCCCTAAATAATTACTAAGGCTTATCTGACCCTATTCTCCATTATCTTCCTCTACATTCAAAATCAATATGTCAGCAAAGAGAAAAAAAATTGAAAGGTGGACAAGGTTTGCCAGGGGACTGAGAAACGCACCAGGTACACCTAATTTTTTCCTATTCCCAACTCACTTTTCTACCATTGTCTTAAATCTTGGATTATACACATCTGAGAGGACCACATCAAACCAGGAGACTCCAAGGAGGGAGTGTGTTTTCAAAAGTACACTGAAGGTCTCTGTGTTCTATCAGAGGTCAGAGATGCTGCCAGTGAAGCTTCATCAATAATTGCTACCAGCAAAATCACACACACCAACCTCAGAGCTTCCAACATGCAGTGCAGGCTGTCTTACAAAAAGATAATGATTCTGCTTTCTTAAGAAAAACCAACCAACCAACCAAAAAACAAAACAAAAA
Organism: Promerops cafer; assembly: GCA_013398275.1. Taxonomy (NCBI): domain Eukaryota; kingdom Metazoa; phylum Chordata; class Aves; order Passeriformes; family Nectariniidae; genus Promerops; species Promerops cafer. Next base: position 2,164,156 of record VZSE01010018.1, on the reverse strand, counting down.
CAAAAACAAAAACAACCCCAAACAAACAAAAAAACCCAACACAAACAAACAGAAAATCCCACAACACCCCCCAGTAAACCCGGAAACTAAAAATATCTGGATAAAGATCCATTTTTCAACCAAAGGTTAGAAAGCTATTCTTCTGCTTAAGTCCCTTGTTAACAAATAAAGAGGATGTCTTTATGTCACTGCCAAGGATGGTATGTCAGTCTGCACAACATACAGCACAAAAATAGTCAAATCACTGAAAGCTGCATCATTTTAGCCTTGTGTTTTAAGATGATTTTTTGCCCTGCATTTTAGACACTGGGTGATCCCTGCAGAGATGATACAGAAAAAAATAGGATAAAAAACAATTAAAATTAGTGAAATTAACTATATAGAATATTATTACAAAGTTATGAAGTCCAAATAAGTCACGATTTGGACCTGTAAGAGCCTGTATCCAGTATCACCCAGTATCACCCAGTATCATCCAGTATCATCCAGTATCACCCAGTGCTGATACCAGTATCACCCTGGCAAAGGGTGATATTGTCAACAATATTTGATGTCAGGCCTAGAAGACAGGAAAAGTCTACTGGAAACTACTCTAAGAGCCATATTTAACCATTTCTCAAAGTAATCCATTCCTTCTGACCAGCATTCATGGAAAATAAACAATGTGCTTACTACTACTAAAAATACTACTTTCTGAATTTTGACTCCCCTGCAGTTTCAGTAAAAAAAATCAAAAGCAAAAAGCACACAAGGTTCTACATTTCAAACCCCAAGGAGCACCACATGGAGCAGCACACCAAGGTAATACCACAACCCAAGATGCAGTGGGTGGGAGCTGAAAGGGCAGTCGTGTGCATTGCACATGAGGGTATGGGCACACCAGATAAGGTGGACTGATCATTAGCCAAAAAAAGGGCAGAGATCGTTTATGGATTTTAGGCAGAACACAAGTTCCCAAGTAAATCTGCTGTTGTTAATATTATGTTATGGTTCAGTCAAATAAATAGATAAAATTCAGGACTTACAATGTTTAGCCGTTTTTCTCCTCTGTATTTAAGTCTGAAATTCAGTGCACAGATAACCAGAAAGAAAGATAATTTTATCAGAAGAGAACAATTCATCAATTACACGGATAAACCATTTAGTTAATAATTACAAATCAATAACAATATTCTCAACTGCAACAAGATTGCCTTCAAAAAGAAGTAGCAGATTAGAACTAAGGAGCTTAGAGATGTCATCCTTGAAAAACAGAAACTCACAAGAGACAATAGAAGGGCCATAGAAACCCAACCATCTTGTGATTCATATGATGCTGACACACTCTTGATGTAAATTTACACAGTACAAAAATCTAACACAGGAAATATTATATACTTAAGCAAAGAGATGTGCATATTTCTAAGTAGTAAAGGAATATGTAGCAAAGATGGTGTTTTGGTATCTATAGGTTAAAAAAGAGTTTGGAATGCACTAAAAGCCCAGAAGGCCCTCAAAACTCAAAGAGGTTTGCTTATTTCAGCAAACCCCTAAACTGGGATATGGCATTTTCTCCAAATAACACTTTGTCTGTGTTACACAGGATGCACATGCAGCTACAGCTTCTGATGGCACGGACAAAAAAAAATGGGTGAAATGAAATATGTGAGAGGCAGAGGAAGGGCATGCCCAGTCAAAGACAGATTATTACAGCTTCTGCCAAATCACTTCCAGGAAGTGAACGTGGTTATTCAAATAAGGTGGTTGGACCAGCATATTTCTTGCTTTTGTTAGGAACTTAAAAGAGAAGCTTTCATTGTTAAAAGCATTTTTTTTCTAACCACATGAAGACTGGGTAATTCTGCTCCTTTATGTAAAAGAAGAGCACAAGCCACAGAGGAATTGAAAGAAAATCAGAGAAGAGGTGAGAAAAGGGAACAGCGCTGCTGTGAAATTGGTGTATTTGTTTAAGTATGAACCAAATGGAGAAAGAACTTCCTGTGAAAATAGTGAAGGAAAGGCTGCCCTGACACAAAGTATGGATTGCAATTAGATTACAATGGCTGGAAAAAATACAGCTATGACTATCCTAGATTAGTGTTCTCCATTTTCCAAGGCAGCCTTAATGGGAGTTACTGCACTTAGACAGAGCCTTCTTTCACTGAACACATCTCGTGAAAATGCATTTCACAGTGACTCTCATTTGATGAGCATTTTATTGGGCACTTAACAGTGAAATAAAGATCAGACATGTCACAGCTAGACCTCAGCATCTTTAACCCATAAGACAATCAGAAAAATGTTTTCTAAAATAATAAAACATATAGATTTAAAAGAGCTGCAGCTTTTGCTATATTCAGTTGAATTCCAGAGTGTCACCATTGTAGATTTTGCTGACTTGTCCTTTTTGCAGAAAACAAGAAGATATTGAATGATTCAATGTCTTAGGATTTACATTATTGCTCCTAAAATAAGCTTACATCTGCAACAAGAAATAAAAAATACAGAGATACCACAAAAGAAAACACACTGCCACAATGAGAAACTTTCCTTGGACAACTAGAAGTTCTCTGTGAATAAATAGGTGATACCTTTACAGAAAGAAGGGGGGAGATGCCAAATTATGTGTCTCTTGGAGAAGATCCAAGTATGGCAATGAAACAGGTGAATCCCAGAGCTGAGGATACCCAGACTGAAGCTACCAAAGGCTCAAAAATCTGGTGCAGTTTACATATCTGCTGAGCCACAACCAGACTCCAGAATGACCTTTGAGGATGAGACTTCCAGTTAAAATTCCCCATTCTAATAGAAAGTACTGGGAAGAAATTTTCATGAAGGGATCATGGGACAACCAGAAGTGGACACTTCCATTTTCTATTCTAAAATGAACTCAAATCTCAAGCTAAAGTCTTTACATTTCAAAGTCTATGGCATAAGACATTGGAATAAAATAATTTTAAGAGAACTATGTCAACATCATGACTCTTCAGGGCTCACTCCTTGTCTCAGGCTTACTTTCATTAAGCACTGCTGAGGTCATTTACCCTTACAGTCTAAATCATTTCAATCAGTCTTTACACAAATGTTACCAAAAGTTTAGCAGCAAAGAAATTCTCATTACATTCCACATGCTACTCCAGATCATCAGAAGTTCAAATTGTCTTCTTGGGTAGCTGGCAACAACTGAGGGAAATGGAAAAAATAGATGGGATACATACATTGATTTCTAACCACTTTTTTGTCACAGTTTCCCCAGCTGTTTTGAGAAGGACTGGTAGAGTCCTCTGTGCTGCTCTAGACCAGAAAAAATAGTGTGTAATTATTTGACTACCAAGGGAGATGTAAGTAGAAATAAACCTTCACACTTAAATGCAGTCATCTGGCTGGCATGTTCACAATTCCACTTGTACTGATTTTTTGGGCTGAAAAAATAAAATCAATCTCCCTTCAAGCCAGAGCATGTGTTATTTTACACCAGATCACCTGACACACTGTTCCTAGTCTTCACAGGGTAAAGAGGCTTCTGTCTTTGAATTTTACATAGTTACTGGTTTTAGTGTTCAGTACCTCAGAAATACTGTTTGAAACTGGAAGGTGGAAATATGTTATCAGTCCTGTCCTAAGCTGAATCCATGAGTCCTTTTGTACTTTAGGTGGCCCTCTTTGGTGGAATGTCAACAAAGCTTCCGAGTTTGAAACCTTGCAAAGGAGTCCCTCTGGGCTTGCTGCAAAAAGCTCACATATTCACAAGCACTTACTTGCTTGGCCCAGGTGAAAAAAAAAAGATCATACCAGTACCCTGCCAATATTTATCTATTTCTATTTGGAAATTCAATAGTTTTATATGAACATAAGTCAATTCAGGGGGAAAGCTTTCATACCAGAAATGAAGATGCTTGTTCTCTTAGGAGTAGAAAAAGATTTAATTTCTCTTACCATTTTTTTTTTTCATATTTCTCCTTTTGGTTTCCTTCAAATAAGTTCCCTTTAGGCTCAGGAGTCTGAAGGGAAGGGGGTTTCTCTGTCTCATTTGCAGTATGAATAGGAGTTGCTCTCCAGGCAGATTTTTCCAAAGGCCCACGACTTTGCTCTTTACTTATATAAAAGGCCTTCGAAAGACAACAGTGTAGGATGGTTTGTCATTGATTTGAGATTTTCCTAACCTTCCTACACTGCTCCAGTTTGGAGGGATTTTTGGTCAAAACCTCAGCTGCTATTTTCATTCAGCCATAGATGTCAAGATAAGCAGAGCACACTTTGGTACTCGATACCGGAGTCATGCACATCATCAAGGATGTAAGAGGGGTCAACTCATCCTCACTTTGTTGTTAACAGAGACTATCACAGCACTCACTGAATTTCTCTTTATGCATATTTTTAAATTCCAGGCCACGGTCTTGTTTCACTCTTTAAGTTAATGTCACACCCTCTGCTTCTAAATTTATTCTTAAGCTGAGGTTGTTCAAAAGGCACTTTCAGTGATATGGAATGGAAGCTAAATAGGTGTTTCTCTGTAAAATGATATATTCCCTAAAACTATTTCCATTGGGCATTATAAAGGCTCAGCAAGCAAACTCTCAGGAGGCATAACTAGGTAATGCATCAACAAAGACACAGAAAAACAAGAGGCAGCTGGGCTATTATTAAGAAATGAAGCAGAAGTAGTTGAAAATATAGGGTGCAAGCTAGAGGAAAAAAGCAATTTGGTTAAATAAAAAGAGTACAAGCATCTGCATCTATACTGGAAAGCAAGAACAGCCTTAAAAAAAAAAAAAGCCACAAACCCCTATTTTTCATTGTATAACAGTCTTCTGTCTTTTAGCTGCAACCAGAGCACACAGCGAAGTCCACATCTAAAGGGCTCCTCAAAGCAAAAATTCCCAGACTTAGTTCCACCTTCACTGAAACCCGTGTGACTTTTGGGGTGTGGGCGCCTCTGGGAGGGGCGGTGTGAGCCCTGAGCTCTGATATCTCCACGTGGGGGCACAGTTGTACTTGCATGAAGCCCTCTTGGGCTGTATGGGTCAATCACCCTCCCTCAGACCCTCTAAACAACACAAGGGCATCTTCTTAATCACCTCAGTACAGAATTTGACACTCTCTTTTGTCTTTTTTTTTTTTTTAATTTTTAAAATAATTTATAAGTAGGTTTTTATTCCCACCATCAACAAACTTCACTTTTCCTCTAAGCTGGTCCTTTATCCATGGCACTATGGAAGACAATGGGAAACCGTGAATTGAGATACTAGCTGCTCCAATTTTTATTTTCAATGTATTAAAACAAAATTAGAAGTGATGCTTACTAAACTCTAATAGAAATTTCCTGTGGAGGCATACAATAAAGACTTCGACATCAGCAGATCTATAACCATTTAAATATCACACTTATTATTTGTTTTAATAGTCACTCAAACGTAACATTCTTTTGACTTTAACTGTGGAAATGTGTTTGAAGTTCATCACTTTGTGTGCAGAACACTGAATTCATGTCTTGACACTTCAGTACTGAAAAACCAAACAAAAAAATTAGAAAGAATTACAATCATGCAGATTCAGTACCTAATTCTATAAATAATTTCCCTGTCCTAATGTATTACACATCCAAGTAAAGCAAAGACAATACAAATTCAGTCAGAAAGCAACAAAAGAAGGAGATAAAGACCTAAATAATTTACAGGAAGTATCAGAGAGCAAGAATACAATTAGTGTTTACATTGCAGTGCTTTTGGACTTAATTTGTTTTATTGTAATCAAAAACAGGGCTTGACTCTCAGCGTAGTAGTTATGGAAAACCAAGCCTGGTTAGGTTTCTTCAAACCTCTTTGGTAGAAGATCCCAAAATTCAACAGTCCAACATTCTACATGAGTGCTTTGCTCTCAGAACAGGCACCAGCAGAAGAAGCCCTTACTGCCTTGAACTCAGTAAAGGCTTCCATGGTCACACACACTCAGCACAAGACGCTCACCTGACGAGTGACCCAAGGTCGCAGCAGAGCAAATGCCCTCTTCTGACTGATTTTAACATACAGAAAGTGACCAGTTCATCCAGTTACAGCATCACTTTAATGCCTTAAACATACGTAGATGTGTTTCAAAGATCATCCAACTTTCTTTTAGTTCAACCTACAAGTCAGTTTTTTTTGCATTTCATCTTTCAGTGCCTATGATTTTCTCCTTTCTATGTAGTTAGTGGGTTTACCTGTCTCAGGTTAACAAAAAAGTTTTATACTCAAAGCCTAGAAAACTATATATATATCTCTCTCAATTTCCCAGACCACAGCCAGCTTCTGACCAAATTGTTTCCTCAATGTTAAACTGCAGAATAGAGGCACAATTCCAGCCTCCAGATTAAAAGTCACAGATTCAGTTGTTTTTCTTACTTGCAATTTTGGAAAGCAGTGAGTTTTCATAGGGCACACGCATTAAAAAATTGTGAGCCAGTAAGTGTTCAATGCAACAGAAGAAAAAAAAGGAGGGATAGATTTAAAAAAAAAAAAATTACACATCTACAAAAAGGACATACCTACTGACAAAAGAAAGATGATCCAATTTCTATTTGTCTAGCTTTAAGCTCATGCAGAGTAATTTAAAATATTTACTTCCAGTCAAGACAAAAGCTAACAGAGGAGACATTACTGATACGGAATTTTATTAAAAATATTTTTAAGGAATTTTTCGAGAGGCTCATAAGGACTACATCTAGTTTGCTCTGAAATCATTAAGATCCTTGTCATAGATTTCTTTAGAAGGGACGTTAGGAAAGAACCTCCCTTGAGAGAAAATAAAGGTCTTTCCACCAATTTATGACTCGTACAGTTGTGCAAGTGGAAACAAAATTTTGTTGCCAGCACTTGCCCTGCCATAACTCAGATATTACATAGAAAGAATAGCAAGAAATTACCAAACACTGAGTAAATTCATTGTCACATTTTAAGAGCAGCATATACTGTATGAGCACATATTGCATTTTAGAAACTGTTTAATTAAGTAGTGTTTAATCTCTGACTGGAAACTTGACTCATCCCATGCCCCAAAAGAAGTCACCCAGTTTGGCCATAGGAAAGGCACTGCCCTGGGTCACCATGGAGCAGCATGGGTTAAACAGGTTATTGATATCCCTGCCCTCATACAATTTAAATATATTTAAATACATTTTTAAAATTTCAGTGTAAGAAAAATAACTATCAGCTGATATGGAAGTCCTTCCACAAGCATTTACTTATTTCAAACTGAAACTTTCTCTGTAGTTTCAATGATGACATATGCTTTTGAGTTCTGTGATTTTTTTTTTGGTTAATAAAGACACTAGTATAGGTATATATATTCCCTATTAGAACCAAAAAAGTAGTAGTAGTAGTAGTAGTAGTAGGGGTAGTAGTAGTAATTTAAAATAAAAAAAATCCCAAAATGAAAAAACAACAGAAACTAAAAAACCTCAGTGCAAAACACAGATAGGAAGACATTGAAACTGGTTATATATAAAATGTTAGGAAAAAATAAAAATAGAATTCCTTCCCTTTTTAAATTTAACCATTGCCTTTATTAACAGAAAAGTGAAGCCTTTCAAACAGATGTGTGATATGAAGTCTGTTGTGATCTTAAAATTTACTAAAATTTTAGAAATTTCATTAAGTACCATCACCATGATGAATTGTGACACTTCAACTTATTACAAATAATGAAAAACACAGGAAATGCACAAAATTTCCAGCAAACTATATCATCTTCTCTTCCCTTTGTCTTTTTTCTCCCATGACTACAACTCAATATTCAGAGTATAACTATAATAGCACTATATAAAACCATGTCATTGCACTGTAAAATCTTTTTAAAAATTATTTTCTCCCCTAAACAGATTGTAAGATAAATTTCATAGATAATTTTCTTAATCTAAGTGATGTCTTGGTCCGCAAAGAAAGCAATTAAGTAGAATGAGAGTTGCATATTCAGTACTCAATTTTAGTTATCATAAGGAAAATACTTTTATTATGTACAAAGGATTGTAACTTACACCTGAAAATGGTAAACTTTTGTATTCTGTTGTATGTATGTATGTATCTCAAGACATTTAGAAGGGAGCCTGTAAATGTCTGCATCTGATTCACCCTAATATAATTTTTCTTGATTGAAATGTAAGAGGGGGAAAAAAAAAAATTAACCTTTAAATTGAAAATTTTTGAAACCCAAAACAGACTGGCATACACTCTTTTGAAAGCATTTAAATAGACTGAACACTCAGCTCAGCTTTTTTTATCTTTCCTTTTTTTCCCCTTTCTGGGCTTGTCGGCGCAGGAAGGGATAATGGGGAGGTGTATCATTCCCAGCGAGCTGCAGTTCAGTAACTGCTGCATATTTAATGTTACACTGCAGCCATGGCCACGCAGCCAGCTGGCTCACATCTACAGTGCAAATAACTGCTTTCATATTTGGGCAGATTTTCTTGATATTAAGCATTACATGACCATGCTCCATGTTCCTTCCCCCCCTACCAGCCCATCAGCATCACAGAATTTCACTGCTGTACGCTTCAAACCGCAGCAACAAACAAACAAAGCACATTTAGCAGCCCCCGATCCCTCTCCTGCCAGGCAATAATCCGTCTCCTCCTCCCATTCTGGCAGTACCCCCACCCAGATCAGCCACCCAAGTGGAACTGGTGCAGCATTTGTGGTTACCAGCACAAGGGCATCTGGAGGTATATTTGGGGCTTTGCCAGGGCCCAGGGCAGCTGCAGAACGCCAGCCTGCCAAAGCCAGGCTGGAGCCTGGCCACAGAGCAGCGATCGGCCCATCTGCAGCCACGACAAGGGGACACAGCACAAGCATAGCTGGAAGGAAGTTCCTTGGGATAATGTCTCTCCAAGCCACTGCCCAAAATTCAGGGACAGATGCAGATGGTCAGCTAGGCTGCTCTGCTTAGCAACATTTAACAAGACACATAGGCTCATCTATCAGCCAGAGTAGTAGAGGTGAGGAAAGATCGGGACATGTCAGCATGGGACATCTGTAATGAGATCATCACTATTGTTGATGGCAGTACACAGGTGAGAAAATTTGGGTTTTCTCAATGAAACAAGAGCGTTGAAACCACCCTGTCAATGTGGGCCTTTCCAGATCAACCAGTATGTTAGAAAATGTGTGAGCTCAGAGGACGGAGGGCAATCGTACAAAGAATATGATCGTAGATACCATTTGTTGCCTTAGTGCAATTTGGGAGCCACTTTCAGTGCAGACACCCCAGTAATGTCCTAGAGATTGGCAGGTTTTATCATCTGGCTGATATGACTTTCTTAATGAAAACACATCTCTCTTATCAATGGATCTGCCCTCATCATATTTAGGCTAATGACTAATAACTAGGCTGGAATTTTGGGGTAAAAGCAGCTACATGCTTTCCAGTCATGCTCTCTATCTGCTGCTGTTCCTGCAGCTCTGCGAACAACCTGTCCTAAATATGCAGGGTAATTTTTTCTATGAGGTTTGTTTTAAAAGCACGGCAAAAGTACAGATATTATACTCATTATTCTGGAAGTCACCTGCCAGATGCTATCCTGACTGATAACGACTTTTATTGGACAACTAAATATTCAACAAAATTGTTTAACCACCATCAGAGCAATTCCATTTGGCTGAAGCAAGCGAAGCTGATGCTCTTTCACAACTAGGTTAGTGCTTGCTAAGCAGTGTCTCCACCTGGTATTTTCAGAGCATGTTGTGTTACGTAACACCTGTGGAGGCATGAGAAAGCAGCTCTCTGGTGGCTGGAAGGCACAGGTTCAGTCAGCTTTACAGAGCCAGCAGTCAGCCTTCTCTAAGATGACACTTACAAGGAACATGTCTAGCTCTTACTATATTCTTGCTCTTCTTGCTAGATAAAGACTTGTCTTTTAAATTAAAGAATCCAATTTCCAGTGGTATGGGTTTTTTTTTTTTCCTAGTACCTTGTATAATTTCTCATGCATATTTCATGGGCAGTCTATGCAACACAACATGAATATTTCAAGGCTTTTTTTTTTTTCCCCAGAATGCTAGGGAAAGTTCTCTTCTATTTGAGTATGAAAATTTTCTTATTACTCCTTTTTTAAAGCTTTTTCTACAGAAAAAGGAGGAAAATTAAGTATGAGTTAACATACAGGATTAGCAACTACTGGACAGAAATCCCACTATGAAAATACTATGATCTAAACTAAACTAGGTGAGATGGATCCCACCTGTGCTGTCTCATTTCAGCATTCCTGAGGATCCGCTGCCCCTGACTGTCTGTAGGCACTTTGCGGGTCTGAGGAAACAGAAAATTACTCTTAAAATTAACAGGGTCTGTTCGCATTGGGCTGTGGGAGAAGCAGGACCAATTATCAGGCCACTTGGCAGTTATATCTGCACTGGTGCAAGCATCACTTTTAGCAGAAGAAATGAGAACAGGGAGCAGAGAAAGTTTCTTTAGGCAGACTAGAGTGAGCTCAGCACTGTATGTATTATGTCATTCACCAGGACGGTGACATTTGGTGTAAGCGGAAGGGCAAAGCTCCCCACTGAGGGATGGGTGACAAGGCATCTACGCTTGGCACAGTTTGGATTTAGTAAATTGCTTTCCCTATCTTTCCATTTCATACCCCCTGAAGTCATGCACAAAGTTCACTGTGAAATAAATGGAGTTTTGAAATGATTGCTGACAATGTCTTCATACTGATATGTATTTTCATGGAATTATTCCACAAAAATATTTTTTTCTTCCTTAGAGATCATTGCTTAAGAGCAGCACTAGGTTTTTTTTAAAGGCAAAAACTGGAATGCCTTTGTACAGCTGTAATGATCTAATCTACATGTCACTAAATGCTCCAGGGAGTACCTTATGCTGCTTCTCTGGTGCTCTGAAATGCGCTTCATAACATGCTATGATATTTGTGGAACCAAAAAAGGGCTTTTAGAAACCTGTTTCTTTTCAGCCCTCTCAGGCTCCTACTGCCTCAGCTCAGGGTTTTGTTGCAAGGGTTGCTTCTCCTGCTCTGAGAGATAACCCAGGCCATCTGCAGCCAACCCACTGCCCTTCCATGAACTGTAGTCCAGGACTGGTGTTACACGACCAAATACCTCTCAAAGGAAGCTGTTCTTACCACTGGAAACAAACACAAACCATGCTGCTTTCCTGAAATGGGTTCTCCATAAATATATATGGGAGGGCTGCTTCTTGGCAATTCTTGCAAGCTGAATTCTCAGATTCTTGCTGTTCTTCTGAGGCCAGTGGTCAATCTGAATGCAATGGCCAGTGAGGGGGCCACAGACATGTATAGGTACCTGCCCACACTCATGTAACAAGTGCTTCTGCTGTATAGGCTCCTGAGCACCCATCCCACTGGAAACAGGCCAGCCTACGGAAATTCAAGGCTTCCAAACAACCTGATTTTGCTGCCCTTGCATCCAAGACTAGATGAAAAACAGACTAGTCCTGGTTGAACTTAAACACAAAGATAGATAAGAAAGAAGAAAGAGATGGACTGTCCTGGAGTGGGGACAAACCACACAGCATGCAGATGCAAAAATACTGCATAGAATAGGCCAATTTTGCTCATTATTAACTCCATGCTGCCTAATTTACTACACTTTGAAACAGAAGTATGGAACAAACAATATTCTGTCAGGTATATATATAAATTGTATTTTGGCACTGAAGCTTAGCTCACTAAGCTCACTTGAGAAATTTTACTCAGAACCAGTTTCCTTTCCATCCTCCCTTAGATAATTCCCCTTTCACTAAAGAAGTGAAACCATACCAAGAAACCATGCAAGGAAGTCCTGACAGCATCCTATTAACTTTACAGAAACAGACTGATTATCTGTGAAAATGAACAAAAATCTTCCCTTCTGAAGAGAAAGAACCTCCTTGATTATTTGTTCAATAATAACAGCATGTTAAAATTCCAAAGTTAATCTACTTCTCAAAAGCATTCTTTGCACGTTCCCCCCCCCTCACCTTCCTCTGCTTCTGTAGCCAGTAGTCCTGTCATCTCTACACAAGCTGTTCACTAAATCCTAGTGTTCCAGTGGATTAAACCAAGAACATGAATTCTCTCTGTGTTTAAATGCTAAAAATAAAGCATCAGATTTTCAGCTGACATAAATCAGCCTGATTACACTGAAGTCCAAAGAAAGCAGGGAATAACCCAGTGTACCAAATCCAGCTCACAGAAGCTTCCGGAAGTCACTCGTGTACCTGCTTCAGTGTGTACCCATATAGACACATGGCAACACAGAGAGAATAGAAAATGTGTGCCTGCTTCAATAGGCTTTTGACTTGCAGTGCTTTAATTTACCTGCTCTTGGTTCCAACATACAATTGCTAAATTTTAATTAAGCAAAAGGTGCATAAAATAAACAGTGTAGCGAAGCTAACCATAAATAGGTGCAGAAAGAACCTGTTCACCCACTTACATTATTTGCAAAAGCAAGGCCTAAGCATGCCTCAGATGATACTCCCATGACTTGTACTCTGAGTGACCACAGATTTCCATCCTCAGGATGAAATGTGCTGGTCACATCTCTATGTTGCTGTTTCATGATGTCTGCAGACCCAGCAAAATACTAATAAAAGCATCTGGAAATTTATGCTTTTTGTTAAGTTTGTGACAGCTATAAATATTTTGTACTTTAATGAGATTATGGAAATCTTGAAACCCCAAATCTTATGTTCCATAGGGGATTGCACTATTTGGACTGTAAAGCTTGTGTTTGGAATGTCTCATGCCAAAACCAGTGGCTAGGGACAGAGCAGAATCTTAGGATTTACCCAGGCCCCCTCAGCCTCAGAAAGGGTCACAGTCCATGATTCACATTTCCAAAGACATATTCAGCAGTGGAGCATCCTTAAACCAGCTGCTGCAGTATTTTACTTTCCTTCCTGATAAAAAGATTATCTAAAGTTTAACTTTTAGGTTCCTTACAGAAAATGAAGTCTATCTTCCTTCTTGGCATATCTGTCACGAAGATAGGGAACAGATCACTCCTTTCCTCTGTGCATTCTTAATGTTGTATTTCTCATCAGACTTCTAGTATTGAAACTAAATAATTTTACCCTGCAAACGAAGGTATATGGACTTCTTAATTTCTTTATTTACCTCCAGATTCTCTTCAATGAACTTGGAAGAGCAGTGGCCAGCACTGAACACAGTGATTCAGTTGTGCTTCTTCATGTTCAGTAAGATGAGTGTATCTTATAAACCAAATCTGTTGGTACACCCTGGTATATATTTTGCTGGTTTTCAACAGTATAATTATATTTACTTCTGGTTTTAGTCTCAACAATTTTCAGGTCCCAGTCCATACACAATTTACCTGGTTGCTCCCATACCTGTTTTAGCATGGCTGATTATTCCTGCCTAAACTTTGCATACTGCAGTTGTCCCTATTGACATTCATCCCATCCCCACTCAGCTCCAAGATAATTTCTCCTATTTTAGAAATAATTTTAAGCACCCAAAATGGTCTTTCACCACTCTGGCAATTCCTCCCTACCTGGAGCTGAACGGGCAACTGCAGAAACTTTGAAAGATCTTTCCATCTTGATATTGTTATGAACTGTGGCTTCCCAGGTAGTTTGTTTGCTTTTTAAGTTTTTCATCTAGCTCCCTCTTCTATAATTTATGTGTTACAGTTCAGTAGCACATAAAATGCCACTAAAACCGTCTTGAAAGTCAGCAAACTTAACATCTGCTTAACAGAAGTTTGTTAAATTTATTTAGAATGAAAAACTGTTTACTCTCTTGTTTTGCTACTGTCTTCTAGGTCCCTGCAAAAATTCATTTAAACTGTGAAGTGTTAGGTAAAATAGTTTTACCAGTCTTTTTATTTGCTTCCATGGCAATTAAGTTTAGGAAAAAACTTTATCTAGCAAAGATGACACTCAACAGTGGGATCTTCCAAATTCTTCTTCTATTAATAACGTCAGTACGAGGTCCTTTAAGTACCAATTTCTATAGATGTTAAGGTTCGCTCTTCTCACATATGGCTGTAAAAGCTGAAACTGTATCAGCTAAGCAGGAAAGAGCAGTGAGAGCCAAACTTAGCCATGTTGTGAAAAGACATCTTGCAGAGAAGAGGCTGTGTAGTACTTCTTATTCCTACCTTCCAGAACTATAATACTAAGGAACAGAATTATCCTTGGACTTGTGGGTGGTCGTCTGCTACTTCTGCTTTTCTGTGTGCCTTCTGGCAAGTCATTTAACCTTTTCCTGCTGCAGACTTCCTGCCTATATGATGGACATAATGATGCTCACTATCCTTTTTAAAATGTGCTTTAACAGCATTAAAGACAAAAAAAAAAATTCTATAAGTGCTAAGGTGTTATTTGTGAATCACTTTCCCTGGGAAAAGGAAAGTGAAATTTAGAAAATGGTGTGGTTAAAAAACCCCAAGCAGGTAGCAACCAGAATAATAAAGATAATATGTATGAAAAAACCTGCAAAGTTTCATTGTTCTGTTCTTAGAAGTAAACGAAGATGCAACATATGTTTTTAACTCCTCCTTCATTTCACCAGCTGTCCCATGCAACCTTTAACTCCTTAAAGAAGAAATAAGCACATAAAACCTTTAACTCCTTAAGAAGAAATAAGCATATAAAAAGTGCATTATTGGTTGGAAAAAAAAAATCCTGTCAAATTTTGCTCTACTGCACTCACTCCACAAACATTAATATGAAATGAGGATTTATGTAGTTTGTGCCACTTTTTTGGTAAGATTATATTCTTTTTTTCCATAAACTTGAGTTAAGTGTCAATCTTGTCTAGACATTGATGCCACAAGGTAAGCTGTCATCTCAAAAAAAACAGCTATCAGCGCAAACAGCTACAGAGATTCTGTGGAAGACAGCAGAACAGGTTAAGCAATTTGAGCCCAAATAATTAAACTTTTCTCAAGAAATCACATGAATAAATAAATAAATATTAGTATCTATAATGCAAAGTCAGTTACATATATTTTATGACTCCTTGTGAAAGAATGTACCAAAAAAAACCCCCAAAAACCAAAAGAGAGAAAGAGAAGAAACAAGAAAATGATTACTGGGGATCCTTGACCAGACCTGTCATTCAATTTAACTTGAAATATTTGATTAAATTTTGTTTACACCTGTGTCATGCCCTTGACTTAAACACCATCAGAACATTTTGTCCTACCACATTCTGTCATATTTCTTGAAAATGTGAAGTAGTTACTGAAACAGGAAAGTAAAGTTTGAAATCTGAAGTGGAGGTTTTTCCTAGTGAACTTTAGAAGTACCCAACACATGCTGGGGTGTGGTATTCCTCTAAAGAACTTGTCAAAGCTGTATAATTATGTGGTAACGTTTGTAAATCCCATTTGCTAGAGTGTCACCAAGTTCAAACCAGCAATGGAAGTGGTCTTCGCACACATTTCCATATGCTTGCATTTCTAAAGTACTTCAAAAGGAATGTCTCCTGCTCACATATGGCCTGTAGAAGGCATTTAGAATTCTGGAGTGCTAACTTGTGGGATGGGAAGCAGCTCTGTACAGGAGAGGTGGTTTCCATCTGCAAATGCAAAAAATTCTCTTTATTGTGAATTTCATATACTGTGAGTTACACATGTCAGATCTGCTTTTAGCTTTGCTGTAACAGTCAGCAAATGGAAGTCCATTCCATATGTTTTGTTGTTTTATTCTTTCCTCTTCTTTTATTTTCTTAAAACTCTCCATTGCTTCCCTTCAGTATGACTACCTGATTATATCTCCTTTAAAACATGCTCACTTTTGCTCTCCCTTTTACTCACCACACCCACATGTTATGTTTTCATCAGTTTTATCCACCAATTTTGAAAATAGGACACTGTGATGGTTGGTTACACCCTTCTACATTTCTTATTTAACTCAAATATTTCTCTCAAGATTTGTCTCGTGACCCTATTTTTTGCTGACAATGCAAAATATTGGCAGTAAACTTTGGGTTCAGGACCTTTTTCTTGATATTTCTCAAAGTATCGTTGTAGAGTCTGGACTGTATCAGCCAAACTACCTTATAAATTCATTGCCAGCTGAATAGATCCCAGTTGAAATGTTGTTTCTCATTTCAGTGTGGATTCTAAGAGTTTTAGACATGTCCTTCCTGCCTTTCATTAAATGTTACTTGAGGAAGAATGTTTCATTTGAATATGTATAGTCTTCATAACTGTTCACCGCTTCCAGTGGGGCAGGATCCTCAAAACCGATCAGCTGGGATGTCATCTAGGCTTCACCAGTACCCTCACTCACAGGTTTAGATATTTCCATCACGAAAAAATATTGGAAGACATTTGAACTTGCCATTTTATGCATGCAGATCTGCATCTGAGCATATTTTGTGATCATTCCCTTGTACTTGGCGCAGAATTTGGTGCACATTAAATTCCGTGTTTAGCTTTGGGCTCCTCCCTGAAAGGAGGACATTGAGGTGCTGGAGTGAGTCCAGAGAAGGGCAACAGAGCTGGGGAAGGGTCTGGAGAACAAGTCTGATGAGGTGCAGCTGAGGATATTTAGCCTGGAGATCAGGAAGCTCGGGGAGACTTTATTTCACTCTGTACAACTCCCTGAAAGGAGGTTGTAGCCAGCTGGGGGGTGGTTTCTCTTCCTAAGCAGTAATTGATAGGATAATTAAAAAAACAGCCTCAGTTTGCACCAGGAGAGATTTAGATTGGTAGTTAAAAGCAATTCTTAATGGAAATGGTTGTCAAGCTTTGGAACAGGCTGCCCAGGGAGCCACCATCCCTGCAGGGATTTCAAAGTCGTGTAGATGTAGCACTTGGGGACATGGTTCAGTGGTGGGCTTGGCAGTGCTGGCTTAATGGTTGGACTCAATGGCCTTAAAGAACTTCCAAACTAAACAATTCTATGATAATTTAAAGTGTCAGGATAATAGAATCATTCTTGGTAGATTATTTCTGCCAGGTGTTTTTGATAAGTGTTTGATATTTCTGAAGGTATAATCTCCACATTTCAAGTTGGTAGGTAGCCTCACTCAAGGATTTCCATAACAAGGCCAGTCATAGCTTAAGAAGCAAATATAAATCAACCACTCTAACAACCAAGTAATCAAACAACTCAGCTCTTCATCTGTTATGAAGCAAGTTTGTAGAGCTCTTGCAAAAACTCTAAGCTTACTGTTCCAAGACAGTTTTTCAGTTCAATTCTGTTTCCCTCTTTGAGCAAGCTCTACAGCCAAAAGTATAAAAAAAAGAGAAGCCAATAAACTGTCCCAGGTCGAGCCAACTCTATCATGGTATTTCCTATTATAAACAAACCTTTGGAATCACAAATCAAAACTTGGTATCTATATTGTTCTTTCTCTCCGTTCTTATCCTCCAAACTCACTTTGTACAATTATCTTTGAGGGGTAGTTTCCTTTATATATACAAGCCATCGTTGCAGTGATTGATAATATAAATAAGCTGTAAGCACACATTCCATCTAGGCTTGTACTGATGTCCATTTGCTTGTAGCACTGTGTTACAGATATTGCTGACAAAACTTAACAACTAATTAAAATACAACTCCCCTGCACAGAGGCATGATGCCTGCCACACCCAAGAGAAGTGAAGAGTCTCTGTCACACTTGCTCCTCCTTTTGGACTTGCATCTCTATTTTGAAAAGAAGCTTAGTATGAGATCTGAGCTTAGATAAATCCATCTTTTAACAAGACTCTGTCACACAAAGTATTTCCACAGTCATTCTCTTTTGTTATTCTATATTAATATTTTTTCAGAAAAGCTGATTCAGTTCTTTTCCTTGTCTTACTAAAGCATCCTTCTTCCTTTTGAGATAGGATAAAAAAACCTCTAACAACCTCTTACTGTGCTGTGTTCTTGCTCTTCCTCACAAGCTCGAAGAGGAATCATTATATAATAATTTTACAGGAACCGATGACCATATTTGTGATTTCTCAGCCAGGCCAGAGGTCATTCAGCACCTCAAGTTATCCCGTCCAGCAAAACCCGTATCAGAACTGTCCAGCTCAGCCTCTACAGCTATAGACTGAATTAATGTGCAGAGGTGTATTTCAGTGCTCTTCCAGGTACAAATTTACACAAGAGTCTCATTTTTCTTCCACTGTGTACTCATGCAGGTTGCTTTGGTTCTTCCAATTACTTCTTTAGGGTTCCCCCTAAAGTTTCCATGTCATCTGACATCATAGACTAAGACTAGCAGAATGTCTATTATTGAGAACCATTTCCTAACCCTTTCCCCTATTATTTTCATCTGCAAAACTCAAACTTATTACTTAGGGCCAACAAGCCCATAACAATGCTAGAGTGTATCTAAATTTATCAAGGGAGAATTCAACTTATCCCAGGATAAAAGCAGTTCACCCAGTTGTTGTCTCTCATCAGTTGTTCCATTTTTGATTCCTTCTGTTGTACTTCCATCAGATAGTCCCATAAACAAAGTTCATTATTATTTTACTAGTTTTCTGAAATACCTCGAAGTCTTTATTTAATGGAATAAAAAAATCTTGAACAGAAGAGCAAGCTATTTAAAACAGTGTGTGCCACTATCAATTTACTATGCTGTCCTGAACTTTCACTTACAGGAAGAATGAGGAAAAAATCTAAATAAAATAGGAGAATATTTTCCTTCTGCTTTTCCCCCCAGTAGAAGGCTCAGAGATTAATATACCATGCAACAGAACACATGACACTTCTACAGATCTTAACAAATCACGTACAGTGAAAACAACTACTTTCTGCAGAGAATCTTTTAGAGACAAAAGTGCTCTTCAGACAAGGCCTCTAAACAGGCTGTTGGTAAGTGCCTCTTGATAAAGAACTCCCACATGCAGTTGTGCCCACCATTCCCTGAGGGAGATAATGCTTCCCTTAACATCCCTTTGATGGGCCAAAACTCAACATCAAAAGAAAGCTTTCCAGCCTGCAAGAGAGTCCTCCAGAGTAGGACTATGAGCTCATATAGAGCTGGTGGGTCCACAGATGGGGGTGTGGGTGAGGGCCCCAAGTGGGGCTGGTCAGAGCCATTAAGGCCCACTCAAGACCCTGTTAATGAGGAAATAGTCAGAAAATTGAGAATGCAGCCAGATTCAGAAATAATAGGAATAAAAACAAACAAAACACCAAATATTACCCACTTTGCATGAATTTCAAGAGATCTGCTTGAAGAAGATTCCTTGGTGAGATACCATGCTTTGGGAACTATTAAGTAAAGTTCTGAAGGTTGTTTTTTATTGATTTGAATATCTAAAGCTTGTAGGAAAAGAAAAGCACCCCCAAGAAAAGCAGTCATTACAAAATAAATTCCCAGCAACACAGATGGTATACCTCCACCTGTTTTGGTATGCCATTCTTTAAATTATTCAGCCAGCAGCCACAAACACGTCTTCATGTGGACTAGGAAATATGCTTGCACAAAGACTTCCAGAAGACCAAAGTCTTTTTCCACCACATCAAAAAGCCATGCAAAAAAGTTTGCTGAAATAGAAAAGAAACTCCTACTACTTTCACACACTTCTTTACTGGTTCAGTGCATATTTGTTCAGGGTAGCTTTTGACAAGAAACAGGACATAGGTCATGGGGTATTTTTTCAACTATGATCCAGATAATAGGACTTTATCTAATTCTTTTCCCACATGATGAACTTATCACACAAAAATTTTCAGAGGAGAAAACATTCCAGCCTATTGAAAATAGAAATGGTAACCAACCACCAAACTAAGAAGCAAGGATGACGACAAGTACAGTCTGGCCTCATCCTGGCGGCAATGTTGGTTGATCAAAGAAATGAAAAACTAACACATGAGATCTGCCAGAAATTTCAACTCCACCTTCCTCAGTGGCGAGTGAGCCCATGTCCAGTAAATCCTTTTCCACACTGGCAGGACTGCAATAACCTTTATGTGACTGATAGACTGCTTCTGGAAGAACAGCTGATTTTGATCCCTCAAGCACTTCAGATGGCTGTGTTAGTCCAACACCTTGAAAAACATAAATTTATAAACAAATACAAGGTCAGATCACAACGTGCCGTATGCTAGACTGTTTGGGGTTTTTTTCCCAGCACATTCATGCAATCCAGTAAATAAGCATTTGGAATGTAATAATTTAAGTGTAGGAAGGGGAAAAAAGGCACAAATAGTAACAATCACCAGGGCCATTAATCTCCTCAAAGCTACCTGCCAGATCTTGGCAGCAGAGGCAACAGACTAGTTTTTTTGGAAAGGACACAAATACAGTACTGTGGTTTATTACTTCTCCAGATATATTGGTTTGGCTCTACTTATATAGACCTAAGTGGCACACATTGTTCAGAAAGTAAGTAAATACTTGAAAAACATGAAGTTCTCATGTTTTTCAGATAATGGACTTCTAAAATAATCAAAGTTTTCATAGAGCTGTCACATTCAACATCGTTATCATAGTTTATTTTGCCCCAGAGCAATAGGGAAAAATAAGGTAGAGAGGAGAAGAGCATGAACTAGAACATATTAAAAGAAAAACAAAACCCACAAACCATCTGCAGAAGTTAATGGGTTGATATAAAAAAAATCTAGCCAATCAACAGCCATTGCACCTGGATCTGGTCCTGCACAATTTCTGATGGTAAGAAGATTAAAGATGATTCTATCCATGGCACTCAGATAGCCTTAAACTAAATGTTCCAGCTGAAAGGAATGCTGGACATGAGAAGATGATATAAAAATCCATCAACAACAAATGTCAGTGGTTGGCACAGAGCAAAACCACTGCCTGACCTGAGATCGGGGACTGGAGCTCTCAGTTGTGGAGCTCTTTAGATGTAGCAAATAATCCCAGCCTCCCTTCTGTGATGATTCAGAAGGATTTCTTTGGAGGATCTGGGCTCATCTGCAGTATTTTCCAGTTCAACAATGAGAGAATCGAGGACCTGTTTGCATTCCCTAATGAAATGTTAACTACTTAGGAGGCTTCCCACAGGACCACATCAGAAGCCAGAACTTCCCAATGAAGTGATCTTAAAACCTCTCTCCATGGGCATGCTCCATAGGCATGTGTGTTTGTGTTTTAGAAATGTTGATTTGTCATTTTAAGTTTTAATGCAATTGCCAGACACAACCATGATATATTGTAAGGTTAAGGTAATGAACAGGGCAGTTTCAGGAAAGAGCTTTTCCTAGCAGCATCATGAGCCATGTTTTTATTTAAAACAGGGCAACACCTAATATTTCAATTTGTGTGAGATTACCCATATCAACAGACTACCCTTTGTTAAAACAAAATACTGCTTTGCAAGTTAGGGAAGGTTTATGTTAAACTCTAACAACCTGAAGCAATTATTTGATGCAGTTGATGCAGTACCTTGTACTGCATGGATCTTGTTTTTCCCTCTGGTGACAGAGGTGTTCCTTAGTTTTTAACTGCCAGGCACAGTTACCTCTGGAATTGAATATACAGTCCAATCCTGGAGTACAGATATCCCATATCTGTAATTTTATACAACAAATTAATCTTACTTTAAACATAGACTCTTCAAAATCCTAAAAGAAAGGAATACCCCTGAAAATCTTATGTGCAGATATGGAGACTACATGGTTTATCCTCTTCCTTCCATTATTTTTAAAATGCTTTCCTCACTATCAAGCAAATTATTTCAGCCAATATTAAACTACACTAATACCAAAAACACAAAAATGAAAAAAGAAATAAAATTAAGCCATGAGGGACAGTTAGAAGAAAAGCTGGATAACTTGAATCTTGTGGTGGGTTTAGCCCAAAGAACATATGCTTCCTTGGTAATTTTGAAGATCTGATCTTGAGGGATAAGAGGAAGATTTTTGCTGTAGTGACAAAATACAACGAAAAAAAGTACTACTTCAGGAGGCCTCAATAAAGCAGCTTCAAACTGATAATATCCTGAAGAAGTAAAACCTTTGCCTCTGACTCCAGCAGAGATCAGATCTCCACTGTAATTTTGTTCCATTTGGTGGATTTTAATTCACTTGAAAATATACCATGTAGTTGGGATCTACATGACACATGTTGACATAGTACCAGTATTTCCAGTTCAGGAGATTTTTGGCCATGACAGGTATCCCTGAAAGGAGTTCAATTACCATAAATATCCAAATCTTGCCAAAATTAATAGTTTCATAGGTGCAGCAAATACTGATTCTGAATGTGGTCATCCGAGTCTCCCTTTCATGGTCTCCCAAAGGAATAGGGAACTGGCATGGGAATGAGAGGGAAAGGCTCCAGGGCATATTTCCAGCTGTGGGTGGACATGCCACTTCCCTCCTGCAGGGCCATGTGTGGGCACACGACTCTCCACACTCCTAACTTTGGAGCCTGCAGAGGCACCAGAGCAGCCCAAGTCCCTCTTTCAAGCCAGGGAGTTCATTCAGAGGAACCCACTGTTCAAAGGCACAGAAAAACCAAAAGGGAGGTTGCAGACAAAGTGTGAAACTCCTTCCCAGCATCCCCAAAATAGATTTGTGTATCCTTTCACTGTGATTCTGTCCTGTTACTTCAGTTCTTCCATAACCTTATTTATCAGATTTTCATCTTTTTAGCACGGTAAATTTACGTGCTAACCAGGAGGAACTGAAATTCATGAACTTCCCAGGCCCAGGTTCAGAACTGAAGTACATATTGTTTCTTCCCGCAGTTAGAGACACACAGCTGCTCCTGTGTCAGCCAAGGCAGTGCTCAGACATCCAAAAGTCTGAGAGTTTGTTTTCATCAGTCAGCAGTCCAACAGAGGGTTTACATGGATTGGTTACAATCCTACATTTATTTGTATATTCTTTCTATCTATCTATCTATCTGTCTGTCTATCTATCTATCTATCTATCTGTCTATCTATCTATCTATCTATCTGTAAAATAGTATAAAATATATATGTACATATATTTATGATACATGCATCTCTTAAAGCAAAATCAAACCTGTCATGAGCTGAATCTTTAATGTAGATGCATTACTTGCCTAGAAGAGAATCTGCATGAGGGAGTACTGGTATATCAGCACAGTGGATTTTGTGCTTCGCTGCAAGATTATCTCACCTCCATTTCCCCTAAAAATCCTGGTAGAAGAGGAAATTAAGGGAGACAAACTGAACTGTGATGCTCAGGGAGTCCCTTGATTCTGCCTGTCACAGTTTTAAGCCTGCTCGGGGCCTCAGGGGAGTCTGGCTGTTCTTACTCCTCCTCTGCCAACCAGACAGTAACGGCCCAGTGCTTTTATTCATTACCCTGAATGTAATGCACTAAATTTAACAAGTAACACACTCAGCGGGAATTTATTGGCCTTTTGCAGCATGATTGCAAGGTAGGATATGGATATGGATTCCAATTACTGCTGACACCCAGATAAGAGGAACAAAGCCCATATATGATTGTTATTAATCAAAGGTGATATCTGGTATTGCGAAGAAAAGAAAAACAAACCAAGAATAATTTAAAAATACTTAACTAAGTACTTTTTTCCTATCAAAATGTCAGTTGTTGCAAATAAAATTATGCTGGCATTTTCTAGCTAGGAATAATAAAAAGGATAAGCATATTGTGCAAAAATGGTCAGAAAGAAAATGTAAATAAAAACTGCTATTGATTATAAAATGATATGAAGAAAACTCACATCCCAGGAGATGTAATATGCTGTGTAAAGCCTAAAAAAGAAATATAACTGAGTTCACAACTATGAAAGGATTAAAAATCACTAAACGAAATGAAAATTCTGTGTAATATATTCCAGAGAGCTGAGATTCATATTCATCTGACAGTATTAAAAGATAGGATAGGAAGAAATTAATTTTTCTTGTTCACATCTGGAGTTTAAATAGGTACAATATGAATGGGCAAAGAACAAGCCAAAGACCACTGCATCAAAATTCCAGAAACAAACAGATGTGAAACACGTGTAATATCTCTCCTAAACCTCTCCCAGGTGTGCACAGAATTGAACCACTGAGTTATATGGGATTGCATTCATTTCATAACACTGCACCCCACAGCATGTTAAATACTACAGCCATTCTGAGCAGTGAGAGGCAAGGAATTTGGGTTCATAGTGTTTAGAATTGCCACTCAGCTTGGACATAGAAGATGAAAGTCCTTCCAAAGCTGTCCAAACTGTTAAGGTCAGGAAAGCGAGACAAGAGATCTTACAAAGTTTCTCACTACTATTTCCAATATTCAGGCTGAGCACATCAGATGAATATTTTCTGCTACCACCTCCTTTCTCTTTCTGAACCATAAGCAGGATAAATTACTTTTCAAAACCACAGCGTTAAAAGGGATGAAAATTTCTGAAAAACACAACAGAAAAATTTGCTTGAAATCCAGTGAGTCTGCTATTCACTGACAGGCTGCCTTATATGCCTATAACTTATGTATTACTTAAAAAATTAATCAGAAAATGTGAAAATTATGTTGCAAATACCACAGTGGCCCTTCCTGGATCTATCCTAGAACTCCTTCCTGCTTCTTGAGAACCTTTTTATTTCCCAGTCTCTTCAGTATTTGTAAAAGGCAATGTATGTGCCCACTGGGACCAGAACTGACAGAGTAGCTGTCTCAAACAAGCCATCCCAAACTTTTCAGTGAGGCTTCCAGGAAGGAATGCAATGCAATGACTTGGAGAACAAGCTTAAAAGAACTTTGACAATTCTTCTGTCTTTAACTAAAGATTTTATTCTACAAGACATCCTTATCACATCATCTACGTAAGACATGGCATGTGCATAAATAAGACAGCACACCTAACTGGGGTTTGCCTGCCTTTCCTGGGATGCTGCCTCTCACCTGTGAAAAGCAAGAGACCAGTTTTTGCTGACATTGAGAATTACATTTTCATCTCTCTTGTGAGGAAAAATGCCTTAAGCAGTGATCATGCCCTACACATACAAGATATATAAAATACAAGTTATAAAGATTTATACATTTCATCAAATAAAGAGGGGAAAAAATAATTTTAACAAAGGCCTTTACTTAGTGAAACAGAAAAGCAATCATGTTGTTTCACTGCTTTTTGCCACTTTACTGGTACATGAAAGTGTTTTCAGAGTGGGTACAGCAGGAAAAAAAAGAGAATAAATAGGAATAAGATATTTTTAGGAAATGAAAGTTTTTTAAACATGCTATATGCATTATATACTGTATATTACCTATCACATGGCATTTGCTATTTATATATGAATGATGGATGAGAGCATAAAATAATTTTTGCTGCATTTAATGCTGTAAGGTTTTACTGATAAATATTTGATTACTTATATACAGGATTTCAAACTGAGGGACAGTCAGCTCAGTGATGCAGCCTTGGATATCAAACAGATCTTTTATTTTTATTAATAGCTCTAGCATTTTCTTGCAATACATGAAATTTGTCACTGAGGCAGAGTGGAAACAGCTAAAATTTTGATTCATCAGAGCATGCAGCTATGTTTATAACTTTAAGCTTGAGATTAGTGCTCACCAGGGCTTTGTAAATAAGGACTTTACTAAGTAATGGCTTAGTAAATACACCATTTCCCCAACATTGGCTTCAGAGATTACTTCGGTAGTCCTCCAGCTGAAATGCTTGCTAGTGTTTTACAGTCCTTGCTCACAGTAAAATAAATGCACAGAAGGTAAGTTTCTCTGATTGTCTACACATTGTTTTGCAAAGGACATGAAACTAATGTTGTTTCCTCATATTGCAACTAGAACCTTTTATGAGGAAAAGCCCCATGGGTGGCAGCAAATGTTGAAACTCCAGTCTTTTGTTCTCAAATGTTAATGACAAAAATCCAACAACATTTTCTGAAAAAGATTACAATTTAAAATGGTAATGGTACACTTGTCTCAAGAGAATTTGTATTTTGTCTGCAAACCAATCAAGATATGGTAAAAGGATTTAGAGAGAAATCACAGCTGAATGCACAAAATCCTGGGAACAAAGAATGGTACCTGCATACAGGAGACAGCTGGCAATACCAATCAGTGGACAGAGAATACAATTCTCTTTATTCTTGCAAAATACAAAACCTTCTAAATTCTGTTAGTTTCTGTTATATGTGACTGGTTTTGTTCACAGCACACTGTCAAGGAAGTTGCTGTGTCCTCCATATTTTTGCTAGCCCATGCCATGGATGTTTATTAGATCCAGACTCTTCTGATTAGAATAAAAATCACCAAAATGTGGATCAGGTTGATAACTGTAATGTAAAATATTATCTTCTCCTTCCCCTACCCTGCCCCGAATTTCTCACAATGCTTTTAACACACTAATCCTTAAGAATCATTTAAGCAATGAGTGGGAGAAGGCATCATACTGGAAGGGAATAATTTCATGCCTCAGATGTGTTGTGAAGCATGAGGATGAAGAATAAGTGACTTCAGTCACCTGAGAAGAGCAATGATGCCCAGAAATGCGCTGCCTAATGTATCTTTCTGCTGTTATTTCATGGGAATTATTTTAGAAAAGGTCAAAAAGAATGATTAGATTTGAGTGATTAAGGTGCCAACCATGCAGTTTGTAATTCACTTTTTAATAAATAAGTTCTCTCACCATGCTTTTAAAAATAATGTGTACATTTAAAAAATTAAAAAGGACCTCCTTGCTCAGGTGAACTTCCACCCTGGCCAAGGTCTGCTACAGCAACTGGGAAAACAGTGTTTGGGCCACTCTACCTACATGAAGAGCCTTTCATGGTGGTGGTTGTCCAAACTCAAAGCAAGCATCACCATTGGGAAGTGTCCATTTCCCCTTCCTCTGAGTGATTCCTCTGCCACAGTCTTCCTGGATTTAGGAAGAAGTAAACATATGTTCTGCACCAGTGTATAGGCAAGAGATGTCAGTGCTCTCTGGGTCAAGCATCTGTTTGGGTTAGGAGCAGGAATCTCAAATTTTATTATTAGTCTTGTGGGAGCTTTTGTCGCCATTTTGTTTCTTTTACTGAGAAAAATCACTTCTATTCTTCAAGGTTGAAAAAAATTGTGTCTTCTTTGTGCAGATTTCATTTTTAATAAAAAAAAGAGGTTTCAGAAAACCTGTAAAATGAAAAATTAAAAAAAATTCTTCATTACACAGATAACAAGCTACAGTTCTGTTTTCTGAGGCATCATCTCATGGGTTCTACTAGGCAAATTATCAAGTATTGAATGGAAACAACACTGTGGTTTTGGAAAAATGTATCATTTTTCTTTTGAAAAGAATTGAGCTGTAGCTAATTTTTAAAGTTACACCATTAATCTAAAGTTTCATCTTTAAAGATCCAACACCTACTCTCATTCTTGGTATGTGTTGTAATTTGACCATACTAGATACTGCAGAACATTTTCTTTCTTGTTTATGTCATTTTATGTTTCTTTAATTGCACAATACTAGGCTTTTTTTAATTTGCCTGATAACATAAGGAGGAAAAAAAAGTTAAAAATTTAAAGAGCCAGAAGAAAAGAAAAGGCATTGCAGGTTTTAAACCAGAATATTTCTTACTCCTATTAGTCTGTTATGGCTCTGAGGAACTGATCAGAGTATCGGAAGCACTTTCAACTTTGCTGTCACAATGAAATATTTAAATTAAGGAAGTTATTTTTGCTCCCCTGGTCAAGTACGACATAAGGGTAAAATGTGATAAGAAATCAAAAGGATGAGGCACACTTGAGGAAGTATTCTCACAGCCTACTCAAGGTGCATAACTCAGACATGACTCCATGAAACTAAGTTTGGCAGCCAACATCCACCACAGAGGCAATAATGTGTAGAGGCAGGTTCTCTCAGAGGGTAGTCAAGAAGGTTATTTAGTTCTAAACAGCAAAGTCTTACATTTAAGCCAAGTTTACAGGGCATCTACTGATTGCTAGAATGCATGAAATGCTGTAATTTCCTCTTTCTAGCTTGAACTTCTGCTGTTGTTCCACTTCTAGCAATTGTTCTGGGAATAGAGAAGCGTGTGTGTTGGTCTCAGCACCTGAGAACAGGAGAGATCCTGCAAGTGCTTGTCTTTGACATTAGAAAGGATCAGCTGTGGAAGGACTTTGGGGACACAGAAGGACTTGACAGCTTTGCATCCTCAGGAAGAGAATAAGGTGCTGCCAGTTGTAAACAATATATACTGGGCTGGGTGGTGGGCTTAATTACCTGCAATAAAATTTCTCGGTTTAAGCACTCAATCATGAATTAATTTTCTCTTAGTCATCATCTTCCCCCCTCCCCTCCCTGCTTTCCCTGTGATCTGGTTTACATGCCCTCATTTGCAAATATTTTTGGGACAATGTCAGGTTGCTTTAGGCCAAACAATGAGATTTCTTATCTATTTTTATAAAATTTAATCCCACTGGCAATGTTGGCTTGATTTCTCAAATGGTTACAATGAAAACAGTGTTTCATTTGGCTTTAAAACTGTGATCACAGATGAAACATTACAGGACTATGCCAGAATATGAGGGCCAGGCACAGAAACCAACTCTAAACAAAAACTGAAACTACATAGTCTGTATTTTCGTTATGAGATCTGAAGAAAAAAGGGGGGAAGGAGAAATAACCCTAAAAACCCCATAAAAGTTGCTTATCTAAAGAAATAAATGTATTATATAGCAATATACCACTGCTGTATTCTAACATGCTGATGATGTGGTATCAACCAGAGCTGTGGAGTCCCAGATGGGGCAATGTTCATTTACACCCAGCACCTGGATAATTTATGAGCCAACCAGCACACGGAGTTTCACACCCCTCGTCTGCAATTCATGGGGGACCTACCCCTCCAGCCCACTCCCACTCTGAGTTTAACCCCACAGCAAAACTTTCATTCTATCTATGCAAGGACATCTAATCAACACTAAATATGCTAATCAAGAAATACCTCAAGGGCCTTTTTGTGATGGCTTTGGTTATACATATATGCTAAATCTGCAGCTTTCAGCGTTATCTTCGGTAAGAAGTCACCATCTCTGGTTCATGAAATGCCATTTTCTTTGTCCTGTATAATAGACAGGTTTCAAACATTATCAACAAACAAAGGCTGGGAGATTAGCTCAGAAGGGACACGTTCCATAGAGGCAAGATGGATGTTCCTTCTTCGCTTTGACCTTCTAATCAAGAGACCTAGGCACAAATAATTTGGTGGGGAAAGGGGAGGGAAGCTGAGAAGTGTCCACCCTGCCATAGAATGCACAGAGAATACCCTGTATGTAAGAGCCCTGTGATGGATAGTGGTTGCAAGTCCATCAATTTTTACAGCCAGCCTCTTTTTTTTTTTTTTTTTGTTTTGTTTTGTTTTTTTTTTTTTTAAATTGTGAGATTCCCCAGAAAGAATAGTCGCAGCAGCACTGTGGTGTGCACTGCCAGGTGCCAAGAATCTGCAGTCTCTGGGAAGTAGATACACAACTCCTACCCCAATGATCCTGTGCTTCTCTGGAACACCCTCTGGGATCTGCCAGCTTTGGGAGAGAAACCTGCTTGCTCTTTTAAGGGTATGAAAAACCTGCCTTATCCCATGGACAAATTAAGCAAATATCTGTTAGTGAAATCTCATGGACTATGCCTTCAGTAGTTTTAATTGCAAGTTTTTCATAGCCAGGAGAGGGGTTTATGTCCTGGCTTGAAATCGTAACGTAAGACCATGTTACACTGCCTGTAAATGCTGGGACAGAGCACATTTGAAAACTGGGCAGAAGGAAATGGTGGATCTTCCTCCTTCTCCAGCCTGATTTTGTGAACTCAAAGGTCCATCTGGTGTGGTGCTACTCTGCCTGCACCCATCCCAGGGCCTGGGTTCTGGGCCCTGATGTATTCCAGTGACAGATGCCCAGAGCCTCCAGGCTGGACCCCCCTTTTTCCCAAAGAGAAAAGGAAAATAAGGGAGGTACCTACAGAAACAATATGTCCGTTCTTCGTGCTTTGCTCCCTCGCTGCAGGTACCAGCCTAAGATGGGGCACTGTGTGCCAAAACAGACCTCTCATAAATATTTCATATTCATGAGACAAGCAAAAAAGGCCTGCCACCACCCTGTGCATTTCTATTATTTAAAGGGTCACTAATCAAGCAGTGAACTTACCTTTCCGACAAATCTGCACACCAGACAATCAATATTCATCTGGTGCTAGCGATACCCTTTCCCCACCCGCCCAGCATGGGGGTGCAAGCCGGACTGTCCTCCTCCTCCCTGGGGGCTAACACAGCCTGGGCAACGAGCCCTGAGGACCTGGGAGGCTGTGCTGTGTCCAGCACCCCCAGGAAAGGGCTTGGAATTGTCGCCAACCGCCGCAGTGGGTACAGTAGTGGCGGGACTAGGAAGGGTTAAAGTTTTGTCTGTGACACTGAAATTGAGGCCAGCTGTAGGTCATATTCATGTCCCAGTCACAGGAAAATGAACCTGTGAGACAGAACCTAATTATCTGCTAAACCAAAAGCCAGTCTCAGTTCAATAACTTACGACAGAGCTGGCAGCCAGATATAGTGTTGTCATGGTAACGCCGAAAAAAAAATCCACTGCAGTAGAGAACAAGAAGGAAAAGAAGGAGACTGTAACCCTGAATATGCTGTAGCCATTTGATCTTGGACAAGTGAATATGTCTAAAGAGCCAGATTGCTACAACTGTCTATCCACTTTAATATCCTCTATAATTACTGAAATGAAAAATGCAATTACAGTGTGCTCTGAGCTAAAAACCAGGAATAACTGGCTAACTGGGAATTAATTTTAGAGGGAACAATATCGGTTTCTTTCCCCTCTCAACACACATGGACTGAGAAGTATGTGGGGGCTGGAGAGCAGAGCCGCCTGCTTCCTGCTAGTCCAAAATCACTGCATGCCAATCAAACCCTTGCTTTTCCCTATCACCTTCCCCTCCTCCCTCTTCCATCCACAATCCATTACAGACAAGGGAAAAGTTCAGTAGAGCAAAGCACTAAAAGATCTCGCTTTGTGGACTGCAATGTCTGAACTACATGAAGTTAAGGGTGACATGAGTTTACAGCTCACAGGAAAACATCCTGAGCATGGCCCCTCACACGAGACACTCACAATAAGTCAGAGCAGTCCACGATGGACCCATGCTCCTGGGAGGCAGGGGGCGAGGGATCCTGTCCCCCCAGCATGCTCCTCTTGGGACCTGAGCACAGCATCTTCAAGCAGAGCTGGTGCTGGGTATGGGGCTTTTTCCAGCAGAATCCCCCCAGGTAGCAAAAAAAAGGACATCATCCTTGGATTGCTCTCCGAGCTGGCCGGGCACATGGGCACAGACCTTGGCTGTGGACCACCAGCACCCTGCTCTGCCGGGCCCCTCAGCACAGCTGAAAAAATGTTTATGACAAATCAGACACAAGTACTAACCAAACACAAAATCGAATTGTGCTGTGAAATATATATTCAGAAAGTCATGTATCTATACATATATATATATGTGCACATATTGTTTTCTGCTGTGAGAACCACAAAACCTATCTCTGTTCGTTTTGGTCAGAGATGTAGATTTGATGTCAGAAAGATCAGCAGTGATTCTGTGAAAGAACATATATCTGTTTATGTGTATTAAAGACAGAGATTGTAAGTGAAACATGATGATTAGAATAGTACAATTAAAGTAAATAAGCTATTTATTTGGCACTTCTGTATCAGTGTTTCCAGCTTGCTAGAAGAGCTATCTGTGCTTTTCAGAGCAGCTTGCTGAACAGTGAGACTTTACTCCCAGATGCTAGAAACTGCATGGTTTCAGACTCTCACATAGGCATGCTATTCAGACTCAAAATGTTCTTGCCATTACTAATTGCATGAGAGACTTCTGAAAAATTTGCAGTATTTCAGATGGTTAAGATAGCCAAATCATTTTCAACCTCAGAATGTGATCAGGAAATGTTATTGTCCTCATATTTTTACCATGCACAAGCTTTCTTTCTTCTGACTAGGCAACTGAAGACCAGATTTGGCAGTTCCTTTCCAGGAAAAAAGCTCTTACTCTAGTAATAATGCTGTCTGAATAAAAAATACTCATTTAAGTATGGTGCCTTCTGGAGAAGTTTATGTATCAATCACTACTTCCCAGTGCTGTGTATGTGTAATTTAAAAAAGGGTAGTTCATTCAGTAGCATGTTATTGGCATTCTAGCTTTTTAAATAAAAACTGTGAAAAAAACCCCAAGAAACCAACCCAAACTCCACAAAACTCCACAGGCAACACATCATGTAGATCTTCATATCTCTGTATATTTTGAGACTGGCATCCTGATCTGGTAAATACCTCCCCTTAGTACCCACTCCAGTGAGTAGTTCTGTTGAGGTAGTAGAGGTGTCTGGTATCTACAGAGAAGTGGAGCATGACCTTTCTACACCTGCACAGTTTTTGTCAGCAGTAATGCAGGATGTCCATAGCAATATTTTCCATGAGCCAGCCTGACGCTTGGCATACATGAGATCTCCTAAGGTCTGTGGGTCTAAACCTGATTATGGTGGTCATTAATGTGGCCTGATTTTCATCATGGAAAATATGAATGACCTCGTGCTTTTCTTTCATAGATGTCTGTGTTTCTGAAATGTTAGCAACTTGCTTTTCTACCAGTCTCAGAACTGTGCTTAGTCTTTTTAAATTGTGTAAAGGATTTTTAGGAAAATGTCTTCTGTAACTGCTAGAAATTGGCTTTAATACACTGGTTTTCAGCCTTCAAGGAATCTATGTAAACTGATAAGTCATTTTTGAGAGAAATTTCTCAAAAAAGCCTCTGAGTCTTTTCTACAAGCATCACTCTCAGGAAATTCAAAGGCATGCAAACAAAGCAAAAGAAGAGAAAAATTATTAGGAAAAAGTTAACAACTTCAGCACAGGGAACAGAAATCCTGCTTCTATTAAAAAAATTAACTGAAAAAGACCCTGGTCTTCACACATGGTAAAAGGAAAAAAGTCTTGGTTTTGCTACTGAAATGTGTTTTGTTTCCCACCTGAGCCTACAGACATTTTGAGACAGAACATCCAAAAAGAGTGGGCTGCCCTTCCCCTCTCTCTTACATGGCTCTGCTGAGGAGAGACAGGCTCATCCTGGGGATGAAGCAAAGGAGAGTCCCAGTGTGGTTCTGCAGAACCTCTGTGCAGCAGAGCTGCCCCTGCTCACTGTGAGTCTGACAGGGCCACTGTTACGGCTGGAGCTTTTCGGGAAAGAAGCACCGACTCTCACCTGTGATGTTGGCAGCACATTTATCACTAACAAATCCCTGGACTGTACACTTCAAGCTGCTCATTGTAGCTATGAAAGGGGTAAGCTAGAGTACTGATATGTTTACACAGCTGAAATGCAAACGTGCGCCTCAGTTGGTGTTCTGACATTTGTTGAGAACAGACCGAAAAGAGACCAATTAATGAAAAATGAGAGCACAATTTTGTAATGGCAGAAGCATTACAGACAGCTATTGGTTTGAAAGTCTACCTTTTAACATCAACATTAAAAAAATAAAGAAGGAATTAAAGACAGAGAAACCATGACCTGACTATTATAGCAGTAACTGTGGTCAAATGCTGTCTTGTGTCCCCGTATGAAACTGTGGCTTTCATAAATCTGAGTTACACCAAGTATCCACTGACATATTTTATTAATCTGTGCTTTTATCCAACCTCCTAAATATATAAACTCAAAAAATCGAAGCTGGTCGTAATAGTCACAATTGAGTATTTTAAGGCAGTATTTTAGTGTTCTGAACAAAATATGAGGTTTGTGAAGTTCTCGAGAGTACATTGGAATGGGACAGGTAACACAGGACTTGATTTCCTATGTATTAAGTGCCTGTTGCCTTTTGTGATGAAACATCAATATGAGGCTGGCAGATATGTCACAGACTTACAGTGGACTTGCCATCTTTGGGAGTAGCACCAGAAGGTGCCCTAAAGCAAATGGCAACTGTAACTTTACATTTTCTAAACATTTCTAAGGACTTACGGCTCCTCCAAAGTCCCAAGCACTAAATTTCAGTCAGATCTGAAAGAAATACCAAGTAACCACATGAACCCATTTTGATTTGTCTCATCAGCTGGGTTGTAATATGCCCTGATGTACTGGCATTATACTGCAGAGTGGCTTTACTTGATCTAATCCCCCTAAAATCAGCACTTACTCAGATGCTAAATTTTGTTCTAGAAATGAGAACTCAATCGCTGTATTAAAAAATGAGGATTGTGAATCACTTCAGGTAGAGTCTTTGGTAATATCATACAATTTACAAATTGTGATGTTATCGCTACTTTAAAAAAATCATGACATGAATCATGCAATAAAGTTGCTATATTAAAAGCTAAAATGTCTGTTTAAACTAAACAGTTAATACGTAAACTCATATTCCATTAAAAATATGCCAGGACAGTTTTGCATCATGTTAAATGATACGCAGTGAGGCCACTTGATTTGTTTCTATTTTTGTTGCGGTTTTTAGATCCTGAGCAAACCAGCTAAATATTATATTTCTTTGGCTGAATCTAAACAGAACCTTTCAGTCTCTGAATATAGACAGTCTAGACTCTCTTTTCCAGAGCTATCATTCTACTTTGGTGCAGTCTTCAATGTAAACTTCTCATTTTTTCTTGAAACCTGTGACTAGGTAGGCACGATGTTCTGACAAGGGAAATGCTTTTGAGGGTTCATTACACTGTCCTCCATGGAATCTGGGGATATGTTATGCACAAAAGGATCCAGCTCATAGTACGGAGCTTTTTTGAGAGTGGAAATAGTTTAAGTAAGTGCCTTGTAAGGATAGTGGCTACTCTTCAAAATGTTTAAACTTGATGGTGACATCTTAGCAGCTGAAGCCAAAGGCTCCCCTTGACTTTAACAAGGCCAAAGCATTCCTTTATGGAAGCTACAAGGCTGAAAGATGCCTCTGTCTTCCAGGACATGCTTTGTACTGATAAAAATCAGAAATGAGACCATCACAGTGCCAAATGTCACAGTTCTGATTAATCCACCTGTATGTCTCTCCATTGTACAGAACAGTGTGTGGTTGGAAATGTTTGCCAATAAGCTACATGTATCAGAAAAAAAAACATTGGCCCCAGGTAAAATCTGTCATATGACTGAACATTAGAAATTCTCCCTGCCAAGAAAACACTTAGTGACAAATTAAGTGAGCATAATGATGCAGGTTATACAGAAGCATTGCACCTTGGAAATCCATGCAAGCCACTTATGCACGGCTCCAACATTTTCTCAGTCTTCCTTGGATGCAAAAGAATCTGCAGAACATGAAGATATTTGTAATCAAGGAAAGATACCATTGCTATCACACCAAAAGGGTTCAGAAAATTAAAGCACAAGTAATTAAACACATGCACAAAAGAAAAGAAAAATTCTGCCAAGGGTGCTTAAATATGTTGGTACCAGCTAATTAGTCACTGCATTGAATTCCACAGGAGACAGAAAAAAACCAAAACACAACAGAGAAGTATCACTTTACTTGTCCTGATCTTATCCTTTTCCTCGGCACGTCCTAGTGGCTATTGTCAGAGAAAAAGGATTCTGGGCTAGATGCTAGCAATTTGCTAGATTGTTAGCATTTCTCTCCACAGATGTGTTTCACTGCTCCTTAAGATGTGCTGTGATAAAGCCCACGGACAGTGTCTAGACATAGCACATAGCTAAGGCCTTTGGAAGTCATTTGATGCACTAGGTCTGTGTTATATATGCATGGTTTTAATTAGCTTCTTACAGGCTTTCCAGGAGTACTGTGCAGCAGGCAAGAGACACACAAAGAGAGAAAAATCCTTACCTTTGATTTCACACCTGTTGCTATAGACACTAAATGTGTTTTGCACTATCCTGTTTAAGGGGCTTAAACATGGAATGGCCATCAGATATTTTTAATCCTCTGTATGGTAAGGATGCTTTTCCTTTCTCAGTTTCACACGGGACTGTATCTGTTGGCAAATTTAGGTACAGCTTACTCACTGGCTTAGATTCTCTTACACGCATTACCTTACGCCTCCTTCCTTTTTTTAACCAGTGTCCTCTAGGTGGTTTTGTTTTGCCAAGTAAGAAAACTGAAATTTTGCAGAGTGTGGTAGCTCCTTGTGAAACTATTAGAAAGAACATTTCAGGGTCAGTTTTGGACTGCAGGTCTGATGCCACCTCAAAGCCTTCACCTTGGGCAGTGGCCTTGCTCCAAAAGGGGAGCTGTGCTATGTATCAGAGCAGTCGGAGTGAAGGATGCTTGGGATCATATTTACTTACACTTGTCAGTGCAACAGTTCCATGGGTACTACAGTCACTAAGCTCATTCCCCTCCCTCCCTGGATGGGGAATATCTTGTCTTTACAGTACATTCTTACAGCTCAGGCAAAAGAAAAAAAACTAAAAGAAAAAAAATTAAAAAAAAAAATAGAAAAAGCCACTTTAATTCTGTTTGCTTGGGGTTTATTTTTGTCTCTTCAAATAATAAAAAGTGCAGCTGAAATTTTTAGAATTTCTGGGCCATTTTTGCTACAGAAAGGCTGTTACAAGCATGACAGTGGGAAGTCCTGGTGTGCCAACACTGCCACCACTTTGGAGCACCGCACGGGAATTCACAAGCAGGAAAGCAGGGCTCTGGGACCACATGCTCTGAGCCTGCCTCTTCATCCTTCCAGTGCAGGACAGTTACTGCCTTTGGAGGTGAGAAAAAGGTAATGTAGGTTCAGGAGCTGCGCCCATCACCTTCAGCAGGCTGTGATGGTGAAAAGGCAGTTACTTTCTCCATGGCACCAGGTCCTGCGATGCATTGCACACACATGTATTTCTGTAATTTTAAACTTTACATAGGAAACCAGAGTCATTGTATAGAACAACTAATCCTTCAACAAAACCATGGAAATTCTGAATAAGACACACAAAAAAAAGAACAAGACCATGTTTGGAGAATCCCAAGATTTGCGAAATGAAATTGATTTCCATTCAAATCAGGTCTTTTACTCTTCTTGAAAATGTCAGGGTGTCAGCCTTGGCCATTACCAGACTGTGATTTATAGTTGAGGCAGAGCGATAATACTCAGGTGACTGTCTGGAACTGTACTGCTGTGTCTGGAAAGGCTACAGATGACAGCTTCCTCCTTTCTTAACCAGCTTGCATTGCTTATCTAAGATCAGTCTTCCCCCCGTCCCTCCTCCCCAAACACAAGATAGGAAAATGATAAAATGTATAGGCTTGCAGATTTACTGAGATCAGACAAATAAGCCTTGTGAAGGGATTGGTTACAGAACTTTGGAGAAACACATTAAAAATAATCCTTTAGGTAGCTATATCCTAGCTATTTGGATGGATACCTGTAAAATGTGAGACTGATTGCCTGGCTTCAACACATGGGTATGTTTTAATCCATCTGTAGGATCTATTTCTGTAACTCGAGCATACAAGAAACACAGAAAATGGTGAAACCAAGCAAGCTTTCAAATAGTAAGAATAATAGAGCTGCTGTCATTTCCTTCCGAAATTAAACACAATTTATTCAATAAATAGATTAATGGAGGTCAAAAACTACCTGGCTAATAATTACTCCAAGACTGATAAGGTAATTCTGTTATTTCTCCCATTGACATAAGGTTTTGTTTAAATAAAGGCAACAGAAGTACTTAACAGTTTAGGTGACAAATTCCTACTAATTTTAACTGGAATTGGGCTCTTTAAAATACTTCAAAAAAGACTTTTCCAAATAATTTTCTCTCTTTATTCCTTTAGCTATACTTGTGGTTTCAGTATAGTGAAGCAGAGAAGAGAGTAAACAAGATAAATGAGTAAGTAAGTCAAACAAAAGAAGAATTACTAGCAAGCTAATAATACCATTTCTGACATCAGCTCACTCATTCTGCTATTAGTATTTGCAGAAGATGTTGACAAAATGGGAAAGACTCAAACAAAAACAAGCAACATGATCTGATCATCCCAAAAATCTAAGAGAAAGACAATGAAGACAATCTCATTAGCTTTTCACTGAAAATCCTAAGAGGGGGAAGGAAGCAAATGACCATTTAAATTGTCAGGAAAATTAAAAAAATAGCTGGAAACTAATGCTAAACAAGTTCTAATTAGAAATAAAGTTATGTTTTTAATATTGATGCAATAGACTACTGGGATACTGTTCCAGGAGGTTATTATGGATTCTCTGCCATCCCAAATCCTAAATATACATGCTAACCAAACAGAAATTGTTGGTGTTGACGTGGGAGTAGCTTGGTGAATGCTTTGGCATGTTTTATGGAGGAAGTCAGACTGGATGATTGAGTTTGCCTTGGCAGGGGACAGGATATTTCTGCTGCGTGTGGGAGACACAAGGGAGAAGAGCAAGGGGGAGGGAAAAGAAGGAAAAGAAAGAAAGAAAGAGGGACATGCCAGGCTGTATTTCTAGCCTAGCCCATGTGAAGTGCAAGTCCTGCCTGGTACCAAGTTTCCTGGTCTAGTGAATGGCACTTGGTATCTTGAAGCAGAGAGGATATAGGAAGGCATCCATGGCATTCATGGATGGCATTCATCCACAGGTTTTACCACAGGCAGAAGAGCCTGCAAGTCCTCTCAGAAGACTACTGCAGGTATTAAGTTCTGCTGTCATTTCATAATCCAAACTGAAGGATTTTTTTTTGCCATGGTAAAATCACACAGAATTGAGACACACATATTAGACTGATTTATATAAAAATGATGAGCCAGAGACTCTCTGTGGAGCTCCTCCTTTCCATTTTCTTACTTGCTTTTGCAGAAGATCATTGGGACCATTAAAAATATCAATCTGAAAAAGGTAAATGTGCATATCAAAACTAATCTGAAGAGTTTCAATGGAGACTAGTTGAATATTGGGATCTGAGATCCCATAGTTTGTTCAGATGCAACCCTCTCCTTCCAGACACTGCACTAAGTTAATGTGAAAAACTGAAGGACAAACAGCAGAAACAAGATGATAAAAGAAATGTATAAAATGCTGCCTCACACTGCCACACTAAATCATGACTTCCTGCTTTGCTAATATTTGCTTTATACTGAGGTCTCAGAGCTCTAATAAAAGTCAAGGTCCCTGTGTGACAATCACTGTGCTCACATTAGTGAGTGGTGTTCCTCACATGAAAGAGCCCATAGTCTGCCTGGACAGCACTGGGAAAATGGCAGGGAAGGAAAGTAAAGGCTCAAGGGAACTTGTCTGAACTCATGATGGGTGCCAGGAAGTGACCCTACATCTTTAGCCATCGATGCAGCAAAGAAGAGCACGTAGGCAGCAGTTTGGAAACATTTAAAAGGGTTTTAAAAGTGTTAGTTATTGCATGTAGTAATTTTGATTTCCCACTAGCATTTAGGGAATGATTACCAAATTTCAGAAAGCCAAGCTGCAGCTCTTGGAATTTATTAACTCATAAAAGCCTACCAAACCTCAACACTCAGATACTGGCAACACCCACAAGAAATCTAACCCTCTGAGTCAGCCAGGAGAGGTTTCCAATGCTGCACTGGTAACCTGCTTCACTTCTAAACATCCAGCCATTGTTTAAAAACCGGGTGCCTCAATGGCTCCTAAAACATCAATATTTTGACCATACTCCTCTATTTCGGAAGGAGACATAAGTTTGAGAATTAAGATCCAAAATATTATTCCAACATAATAAACAACAGAAAAGCACGGTCTTCTATGATTTTTTAAAATTTCACAGTAAATCTAACTCCCTGAATACTCCAGTGTGTGTATATAAATAAGCAAGAGCTACAAGAACTGTGTATCCTCAGACTTGTGACAAATCTTCCCAACAGAGGGATGAACCTTGTGCTTGCAGTGGAAAGCTATAAATCCCACCACAAAATGGCTGTGCCGGCCATTTCACATGCTGGGTTTGCTGAACACTGATTCCGTGCTGTTGGGACACCGTGCCGTAGGGATGGAGAGGTGCTGTGGCTGGATTAGGCATGTGCCAGCTGCTGCAGGATGGCAGTAGTGTGAGAGTCTGTGGACCTGCCTCCTGTAGGCCCAAAGCAGAACTAGGCTCCCTGAGGGCAAGGGACGACCATCAAAACTCCTGGAAATATGAATCTGGCTAAATGCTGGTAGCAAAACTTCCATGCACATCGCCAGCAGAAACTACCTCCGCTGAACAGAGCAGCAGAAAATTATCACATAGCCTGCTTTTCCCAAATCTCAGTTATTAAATCTGATGTTCCACAAATGAACCTCCATTCTGATTGTGCAGAGATCAGGACTATCATGCCATTCTTCAAAAGAAAAGGAGAAAGAAGAGCTTTATTTGGAAAACTGCAACCAACAACATAATATCTTATGTCTGACTGCTGGTTGTTTCTGAATGGGGCCAAGGGAGGAAATGGAGAGTCTGCAAAAATTTACAAGTAGAGGCAATTTATACGTCCTTCATGTTCAGGATGAAGAACCACTGTGAAGAGAAATGCAAACAATGGGAGCAAGGCTGATTTAAACTCCTAGGAGAACAAAGCCAGCATCTTGTAGGGCCTTACAGTGGGGCTGTGGAAGGGACTGAAACAAAGAGATGAAGAGAAGAAGGGGAGAGGTGATTGTTACTCACTGGTAATATTGTGATTCTATTTCACAGAATAATTTTGGCAGAAGAAAAGCAACCACCTTGTCCAATTCTCTGGTGTACCTACACCCACATGGACAGAAACATTTTAGTAGTAGAAAGCGAGTGAGCATCCCACAATCAAACTTTTTCTAGGTACAAAGTTTTCCCCATGCGCTTCAAAGGCAGTTTGCACAGGAGAGAGAGTGTAGAGGAACAGATAGCGAACCACAAAGACTTTTCCACTGCTAACTGTCTCACTTGTATGAAAATCAGTATATAAACTGGACAAACAAAATCTGCTTCTTCATGCATTGGAGGCACTCACTTCATTTGATTTATTGTCATCCAATGGAAATGCTTTAAGCAAAGGGATGCACTGTGAAGAAACGCATTCTACTAGGAAAGGCATGAGTTTGAAATTAAATCCTGTGCTAAACTTTTCAAGAGGTATCTACCTTCACTGAAGTCTTTTCATAGCCCTGCTTACTTCTGCTTTAAACTTCTCATTTATTATACTTTAAGCCCCATCAGTGAATGTAAATGGGGTTTCACTATACGTTTAGTGCATTCAAGCATTCTTTGTTACAGTTCCCACCCTGCCGCATTATGTGAGCTCTGCCACGGAAGTCCAGCAGTCGGTTTGTTTTCTGCTATTAATAAAAGAATCTAGTTTTCTGCACTTCTTTGAAGAAGTTGAAAGGGCTACATGTTAGAGGGGGAGGTGGTGGGGAACAGACTGTGGTGTAATCCCCAAACGCAAATGCTGTCTAGATTAGAAACCTCCCTGAAGAAAATTTACAAATGCTAAGACTGTGCTTTTTGTGTGATGAACACTAGAGCAATAACTTAGCCACATACTGGGTTCTGCCTAAAGCTTAGGGAGCCTACTAGGTGAAAGGAATTAAATGAAAAATAAAATCTTCCAGTTGGCTCAGTGCCGATGCCATCCAACCCTTTCAGTATCAAGTGACTTACTAATGCAACTATTTTCATGTGTATTTCATCACTGAGGTATCTTAATATAATACTTAGGAATCTGTTAAAATAATAATAACAAACACACAAATGGGATTTACACATTGCCAGTGTTTTTACATACTCCAGGAAAAGCTTAATTAAAGGGGTGGGACGTGTCTCTGCTGAATAGTTGTTTTTCCTTCATACCTTCCCATGCATGACACGTACACATCCAAGAAAAGAAGTTGGGGGTGGTGGTGGTGGAAGAAAACCACCCAAAACCAAAACCAAAATTACCAGCCCTAAACTACTCAGCACAACCTTGTTGATTTGCTTGGCCGTTTAAATAAATGAACATGCTCCTTGTAGAGAATCACAGCCCCAGTGCAACAGCTAATGAGTAAAAGAAAAGTACAGAATATTGTCTGCCTTGTTCCCTATAGAATACTCATATTGCTCAAACTATCATTACCATATCTAGTTTATCCCACAATTACGACTAATCCTTAACTACTAAATAAGTAGGAAGAGGCATATAGATTGCACTTCTGAAAGCCTACCAAATAAATTTTAGTCAACTGGAAGATTCTGCAATTAATTTTAAATCCTACTTAATAGGTTAAAGATGATTTTAAGGATGAAATAATTTTCTCAGTGTTGATTTTATTAATCTGACATTCACTCACTCTCTGAGGCTTCCATCCACTTGTTGCTACTCAGGCACTGCAAGTGAAGTTCATCAATCAATTGAGCTGGATTCTGGTCAGAATATAACTCCCCATAAGAATCACTCCAGTGTTGCCAAGGAGTGCAACAACACAGCATCCAACAAACTCAGAGGATACCTCCTGTAATCATCAAACAATGAAAAAACCTAACAAGGTGATGAATGCCTCAGATACATTGTTTGAACAAAACCACTTTAAATGAACGTAATAAAATAAATCTAGTTTTAATTGAGTGATACAGTTTCAGCTGGCATTTTTATAGTATTCCAGATATGTTTTTTCTATTGTGTGACTACCTAGCTAGTTATAGGCCTCAGACTCAGATGTCAGTCATTATTTCTTTCTTTTTTTTATATTTTTGTAGGCTATAGTTGGTCCCTAAGAGGAGATGACTGCTTTTCAGTGTGAAATTATGTACCTAGTCAGGAATTGAGCATAATCATCACATGGACGAATCAAAATGATGGCTACATTTACTGCCTACAGAAATTTCTGCTGCACTGCATATTAACACACTGAAAATGTTGTGTTAGCTTATCGTGGATGTGCCGATTTTCATTACCCACGGAAATGCAGAACATCTTCTGTTAAACCTCATTGACATTTTTCATCA
This sequence comes from Promerops cafer, assembly GCA_013398275.1. Lineage (NCBI taxonomy): Eukaryota > Metazoa > Chordata > Aves > Passeriformes > Nectariniidae > Promerops > Promerops cafer. The sequence continues at coordinate 2,121,417 of VZSE01010018.1, read as the reverse complement.
AGTGAATAGAGCAATGCCCTGAAATGTGATAATTGTAGATTCTTGTTACACAACTTCGAGTAAAATATTCTTCCCCCTAATTCCAACAGTAATTAACTTGGATTGGAATTCCCTTGACTCGTGTAGCAGTCTTCAGCACTGTATTAATGGATCTTAGAGTTTATATGGTTGGGAAAGAAATCCTGTCCCATACATGTTATACTATACAAAGGTGCTAAAGACTTTCAGGTTAATGAAAAGAATTGATCAAATCACCCCAGCTTGAGCTGTGAGCTTTTTTTTTTTTGCATTGTTTGGGTGAAATATGAAATGGTATATTGCTGAAACTTAAAATGCCTCAGAAATGAAGCTCCAGAAAATTGTTGCATCTCCCATGAAGAATAAAAATTAAAGTAGACAATTATCATAATAATAACTCAATTGTACATGGCAGACAAAAGAGAAGCTAATACTTCCCTCTGTTTTTTGACTGATATTTTGTTGGGCTATAGCTAAACAGCACTTTAAATTGACAGTAAATTAGCAAACAATATGAGGGAGGAAAAAAGAAAAAAAAAATCATGTAGGGGTTAAGATGTTTATGTAAAACAGTGATTTTCCTTTTTAAAATTAAAATGTACAAATAAGCTGGTGTCAGAGCCTAGGTGATCCTTCATTTCCACCGCATTGAGCAGGCTCCCATCAGCAGCAGACAGCCGCTAATGTATGCGTCTGGCTCAGTCTGCTCTACCAACTAGGAACCCATCGAATTGTTAATATCAGTCCTTTTTTGTATGCACCACACATCTTTTTCACTCTCTCTCTCTCTCTTCCTCCCCCTTTGCAAGAGCTTGTGTTTTTGTTTTTTGTTTTTGTTGTAGCACAAGCTGATTACTCTGAAATCACTTATTAAAGAGCATTTAAATGCATTTTGCACTGAAACAACATCAAGTTGTATAGAAATATGTGATTCCTATATATAGAAATGTATCGAAATTCTGTACATATATCTAAGCATAGCATACTGAAGATGATACTTTCTATTTATTTGTGCTAATAGAGACAGCTCTCATCTACTGTCACTGGAGTAAATGGGACTGCTTCCTGCATGGTCTCTGTAGGCGTTGTCACGCAGTTCCAGGACACAGAAACACTTTGTTGATCTTGGTGGAAATTCCGCCCGAGTGAAGACCCTGCTTCTCCCTCCCCTCCATCCACCTCTGCCCTACCTGTGTACCTGAGTTTGGGCTGGTTGTGCTGAGACTGGGGAGGAAGAGGGAGCAGGAAAAGAGGCAGGCAGTGCACCAACTTTCCCATCACTATGGCAAGGGGCAGCAGTGAGTATGATGGGCAGAGCGGAGCCACTGGAGTCATCCCAGTTCAAGCAGTAATGCAGAGGCAGGACTGCATGTTCATGACTTTTGCTGGAGCACCAAATATGCCAGGCAGGGGTTTCTAAGGATTCATTTTCTTCTCACTCTCAATGCAGGGCAGATCATAGTTGATGTCTTCAGACTGACAGAGACAAAATGTTTCACACCACAGTTTCACCTTCATTGTACATACAGTGTTAAATGCAAAATTAATTCAGAGTGCTGAATGAGAACTATCCTCATTCAAGTAAATTTTGCTGATAGAAAAATAAATGCAATGACAATCTTTAGTATTCATAGATGGGTGCATCGTACAGCTGATTACATCTATAAGGATTTTTATTTGGATAAATACTACGTGTAATTTAAATTGCATATTGACATGTATATAGCAACACAATATAGTTTTATCTCATTATACAGCTCCAATGAACAGAATTTGTGTTCACCTGATCAGTATCTTAAATAACCTGTTTTCAGTATTGAAAACTGCTACAGAATATGTGTAAATTCCTAACAAAGTGCTTCACGAGTGTAGCACCTATCTGGGTGCATTTGTCTTTCCGATACACATTCAGATCTACTTTTCCAATATTGCCTAAACAGAAGTTAATGTTGAATATAATGTCTATGTTAAAAAAGTTGCCTCTGTATTTAAATTTTTGCAAGTAGCTCTTTTGGGTGTTCTTAGCATGTGAGATTGACAGTTTATGAAGAAAAGAATTACATATTTACAGGAACTGTATCAACATTGTAATTGCTAAGGCAATATTTTTTATGACTATATAAAGACTAATTATATCTTGAGCAACTTGAAAACTATGTACTGAGCATAGTTTCTGTCTCTTAAGAAAACAAAACAAGAAGAAAAAGTATTATACTAACAGATAAGAACAATTTATTTTAACAATAGTGTTGATGCTTACAATAAAACAAAATTCCTCCCACATAAGTGGAAAAAATATACTGCAGCCAAAATACCACTTTTGAAATGAACAAATAGTTTAGATGCCTGATCTGTGTGAAGCCTTTGTTTCAGTGAAGTCTTATGTATCAACAAAGTCCTGCAGCATCTTGGTGAGACACAGGAAACAGAGAAAAATGACTCAGAACTAACTCACCTACAAAATATTAAGAAGTTCAAATCAGATGACGTGTTTTAGATCGGATGTTCGAGACAAATAAGCAGTGCAGAATAACTCATGTGCTTGTGAATCTCCTTATGCAAAGTCAGTGAAGAACTTAACACATGAGAAACAAGCTACAGCTCACACTGGTTTTTTTCAGAGGGATAAAAAATATAAGAAGTGATGGAGAAGTTAGAAGTTGAGTCCAGTGCTTAGAGTATTGTGGGTTCACTTTAAATTGAACAGGTACAATAAATATGTTTCTGAGTACATAGGGATGTTAATGCTGCAGTATGATTTTAAAACTAATATTCTCTTTCAGATTTAAATGTAAATTAAATGAGAGAATATTTTAAATGACATATTGTATTCCCACTTGGACAAAGAAAAAGAATGGCAACTAACTACAAAATACTCTTTGTTCCATGGTACAGAAAAAGCTAAGCAACAGTTTTCCTGTAGACTGAAATCATTATTCAAACAATAGAATGAATGTTTTCTAGGCCTCAAATATCAGTGTTTATGTTTTATGTTTTAAAAGTCAATTAATGCTGTAACAGTAAGGATGAATATATACTTTGTGGTAATTATCTAGCAGAATTGTCTACAATAATAATAATGGTATTAATATTATGGTTAGAAGTCTTTTGTATATTTTAGCATCTGTTTTGAGTGGAGGTTTTGTGGTTTTTGTTGTTTGGGGGAGTTTTTAGGTGCAAACTAACATTCAGGTTAAATTTTAATTCTAAATGTTACATGACATCTAGTCCAGTTTTCTAAACATATAAATATGTAATATCCTAATGTTGCACAGTGAGTAACAGTTGTTTAGATCTTTTTTCTTATTTTTTTTTAGGAACAGTTCTGATGCTTAACATTTGAAATAGGTATATTTTCCTTTTTACCCTTCCAGGCAAGGAAAGCTCCTTTGGTTCTCTAAATTCTGCAGAGAAACAAACACAGTCCAAAGCTGCTGGTTCCCCTCCGCCTAGGTCCCAAGAGCCTGACTTGTGATTGTTGCTAAAAAACCTCACAAGTTAGGGTCTCAGGGACTAGGAAAAGTCCGATATGATCCAGTAGAATTCGTCTTCCAATAAACTGAATTGTTTAGTAGTCATAATCGCTGTCACCAAAACTTTCACTGCTATTGTTAAATAGAAAAAAAACCCCAAACCCAAAAGAAACCCTAAAACCAATGTCCCCGCCACCCAAATCAATACCACCTCCTTCCCCCCAAATAAACAAACCACAGTTTCAAGTAGGGGGCAGAAAAGATCAAATAAGCAGGCAAGACGCATACATACATTCAAACAATGTATCAGCTGACCGAACAGACTTTTCTGAGAGTACAGTCCTTAACTCTTGAAAAGAAAAAAACAAAGAACACAGGATAAAAATCTTCACTGCCTTGTCTTGCAAGTAGCTATGTTACTATAATGCATCACAGGGAAGCGTCTACAAATGGGTTAAAATCTGCTTCCAGCAGATTTGTACAGTAACAACTTTATTCTATTTCCTTAATGCCTGAAAGAAGGATTAAATGCTTGTTAAGGGGGTTCTAATTGAAATATTTCCCCTTTATACTTTTAGTCCTACTGTTCAGGTGGGCCCTGTGTAACAGAGTACTTTAAACCCATTCACGATGCAAGGATAACCTTTGGGCGTGTATTCACTTTTTGCCTCTTCCCCACGTTCAACATTTAATCCTTCTACAGACTGCTAGAAAAAGCTTCTTCCTTTCCAATGGCAAAACTAGCCTTCACTCCATAAGCTGCAGAAAACATTGACATGCAGAGATTGTTGTCACTTGAACCAGATTACTCAAAGCACACATAACTTTCAAATACTGTCGATACAGTAAGAAGAAATGCTCGGATTTCCCAAATAATTTTGTTCTGAAGCCGAACACTTTTAATGGCACGACCACAATCCTGAATTACTTTTGCATTCATTCTCCTCCGATCTTTAGCCTTGTTTGCAGAATGAAAAAGAAAATTTCTACTTTAGGGACAGGATCCATCGTGGCTTTTTTTTTTTTCCTCCATCAGATCCCAGAGCAAAAGAAACAGCAGCCATAAAGGTCCTAGCCACTGGAGCAGAATCTGGCATAGAAAACTCAGAGCTCTTCGGGAAGCCGTTCAGCTTTAAAAAGGAAAAAAAAAAGAGAAGAGGGGGGGAAGAATTAGAATCTCTGCTGGTCGAACAGGTGAACCATCCATTTACAGAAAGCTGTACAGAGTGCTCTGCCGAAGAAAAGATTTGCCAGTGCCCCCCACCCCCACCCCTGCCCTTCACCCTCCCCTCCAGACTGATACTTCAGATTTCAGAACATTTTGGATTATTTACAATATTATTTCAGCTGATGATATAATGCAACATTATATAAGAGCCGTTTCTTTGTCACTGTGCACCATTCAATCAGTTATGCCCAGACACAAAATAGTTAAATGAAACAAAATATATATATATGAGAGAGATATATCTGTATAGCAGTCCCTAAATTTCATTCAATTTCTTTTTTTAAAGCTGATCATGATTTAACAAACAATTTTGACCACAGCTTTCAAATCAATAATTAGAATGAAAAATCTCTCCCCTCTATAAATATGACATTAACATAATTATACCACCCCCATCGCATAGACCCATCCTCTTTAGGGAATACATCTGATGCTCTGAAGATGGAAATCAGTCAGATTTTAGTTGCTCTCAAACGTACCTTTGCTTCTCACTGACTGACTGGCTTTACCTTCCATGCACACACACGGTCACAGCACACACACGCACACACACACACACACATGCGCACACACACACACACACACGCACAGAAAGGCACGGCAAAGCAGCGGATGCTGACTCAGAGCAGTTGTGTGTGGAGGGGGTGGTATCGGCTGGTATTTTCACTGCACTCATCATTAACATTAACTCACTCTCTAGCATCCACCCTCTCTCAGACCTGCTGGACTGCAGCATTTGCATGACGCTGTCACTCTAGCCCTTGTGGGTCAGATGTTAGAAGAAAAAAAAAAAAAACCTCAAGGCTCTCATAAGGAATGCCTTCATTTCTTCCAAAAGGTCCCTCTTCTTATTTTTCCACCTTTCTACTTCCTCTGTTGCTGTGTCTCAGTTGTTTGACATCTTTCCGGAAGAAAATGTCTTGAGCTGCAATAAGCCAGTAGTCAGTCGGTCCTCCCCTCACCTCACACTCCTATTCCCACCCCCTTTTTTTCCTAATCAATAAGACAGATCTCCAAATGCAGTTGTGAAAACAGGCTCTGACACACAGACTTTCATCCTCGATCCTCTGCCTCAGGAATAGCAGGCAACCCAGGCTCACACGTGATGTAGAGAGAAATAATGCCAGTAATTCTTGAACAGTCTTAGGAGTTTATTCTACGCCTTCTTCATTTTTTCCTTTGCTCGAATAAATACCAGTGGGAAGGACACACTAGCTCTCAAAAGCTACAAGGATTCACTTCTTCAGAAAACAATGAACATTAAAAGACTAATATTAATCTTCCTCAAAATTAATGCTATCTTCCTCCCCCCTTCATTGTACTCTTTATAAGTAGGAATTGTCTCATAGCCAAAATCCTGCCAGGGTCTGAATCACCATTCACTGTGCTGAAATCGTGAGTTTCTGGGCTTCAACTGGCATTTAACTGGACTAAGCAATTTTTTTCCTCTTTTTCTTTTCTTTTATTTTAGACTTCTTAGTTAAAATAAAATAAAAAGTAGAGGCTGCTTGTGTCAGAGGGAGCACTGCAAGAGAACAATGGCAATACACCCGCACCACCACACTGAGTACTGAAAATGCATGTTTGAGCCCGACTTGTGTATTTTTCTGTATGGCATTTGCTCCGTTTTGGTAGAGAAGTCTGAACACATACACATACACCGAATACACACGGAGAAACTCAAGACGCGTATAGAAAATACACAACACAAAACAAAGCACAAAGGCTGATAACTGAAACACAGGCACAAGTTGTCTGACAGGCTATGAAAATCCACAGAGCATAATCATTGTGTGCATTTTTACCTTGTTCCTTTGTTCTTAAGGCAAGGGACTTTAATGGCTTACGGTGTTGACAGTCTTTCGGCTTTTCCCTTTTTTACGCCAACAGTATTTGGGAATTACTTTTCCAGACAATACCACACCACTGTGATTCGCGGTATAGAAATTATATACTGGGGGGGGGGACAGGTGATACGCAATTCACCAGCCGATTCTCAGAGCTGCCTGGTGCCGTGGAAGCCCTCGGCATAGCCGGGCGGGCAGGTCCCAGGATGCAGCGCTGCAGTCCCGGCTCAGGTAGCCTTTTGGCAACCTTACGGCGGCAGCAGCAGCGAATGGGAAGGGCATCCACTTGCAGGAAAGGTCCAAAAGAAAATGACACACAGCCCCAAAGTAAAGGAAGGAAGCCAAAACACTGGGTACACGCCCTAAGCCCAGTTAGTGCGCGCTTGGGACCAGTCGAGGTGATGGTGATTAATTTCATAGGAAAAGGACGGAGGAAAGTAGACAATTAGGAAACAGTTAAGTTTGTAATCTCAGAGAAAGGGAGAGACAGAGACAGACACACACCCACAGACAGAGAGCGAGCGAAGAACGCCAAGCATGAGACAACAAAAACAAGACCAAAATCAGATTTGGGAAACTGAAAAAATACAGGATTACAGCATTCAGCTTAGCAGTTACTGAGGTATAAAAAAAAAAAAAAAATTACCACATGCACAGCATGGCTTAAAATACTTATTGCCATCAACAGTCTGTGACGGATGCCGGCTTCTTACTGCTATACGTACATTAGATTGGTCATCGCCTCTTAATCTCCTTTTGCTCAGACCCATCCATTTTTTGCTGCTCCAGCATCTGTGCCCTTTATGCTTTTTTTCTGTATAGTTACCCACAATACCCTGGATAAATTAATGTCATGACCTCGCTATGGCTATCAGAAGGAAAAAAAAGTCTACTATTTTAATAATTGAACGTGCGCGTACAGCAAACTGCCTACTGATAGCCCAGCTTTGTGGACTGCCTCCAAAAGCAGCCTTTGCTAGCTCTGCGAATCAGAGACAACAGATGCAAATACTGGCCACAGAGCCCCGGCTCTCTGCCTTGCCTTTTTTTTAAAAAAAAACCCACCCTTTTCAGTCTGTGCCACTTCATTTTCCCTGTGCCTCTCCCCTCAATGGTTAAAAACATTAGCCTGATGAAATTAGAAGCTTCTGAATAAAAGGATGGAGATGAGTGAAAATTATAAATGGTTGCAGATTCTGGAAATTTATATCCAGACGGTGAGTAGGGAAGAGTACCCAGGTTCAAGTGCTGAGCCTCACTCGGGAGCACCTCTGGGGCCAATGGGACTGCAGACTAGATTAAATCAATAGTCGTCTGAAACGGGATGTCGTAATCAATCAGCTCAATTACCACTGTCATAGATCTGGGCTTAAGGTCTTTCCTGATTCCACTCTTCTAATCATTAACCCTTATACATCCTCATAATAGGAACTCACAGTTGCTCTGCTGCCCTACCTTCAGACCATCAAAGTTTAGCTTAGCATTTTCTCCTCTTTTTTCCTTTCCCTATTTAAATAATATCAGAGTGGGTCAGCAAGAAGTGTTTTAAATGCGAATATGGTGAGATTAGATGCACTCCTTTAAATGTACTTATTATATATGTGCTGCTGTGCACTTATATATTATTATTATGCCTCCGGGAGTGGCTGGGTGGATCAAAGACTGCTGTTTAATTAACATTCAACTCAGCTGTTTCCTTGGAGATTAAAAATAGAAGACTAGTTGAATTAAACTAAAGCTGTTCACTCCTTTTACTAATCCAATATTACAGAACCCTCCTCCCCTCAACCTAGTTAGAAACAACTCATTTCTGGTTAATCAGCCACCAGGAAAATCCATTTTCAGTTTGAAGGTAAGTGTGAAAAAGTTGGAAAGACAGTTTTGTGTGCGTGTCTGAATTTCACAGAATTGCCCACCATTTACATTTTGCATCCACAGTACAGTAAATCCTCATGCAATGCAAGGAGAAAAGAACCATCAGGCTTGACTATGAACAGAACCACTTTAAATTCTTGCCTGTAAATATTATTTACTGTATGAAGATCAAATGTCAACCATTAAACTTTTTTTTTTTTTTTTTATTCCTGTGCAGGAAAAGATCTAAGAGCTTTTCATAAAAATGCTCTGCAATTCTCACATATCCGTCTCTGATTTTCTCAGGAGGAAAGAAAAAATCCAGGTAGCAGGTATCCAGAATTCAGGTCTCTTAAGTCTGATTTATTCTGTTAGACTTAAATAATAATAGAGAAAGAAAACTCTGGTACATTTACGCTTACATCACTGCCTGTACACTCTGCCTCTGTTTCCAAGCAGAGCCACACCTTTTTTAACCATAGATCTGCTTCTCATATGGACAGACCGAATGCACAGCCCCAGTCCAGGCAGCGTGGAGAACACCAAATAGTAGAATTAGCTGTGGCAATGGTATTTTGGGGAGGAATTTGTGCTCCTAGAGATGCTAGCAGTGGGTGTGGGACAGGGGCAGCAAACAGAGGTCTCATGGCAGAAGCAAAGGCCGAGGTCGGGGGTCTGTCTGGGCAGGGCTCCATGCTGTCCAAAACAGGTTATAATTGGATCGATCGACTGCTGGATATAATGACCTGCTGTTTTCATTAGAAATATAAAAAATTGGTCTCAAAAATTATTCAGCTGCTAGCATAGGTGCTTTTTAACAGGCTTATACCTCATCCAGGAACAGCTTGGTTGCAGTCACTGACCCCTCACAGATGGAAAAAAAATGACCTCAGCTTTGCCTCTTTTCTGGGAAAGCTTTAGCTGGCAGGGGGATGAGAAACAAAAAGAACCTTAATTTTGTCCTTTAGTAATGCTAAATGAATGCACTGCACCAGACACCACCTTAAACTGGCTGAAGGGCACTGCTCAGTTTTGCAGGCAGCGGCTCAGACTGTGAGCATCATCCACAAGGGGACAGCATCCACATCCACACTGGAAAGATGCAGTTTGTGCCTGTGAGGAACAGAAAGGGGAGCAGCCATTGCTGAAAGCACCCAAAAATTGAAAAAAAAAAAAAAAAAAAAAGGGAAGAGAAGAAAAAGGAAGACGTTTCCTGGATTATTACTTCTGGACAGAGAGGGAGGAGAGGTGAGACTGGACATGCATGTCAGATATCAGAACCTGCTCAAATACAAGATAAGCCTTTTGTTTCTTAAACAGCAAGAGTGAGGTGATTTGCAATATTAATGCAAACTTTGTGTGACAGATAAGGACTAAGGACTATCTGGGATAACAGATAGTAATGTTAAGAAAATGCGATGAGAAGAATTAGATACCATTGGAGTAAAATCAGAACGTATCTAATGGGAAGAGAGAAATGCACTAATATCAAATGTTATTCTGATTTTACAGTTCTCATCTTCATATCCTCAGTGTGCTCTAACTGGGACATAATAAACTCATCCCTTTCATTTTTCAAGAAGCAAAAGTTTCTTCATCACAGTGCACATGGAAGGGATATTCATAAAATAAAGATCCTCTTAATGTAGCATTTAAATTATTTAGAAGAGTAACACCGTTAGAATGACCTGTGCCTAGTTGGAATGACCTACACTATAATTCTGTATGATTGTCCCTAACACCTTCTCACCTCACTGATGAACAGAAAGGGGGTAAAGACTTCTGAAAATTCCCACAGCTATCTAGTCCCAGATTTGCCATAAAAAAAATCTACCCTTCTATTTTCTTGTTTAGAAATGCTACATCCAGAACTCATCTTGTAATTTAGTAAGAGTGCCTTTTTTAACTTAGCTGAAATTCCCACCTGATCATGAAGTATTGAAAATATATATAGCCTACACAATCTATTACAGAAAGAAAATCCCAGAAATAAAATTACAGAGAAACAGCAATATCCTTCTCTTCCTACGCAAGCTCCATCTTACTCAAGAAATGCTATTATACCATCTCCTTGCTGACTTGTCAATTTACTTGCCCTTTATTAAAACACAGACATATGACAGCAGAAATTATTGCAGTTTGTATTACTTTTTGTGTGAATTCTATTCAATAGACCTTGATTTTACTGACACTTTCAATTAAAAAAGTAGTTATTTGTGAAAACAAGCCAGTGTGATATGTATACTTTTTTTGACCTATGTTTCCTTGAGCTGTGAGAACATGAAGCAATGAATGAATTAACTTTTCTATTTATGAATACTTTTTATACTTACTTCACTAATTGCTTTGTGTTACTACTTAATAAAGCATCAACACAATGTGAAGAAAGGAAGGGCCTGGTACTAAAATGAAATTCCAACTGTTCAAAAAGCTGTTTTTGCCTAAACAGCCGGGTCTGCATTTGTAGTCTGTTCAAAGAAAGACGTGAAGTGCTAAGCACTATTTTAAAAATCCTGTTTTGTAAATTTTCCAGTATGACATTTTTACTGTTTCCTGACGTGTAGGTATACCTGCATACACACACACCCACACCCACATACACACACACATATATATATAATTGATAAAAACACAAGATTACATAGAACTAGATCACCAAAATATGCTATCTATTCCCAGAAGTCACCCCTCCATGCTGGTTGCACACTATTGCTGCAATCACCAGTCGGTCTGATCCTGAAATAGGGCAATACAGGTCCCTTTATTCAGGTGGATAATGTTTCTGAAATGACCTGAACCATTTCTCTGAGCACTGATTCTGAGCTGTGTATTTGCCACATAAAAATCCGAGTTTGCAAAAGGAAATTAAGGGTATTTGGTACATGCTGCAAACACTACGAGAATGTACAGAATTCTGCTGTAGGACAAAACACTCCTATTTTCTTAACAAGGCAATCTGAAGATAAACATTTGTGAGAAACATTCAGACACAACATTTCTACAACGTGGTTTTTAGAGGTTTCAAAAGCAGTCTGGGGAAAAGCAAAGCATTTTAAGAGGAAAATAGAAAATAGGTTCAATGCCTGCAAAACCAGAATATCTTAAATTTTCTAGACAGTGAAGGTTAAAGCTATCCTGCATTCTCATAGTTCTCTCTCTCTCCTTTCAATCAATCTCATTGATTTTTTTTAAAGGTCAGAGGCTATACCTTCATTGATCAAAGAAACAGCCTGACACAGCGAAAGAGTCTGCCAATTCCAGACAGATCAATCACACCTTTGTCTGCTTTTGATACATTATGGTTATTTATTCTGCATCACCACGACTTTCTGTCGCATGGCTCTTAATGTAATAATGCTGCTCGGGGACAACAATAAAAGAAAAGGGGGGAGGGGAAATATTCTATTTAAAATATTTTAAGCTTCTCTCTGGTATTTCTGAGGGTGGCTTATGATGGAATTTGGCCAACTTGTTTGATTTCATTTTTGCCTTGGAACTCCTGTTCTGGTATTTATCTCTCCTTGGTCAGGGCTTTGTAGGATTTTAAAAAGGCAATCTTTTGAAAACAATTTGTGCAAACCGATTTTAAAAAGCAATTAGATCTTGATAGAACAACAATTATGATCTAATCCCAACCATAATTTTTCACATTTATGCACCATTTTAGAAATGTTTTAATAAATAGGACGTAACTGATACTCGGCTACAGCTACGGACTATATGACTGTAAAAGGAAACTAATGGTCAGACTAAAATAATTACAAGGAAATATTGCTGAATAAACAGATATAAGTGCTGAAAAGCTCCTGGCTTTACAAACTATTATGCTGAAAGCCAGCTAAATCTCTAAAAAATTCACTATATGCTCACTGTCTGCCATGACTGAAAGTTCTATGCTATTATTTTGCTCTCCATAGCTCCTGCAAGAAGCCTTCAAAACTCCTGGTGGCCTAATACCAAATCTTTTGTTCACATTTGGTAGCCTATCACTTCACTGGCACTACTAGCAACAGTTTCACTACTTAAGAAAAATCACTTGTGGGTCTTGGCATATTGGTTATAAGTAAAAGCATTAAAATGCACTTTAAAAAGTGAAATCGTATCCTAAGAAAAGCCACTGGTAAAAAGCCCAGTGACTGCAATGGAGTGGGGACTTCACTGGAACATGTTACATCTCAACTCCTTCAAGCCAAGCTGCCTGCAGTAGAAAAGGCAGTTTGTGAGATTTCAAAGGACCCTAATCCTTTAGATTTAAAAAGATTTTAAAAACCCAACACATTTATTATCGAAACAGCTAACAAAGCTGTGATGGGCTCTAAGCACCACTCAGTCCTATTAAGCAAAGTGGAACTGTTCAGTAAAATTAAGCATGTAAATCTTTGCAAAATCAGGATATCAGGTAATAAGACATAATCACCATAGAACATTAAAATAAGATATGCAATAATCCAAACACTTGGCATTAGTTTCTGATTTCATTGTGCCTGCTCTGTAAATTATTGTGCACCCAATTTACAATTACATCAGCACTATTATGTAGAGCAAAAGGTAAGTGGTATACAAAGCTGAAATATTAAACCCATTAAAAAGTTATGAGTTTGACGGAGTCCCTACATGTATTTGTGCTCATGCCAAGAAGTGCATTTGAAAACCTTTAACGAAAGGAAACTGCCTTCCAGTGATAAACTGCAATGCCTACAAGACATTGCTAAAATGCTACTGCCACTCTCAAAGGCCAAGAGACCTTAAGAATGGTTGCTGGCTGACAGCATTATACAAAAACATACAGTTTCTTCTGTAAAGAAATAAAGCTGAATGCACAACATTTCAGACAAGTTTTGAATAAGTCTATTTGTCCAGCTTACTTTGCAAAGGCTCTGAAGAAAACAGCACCATAAACACTTTCAGTCCCCACACAAGGGCTAAACAAAGAGTCCTCTTTCTAGCCATTTAATCCAGTAATTTATTTTTTCAACCATCACATAAATCGAAACACAGCTGTAACCAATGACTTGCAGATCCAGTTCCCTGCCAGCTGGATCCTGTTCTGCTGAAGCAGCAAGATTTTTACATTGTTCACTTCTGTACATCTGGAGAAATCATTTAGGTTCAAAGGTGACTAGAAAAGCTCTTTAAATAAACTCAACCAACAGTGAAGAGAGGCCTATGTATCTACGAAAACCCCACGGAGTTCCATTTTAAAAGTTTTTTCTTTAAATTAGTGCACAGAGCAGTTTGCTTCTTTAACTATTATTGATTATAACATTATAATTGAGTTCTACACTCAAATATGTATTTTGGTAACACAGAAGTATTTCCTATGAATTTTCCAACAATGTCAATACTCAAAAGTGATCACAGTCAATAGTATGTGTATTTATCATATTTAAAAGAATGACCAGACAAATAGTAGTGTAGTGAAAAAAAAATATGCCTCAATTAATGCATCTTAGCTACTTCCTGAAATGCATCTCGACTTTTAAATTAAAAAGAAAACAAACAATAAGAAAGCATATATTGTACTTGGATATGCTGAAATCTCTTAGAAGTTGGTCCTTAAAATAGCCTTACTTCAAAAACTCTGCCTCATCCCATACTGCAGGAGTCTGCAGGTTAAATAACAGAAATGTCCCTGACATTTTAAACTGCACACAGAAAATTGATTACAATGCAGCATTTCTTTTACAAAAGCAATCACAAAGCAAACCAGCTGAATCTTTCAGAGGTAAATAACAATGAATATTAAAGGCTCATATAAACTGTATCTTTGATTACTTTTCAGACAAAACAAGCACTCAAACACATTGACAATGGAAACAGTTTGTACCTAGCCCAGGCCCCACTATCAAAAACATTTTTAACATTGAAAGTTCTGATGACAGGTCTTATTTACAAATACATAAGCACGTGCTCTCAATAACAAATTCAAATAAAATTTTTCTCTGTATTTTTGTTTCTACTGAAAGCAGGTAAGCAAGACACATCCAGAACATGCCCCAGTTGCTCAAGTAAAGATGTAGTTCCTGTCCTGCACATTATTAAAAGGCATTTCAAAATTCAGTTACGCTTCACTACTGTAATTGCTTCTTTTCCTCTTTTAGTACTTACTGTAATAGCTGCTTTGAAACAATGCTGATAAAAGTATCCCTTCTGCTTGCTTCTCTGGCCACATCTCTGCACTTCTTCGTGCTATTGTGTTATCTCTCCTCACAGATTAACTGAGAAGCTACCTCACCTTCAGCTCTTGCTTCTCCTTGTCAACTCTTGCCTGCACTCATAATTATAGGAATGCTATCTGTGCTCTGTTGTGAAAATAGGAGCATTAAAAAAATAAAGAAGGAAAATATAATGTCTTTAAAAGCGAGATAAACCAGATAAATCACCTGCATAAATTAACATGCACAACTCATAACCAGGTAATTACCACATCACTCCAGGGCAAACTTCAGAGTATTTAGACATGCATTTCTGTCCACTAACATGTATGGATTCACATAAACATTCTAAAATTAACAGTATCTAGTTTTAAGTTAATTACCATGTTTCTGGAAAGCTTTCTCCCTTCAGTTACTAATGTGTATTTACCTGTAACTGTGGCTGAGCTTTTGCTTGATAACCAATGTAAGTGTCACAAAAGGAAGTGAATTTTGTCAGAACAGAAGCCACCAGTGCTCAGTGAGTGAGGGTCTGCAGGGCTTGCCATGATAAACTTTGCCAAAATCATCAGCACAATTTAACAGCATAAACTTCATTTACCACCCATTTCTTTTGTTTCACCAGCAGCAGCCCCCTGTAGTTCAGATTCTGTCTTGTCAAAATTATTTTGACTCAATAGGCAAATGGATAATAAATCTCCATCAGGATTTATTATTCAGTTCAGACATCATCTATGGTCCATGATGTGACATTGCCTGTTTCCTGCCTGCCTGCCTAGGGTTTCAGGTAAGTTAGATTCAGGTAACTTACAGTCACAATCTGAAATACACCCTTTGGAGGCCTGTGACAATCTAGGAAAAGTAAAGTAGACTGGAGGGAGGTGTTACCTATTTTTTGGCTGCCTTTGGCTACTTAAAAGACATCTCTTAAGTCTCTCACATTGCAGTTGGCCGTACAGATGGTATTCTGGTTTATCTAGGAATATAACTCCCATGGCAGATCCTGAGGCAAAGGCTTTGGAGGTTTCAGTATATATCTGGTTTAAAACCTAAGCTCTGCTGAAAGAATCTCCCAACTGGAAATCAAACTCACCAAACTAGGAAGACAGAATCAGAGATTTTGAGATCCCAAAGGCCAATTTCAGAATATGCTAAGCCAGATATTCCAATTATCTGCATTTTTGTTTGGCAAATGTTATGGGCGCTTATACGTAAGCATAATTGGATAATTATGCTTATCTTCTATAAGACATTTACTCATGCCAGTTTACATTGTAGAGAGTACTTTATATAACCTGTACCACTGGGTACATGTAGCAGAGATGACAGCTTACAAAGCCTGGAGCACCAGACTTCACATACATCTCCTGTATCAAAGACAGAGCTTGTCAATAGGAACTGAATCGGGGCACAGAACCTGCTGCCATTTAAAGATGAGTGATGTTGACAATCACTTTTTTGGCAGACTCCTGCTCCCATGCAAGGTAGCAATTCCCATTTGCCAGTTCCCAGTGAGTGTGCAGACCTAGATCTGTAGCATAAATCAGGACATCTGCCTGAAGTGGTGGTCCTTTCTGCTCTCCTCCCTGAGCTGGGTCATTTGCTCCTCCACCTTGTTTGTGCTGACACTTGCCTCTCACGGGTGCATCCTAAAGCAGGTTAGGGAACTGTCCCAAGAAGCAAACCAGAAGAAATACAAGATTAGTTTGCAGCAGGATCAATCCTTCATCTGGCTCATTTAATAGTCATATAAACTAAGCACCAGCACAAAAAGCCAGGGGGAAATGAATGCCACTAGCAAGAGGATGGAGTTGTTCTTTCAGGGGCAACCTGAACTCAGGCAGAATATATGTGGCCTTGTACCTAGTTGGACCCAGGAGCTGTATGAACCTGGGCTTCTCCAAGTCAACTCCTTAGGACACTAAAGGTCCCCAAATTCAGACTATGAAGTAGTGTTGCTATGCTCCCTGGTATCCGTGTTGAGCCCTGCAACACAAAAGTAAAAATACTTTGTGATGCAAAGGTATGAGACTGTTTTACAGCCAGAGAGGAATTAGAAGTTACAGCCAGGGGATAAAAGACTAGACACTCCAGGAAATATCATGTAGGAGGGATGTTCAGGGTGGTCAGAATAGTAAATGAGGTATTAGCAACAGTCAAGCAACACATCAAGGCTGTAAATAACTGTGAAATCAAGTATTAACAGTAATCATACAACACGCAGAGACGGTGCTCAGAGATTCCAGTGCACTTGAAATGCAAATTACAGTAGAGCTAAGGATAGTTGTGACAACAGACTTGAGCCAAAAATTAGATCTCTAATTTTCAGACGCTATGAAAAAATGTATTTGAAATTAGCCAAAACAGGCTGAAATGTACCATATACATATAATTACTTGTACAGTCTTCTCCTTGCATGTATCTCATTCCACTTACCCTATTTAGAACAGTGCTCTCAGTCAATTATTTACAAAGATAAAATGGACAGGCTTAGGGTTTTCATAAAGTCCATTATAGCCATAAAGCATACAGAGAGAATCAATAAATTGTATGTTATCTCCACATAGCATTCAGCATTTTCCTGCCTTTTATTCTGGGGGGGAGGACAGGAAGGGGTAAATAACATGCCTTTTACTGATGTAGTCAGTTCACTTTTCACTGGATTTTGATCCACACACCACAAGGCAAACATATGCCTTTTCCTTCACAAATAAAGTGCCATCAGTCACCGCACCCATGTTTGTAAATCTTTTCTGAGATGCTGTGTTCTCACACGTGCAATCTGAGAGCAACAACATAAGACGAAACATATCATTGTGAAACATATCACATCCAGGACTTATGAAAAGGAGGGGAAGAAAAAAAAAAAAGAGGTGGAATGGCACGATCCACAGCTAGGTTTACATTGTGCCCTGAATTCCTAAGCAGAACATCTCAGCTCAATGACTGAGCATTTCAGCCCCCAAAGGCCCATGCCTCTCTCCAGGGATCAGAGCATTTGCAAGTGCATGGGGATTCCATGTGACACGAGCGTGTGACAGACTCTGCCTGGGAACCCACCAGCTGGCTGGAAGAGACCAGCAACATGTGCTACCAGGCATCTTAGAGAATTATTGCACAGACAGAAAATAAACTTCCCATGTCCATGCTCATTTACCTTTAAAATAGCCCCCAAAACATAACTACTTTTGTAACAAAGTAAATTTGATCCATAATGTTGGCTCTAAGCACTTCATTTGCATATCCTCAAAAGAATATGTCCTTGAGTATAATCCTAGGGAGATGCAGGCATTAGGGAATACAGGTATCTTTTCTATCTTTTCACTTTTGATTATTAGGTGGCAATGGCAGCTTGAAAGGCACAGTTTCCGTTGTGAAATCCATCTGTACAAAGTCTTGCCTTCTCAAGATCCAAAACTGAAGTTTGGGACAGCAACACAAGGACATTGAGCAGATCCTTCTTAATACACCAGTTTTCTCCACAAAGAGTGGAAAGCTGTGCTACACTTTGAAAACACATGCTTCCACGCTAGTGGGAGAGATGCCTGGAGCAATAGGAGCAATAGGAGGAATGCAACCCTCAATCCCTTATGTAGCATAAAAATGGCCATAATGGGTTAAATCCAAGAGCCTTCTTGCTCAGCATCCTGTCTTCAACACTGCATATAAATAGATGGCAAAGGTCTTTCTTTGAATCAGACAGGCACAGATGATCCTTCTAACAAAAGGCTGTGAGCTGACTATAAGGAAAAGGAACAGGTTTGTATCTTATTAAGACAGACTCTAAGTGGGAAAAATGGAGTATCACAGAATATTGCAGTGACGTTTTTCAGGAACTGAAGGGTGGCCGAGGGTACACAGGACAGGGAGGTGGATAACATGCTGTTCTCCGAAACTCACTAAAACTTCCCTGTTCCAAACCCCTCTCTGTTTTCCGTGGATATCCTTACAGGGATTTCAAAGCCTCTTTGCAATTCTTTCATAAAGGTCAAATTCCACACTCTGTTCAACATGAGCAGTGGTAACTGCAGTGCCTTTGAACATCAGCTCTCTGGTGCAAGGAATCTGTTGTTACCAAAACGGGAACCGCTTCATACAGTCAGACCCTGCAGTCTGCTGAGCGTAGCTACCCAGACAACAAAGAAGCAAAGCCAACAAAACCCAGCAAACAACAGCTAACCAAGAGAAATTATGTTTAATAATTACTTTGGGGTTTTTTTCTCTCTATCCAGGGATCCCTTGGAATCTATCTTGGGAGCTTTGCAAAGAAAGTAAATTATAAATAAACTCCTAATGACAAGATCACATATTTCAACTACATCTGGAAAGTTCAGAAAGCCACTTTGAAGATTCTGTCTCTAGGTGAGTCTGATAAACATAGTTAAAAGCTACTGTGCCCTACATGTCATCAAATACACAACTGACAAGTTTAAAGAGAGATACTCCACTAATAAAATGTACAGGATGCTAAGTAAATATATGTTACATTTCTGAGGCATAGAAGTTCTTCAAAAACCCTTGAGCCAACAACTGAGAGTCTTATAGTCAGAGTTCTTATATGTTTCCTTTATTAGACAGAAACATTATACCTCTGGACAGGGTACAGACACCGTAAACATAGTTATTTGAAAAATTAATTACCAAAATTTTCTCGGGATTTTATTTAGGAAACTGCAGCCTTCCTGGGCTGAAAACAAAAACCTGTAATCTAGCCAAATGTCTAAGTCCCTAAATTTATGAAGTGGTTCGATGCAATGCAGAAATGGCAGGCTGCTTTCCTAAATCCACCTGCAAGAGAAGTGCCATGTGATCTTTTTTTTTTTCATAGAAAAGTGGCCCTCTTAAGCCTTGATGATATCAGAGTTCTTTAAAAGCAAGTTGTAGCACAGTATTTTTTCAGCCTGCCTTTACACTTGCTTCATTCTTAGAATTCAGCAAATCAGTCAACAGGCATTTTCATTATTCAGTGAGGACCATCAGAAAGCATGAGGCAAACAAAACATGAGGACAAGTTTATAACTTCTACCTCTCCATCAATTCTTACAGATTTCAGTTGTTTAAAATTTTCTTCTTCACTCCTGTCACTACTTTAGCTAGTGAACTCATAGCAGCAGCTTTTAATTTGAAATACCAGGCATTCACACCTCAATAAATGTGCAGCAAATTACACTACATCAGCACACAGTTTCCCTTTATTCACAGGGAAAACTGCTTTCCAAACTGTCTTAGGACTCATACTCTTGGATTCCCAGATTTTTTGGGTAAAGACACACCAAAAATATTCAGTCCATTACTAATCAAATTTATTAATATTTTTCTATCATTTTTGGAAAAAGAAAAATAAATTATATTGCATGCCTTTGAAACCAATATCCATTTGAAGGAAAAAACCCAACCCAAATGAAACAGTATCAAATGACACTCCCCATTCATTCATTTGGACTCTTGGTGCTCAAGCTTGTGAACCCTGGACTCCTCTCACTCTTAAGTTCTGCCAGGTTGTATTCTGCTCTTAAGAGACAAAATTTATTTGACTCATTGTCTAATATGGAAATAGAAATTTTCTTTTGGTTTGTAAGAGTTTCAAATTTGAGGTTGTTAGGTGTGGGAGTGAAATCCACAGAATTGATGTAACATTTCAGCTTATTACCCAAAGGGTTAAAATAAACTTGAGGGAACATTTCTTTCACAGACCACCTTTTCATTTCAAAATAAATCAGGTAAAGGGATCTCGAGCAAAGGGATCTCAAGTAAAGGGTTTTTTCATATAAACCCCGTTCTGTAATTCATTAAGGTCATCTGACTCCTCTGCTTCAGGACTACAGTCAGAAATTACCCAAATTGGCATTGAACAGCAAGCTTGCACTACACATTTTTCCTACATGAATTTTCTCCACTGATGTAACTTATATGCAAACAAAGTGTAGGAGAATATTTTCTCATTTACCATTGCTACCGGGGTACAGACAAAATTAGCCTAAAATGAGATGTACCAGTCAAATGAATTTTTTTTAGCTCCTCCCATTCTTGCCATCCTGTTATCAGAAACACTTTGATAATGTGGAAGGATTTCAGAAAAAAAAGAAAAAAGAAAACTAAAAAAAAAAGTTTTGATTAGGCAAACATAGTCTGGAGACGAACTGTCAAGAGAGCTGAATGTTTTAAGCACTTGCACAACAGCCTACAAGTATTTTTCAGGCAATACCTCCATAGAAAAAGTGCAGAGTTTTTCCATGAGGAGTCCTATGTAGAAGTGAGATAGAAATAAGAATTTCCATTTGTGTAAGAAGGAATTCTTTTTCACAATGAAACACTACTTCAAGATAATGGCAAACATGTACAAAACTAGCTTACACCAAACATGAGCAGGGACTGATCCTTCACTGGCAGAAAGCAACATGGAGCACTTCTAGCTTTAGTTCTGATGGACTTTCACACGAAAATAAGGAAATCAAAGAGCGACATCAGTGGTGAGAATCAATACAGGAGGACTTTCAGAGCATGGCAGCAGTTCATGGTTTCATCTGCCTTGACAGGGACTGAAAGAAGATCACAACAGCAACATCACAGTGAGAATTCTGCAACCTGCCCTTCCAGAGAATTGAGGTTTCTATGAGAGTATGAAAATATTGTAAACTGTAGAAGAGAACATGAAGTAATTACAGATTAGGAGGACTATTCAATGACAAATAAATGATGAAACCTTGTGATACTGAAAAATATTTAGTAATTTAGAGGAGTTTTCAAGTATATAAAAGAACATAGGAGAAGACAAAACTACCAGAAAGAAGAAAAGAAGAATAGAGTGCTGCATGGATTTGCCTTGGAGTTAAGGGTAACTATGAAAAGACTTCAATTAATTTCTTTGATTGGGTTTTTCTGAGATTCTTTGCTGCAATTGTGATATGGAACAACCTGAAAATATGAGACAGCATTGTAACCGTAGGTAAAATCTGGACCTTTTCTTTATGCTGAACAGTGGATATATGTCAGCATGCTCAACTCATATGAAGTTCAAACCAATTTAGTAAAAGAGGATAGAATCATAGAATCAGAGAATTATTTAGGTTTTAAAAGATCTTTAAGATCACCAGGCCCAACTGTTAACTCAGCACTGCCAAGTCCACCACTAAAGCATGTCCCTCAGTGCCACATCTCCATATCTTGTAAATACCTCCAGGAATAGTGACTCAACCCCTCCCCTGGGCAGCATCTGACCTCCTGCCTCTGCCCCTGTGGAATCTTTGGCACCAGAAGTTCCATCAGCAGAATGAATCACGGCCACCTTAATGAGCACTTTTTAATGGATTTCTGCAAATCCTCTCTCTTCCAAGTATTTTTAAAAGCACAGTTGTTAGAACAACTGCACAATGAACTTTTCTCCTTGAAATCTATTTTAATCAGTTCTGTACATAATACTGAAAAAAAAGAGGATGCTCATTTTACTTTTTCCTTCCTCTCCTCCCACGTGTTCTACTTGGAGGTACACTGTGTAAAGATCCCTGCTGGGGGTGTGTGACTGTCCATGCTAACCCTGGCACGGTTCTTGTACAACTGTGTAGTTAATTCTTTTACAGCATATGAGATTTACTAATAACCTTACCTTTGGACTGGAGAGAGACACATGTAGCCCAGCAGATGCAGAGGATGCAGTCGAGCTAATTACAGGGATAACTGTAAACCTTAGCTGTGCTAAGTAATAACTAAACTGTAAGCAAGGAACAAGGGCTGTCCAGAGGAACCCCTCAGCTCTTTCAACAGTGGCAAAGACAGGGTAAATCTTGCCCCACAGAGGGAACAGTGAGACAGAGGTGCTCAATTAAGACCTTCACTGAAACCTCCCCTCTCTGGATTTCTGAGAAAGAAGAAGAGCCTCTATGGGATGCTCAGCACCCTGTAATGGTTGATACTAAAAGCACTTTTATCTTGGTTTGACTTTATACATCTAAATTGCCTTCCCAAATGTAAGCACCTACAAGTTTGCAACCTTTTTGCATTGACTAGCATTTAGTTATTTATTTAATGAAAAAAAAAGTGTTATTTCTGCATACCTAAAATTTGTGTCTCATCACTTTTGCCAAATCTTCACTCATTCTACTTTAGAAAGAGCCACAACACATTTATTAAGAAATAGGTTATTTTCTTCCTCTTGTTGCTTATTTCTTCTCTATCACAGCAGTCAGAATAAGAGATGATGCTGCATTATATGCCATCAGCTCTACTGGATGTAGTTTATTGCACAGACACGATCATGTTGCCATTGATTCTTGTTTTGTGGTGAGGGGATCCTTTTATCTGGAGAATTTATAAGGAGAGGGGAAAGGCTGATGAAATCTTAACAGAGATCACAGGTTTTATTTAATTGTCCAGAATGACTTGATCTCTTTTTCTGGTATTTCTAAATTAATTTAGAACCCAAGAGAGGTCATAAATAGTTCAAATAACTTCTTTCAATGCCTGCTAGCTTTCATACTGTTGAATTTTGTTTGACACTGTGTCATCCACTGCTGTAGATCTCAGGGGTCCCTTTTGAAGTTCCCCTCATAGTGTGTTTTGGATTTGAGTAACCCAGCTAATTGTGACATTTGCAGGTGCTGCCATCTCATTGCCTAACTTTCTTTACATTATTTCCATGTATTAAATAATAAATATAATAACATGAAGCAGTGGAGCAGCTCACTCTAATCTTTCAGTCACAGAGGAGTATGATTAAATATTTTTACTCTAGACTTTGTCATCCAGCCATTTTCACTCCATGATGAGGATTTTCCTCTCCCCCAGTGACTACTTAACTTCCTTAACAGCTGCTCCTGTGGAGAAAATTCTTGAAGTCCAAATATTATGTTGACTGATTCATTTTTCCCTTCTTTTCTAATAACTGGTTTAAAAAAGAAAAGACACAAATAATAGAGCTAATAGAATTGTGAAAAATTAATATTTTTTCAAAAAAAAGACCTGGTAACAATGCTATTAGCATTTCATCATCTTACTCTAAATAGAGCCTTCTCTAATTTCTTGTCTCTATTTCTTCCTATTGTGCAGAAATATATTTCACTAGATTAATCTGTAACAGTTTTCTGAAAACTTTTCACAGTACTATTCAATTCTTCAGTACTCAAGAGTCTTTACTCTTCATTTTGTCAATAGAGAAACTAAAATGTGGCCACATATAAATAAGAAATATTTATATACTTTATCACATTATTCCAAAAAGTACATTTCTTTAATGCAAGAAGGGAGAGGTATTGTCACTTTCACAGACCAGAGAGATTGAGACCTTTTAATTACATTAGCATCCAAATATAAGAAGCAAAGTCACCCAGATCAGAATAAAAATCCACACTCCTAGGCACTTTTTGATCTTAACCTTTCTGAACTTCTACTTTTATAGTCTTCAACTGAGAATTTTCCAGCTAAACCCTTTCCCACTCAGGTGTCAAAATTACCCCCACAGCTGTGAGATTCTTAAAATTCGTATCTGAATATTGCAATTTGAGATTACGTAGGGCTTTTTACCACATCCTTTTAAGAGTTTAGAGAACAATGCTCACATAAATACTTTAAACTTCTCATTCCTAAGGTGCAGAACATACCATTCATGCCTTGTGGCAAGTGGAAGTAAAATGGATTTAATCTAATTTTGAACCTCCTTTATCCTGGGCTGCTCTGCATCTCCTCACATAATGCTGTTGTCCCTTTGAGTCTGCCTAGGTCTGAGCAGGGAATGCTCAGCTGCCCATGAGCTCCAGCACTGGCACACTCAGAGTTCCTTGCAACCTCAGGGTTTGCCTGGAAAACAGCCTAATGGCCATGTTCTTGCTTCCCTCCACATCAGAGTTCTTCCCTAGATGGACCTGGAGCTCTTAGGGCCATGTCTGGCAGGTCTTGTGGTCCTTTCCATAGAAAAAGGGCCAGGGCACAGAGGATACAGAACAGGTGAAGTTAAATGCTGTTGGCAAGGGCATTTCTTCAGCTTCCTTAATGGAAAGACAATGGTTCAGATTATTTACACTAAAAAGTTTGAACTTCCCATCACTGTTCACCCTCCTTGTTCATATGCCATATTCCTCTCCTCTTAGACAATGAAGATCAACAAAAGCTATTTTAGTTTTATTTGTACAGCTACTTTTACTTTCAGGATCCACTGAGCTTCAGCACTTGAATTTCATCTGGTGTTGTTTATTTTAAACACCTTCATTACTGCAGACTTTATATGTGCATATATTATGTAGCTTTTAATATTTATGACAACGAAATAGTCTTATTAAATGTGTGTTATTATTAAATACAAGAGATGCATTAATTTCAAGAAGAACTGTGGGGCAAGCTGTGTAATTACTACATTATAAAACACAATGTGAAAACATCACACTGATAGAGAAAACACATTCCAACGTGATACATAGCCTTCAAACTGTGAGATGGTGCTGTTTAACTCAGAACACAGGCACTAGGCCTTTAATGTACTGCCCAGAAAGCACTTTCATAAATATGTGCTTTGGACTAGTCATCATTTTGGCAAACCAGAGGGCTCATCCCTTGATCCCAACACTGACAATGACATCTAGCATGAATTTGGACAAACAAATTGTCCCGAGCTGCTGCTTTTCACCATGGGTATCATGTCACAAAAGGATGTCACACTCCTAGGTACATCCTGTTTGTTAGAAGCTGTCTGTGGAAAATTATTAAATGGAGGTATATGAATGAAAAGAGATGCAAGGACCTTTGCAAATCCGAATGCTTTCCTGAGTACAAATGCCCATAAAGACTTCAGTGAGGTTATCATGGAAGAGGAAGGACTTCTGAAAGACTGTGTATTAGCCTGTTTTTCTAACCATTCCCTAACACTTGATGAATGTAATTGCAATGTCTTATTCATGGATGTGTATCACTTAAAGGTGCATCATATTTATTCTACTGAAAATTGTGAATATGTTGAATTTTTCAAAATGCTGTGGCTTGTAGTCCTTGCAGTAAATAGGTTTACTTTTTTTCATATACTGATGATAGTAATATTTTTAACTGGATGCCATTGAACTGCTGTATATAAAGCTGGCTTACCTTTAGATATTAGATTTTATCCCACAAAATATATAGATTAGCAAAAAGGCAACAGTTCAGACAACTAGTTGGCAACTGGTGAACAATTTTGAAGATGACACATTATGCTTTCCATTTTATATTTGTTCCCTTTTTCTTCACGTTCTTCTGTTGAATTACTTTGAACTGGTTTTGTGGAGCTTCAAATGAACACTAATATTTACACTTCTTGGACTATGTTATTCTGAAGATGCTAAGACACATAAGTACAAGGACTTTTAGGATTACTGAGCCGAGTATCATGGGATAATTTTCTTTGTCTAATAGATGATCATTAATGATTCATTTCTCTTTTCCCCTTGACTACTCCTACTGCTAGCAACAAGGCCTGTTTCTCTTTGCAGCTTGTTGGTTTTTTTGTAAGTATTTTTTTTCCATTTACATTTTATTTAAAATTAAATTGAACAATTATTTTGTCCCTGTAAGAACTTGACATTGTTAAGACTTCATTTGTATACTTTCTATACTTTAATTTTTTCCCTCAATAATGCTCAATAACTAAATATTTAGTCTTCACTTAACTATTTCCATGAAGCACAGAACAATTGTCTGTCTACATGCAACTGTTTTTTGATATCTGGAGAAGCTCCTACCTCCAGGTTTATAGAAAAGCTCTTAGAACTAATGAAAGCACAAGAATTCACCATGTTCCCTCAATCATTTATCATTTACCTTGTTCTTATTTAAGAATAAATGAAGAAAATTTTATAAGAACATAGTAATGAATAACTGGTGAAACTATATTCATGGAAATTTCATCCTGGAATAAACACAGTGTTTTTTATTAAATAGCTTTAAATTCATAAGAAACATGAAGATTCTAAAATTTAGTATAAATTACATGAATTTGCATCCTTGTAACTTCTTGGTTAGATCACTTATCACCATTTTTTAAAAAACTTTTTTAGATTCTTTATCAAATCTTCAAGACCGAGGTTGTGAAAGATAAACTAGGACCACAAACCAAACAAAAAAACAAAACAAAACAACAAAAACCCCCAAACAATCAAAAAACGAAACAAAACCCCCCACATCTATATGTTAGGAGATGTTCTCGCTCCCTTACATTCACAGAGTTAGAACTCAATGTGCATGTTCTCATTAATGAACATCCTAAGTAGTTGTCAAATATATTTATACACATTTGCTTCAATCCACGGATTTAAAGTATAAAGCAGCTTTAAAGCTTCTGAAGTCTTCTGTAGCTCTGAAGCTGTACAGAATTTTTCAGAACAAGTATTTTCAAATGTTATTGCACATCACAAAGATAGTTACATTTTCAGTATTTCCAGTACCATGCTATGGACCCTACTGGTGAAAGTGACTGGGACCGAATTTATTTGAATATTTTAACATCAGCAAGGATTTCATTTATGTCTTCTCATAGTGAGGTTTTCTGGTTTTTAAGGTATTTTAAGGTATTATTGAGGATCTACTCACACTCCAACAGAAAAGCTGTGAGCGAAAAATTACATAAATGAAAGCAATGTACTCAATACATTTTGAGAATCTGACTTTCTCAGTATTTCCTAATTTAATATGTGTTAATTGAACTATAGACTTACATAAGTAAACACTTTTCTTTATGCAGGGATCCTGTTTTCATGATCACTAGTTCTGAAATAAATCTTCACTCAAGACTTCACTCAGGGAGAAATTTACTATCAGGTCTTAAAAACGTAGCATCAAATATGAGATGGAGATGCAGTACATAAAATGCACTGAAAAATTGAGGCCTGACTGGTATATTGTAGTTCTATGAAATAGAGAGAAGAGAAAGAACTGATGATGATCAGACAAGTCAGTAGAATCCTCTAATGCAACATTAAAAACATTGTAAAATTACTGTAATTCTCTCCAATGAGAAATTACTATCTAGTAAATTAGAATTGTCTTTTAGGAGAAAATATACTTGGGGGGTGGTTTATTTGTTGTTTTTTTTCCCCTCACAAAAGTGCCTATGAATATGATTCACTTCACTTTGTGTTATGCTACTTTTTGTTTAAAACAAAAGCTTTGAGGATACCTTACATGAAGATTAAGGCAAAGAACAAATCACCATTTCACAACCATAGAAAAATCCTGTTTTATTGGTTACCCATTTCACTTAATAAGCAAATAACCTTGTAATGCAAAACACAAATTTGAAAATACCTAATAATATGATTTCTTATCTCATACCATAAATATTCACATTTCCTTCTTTTATTGGATAGAGAAATTAATGTTCATGTATAGAATAGAGAGGCACAAATTCTCCTTAAAACAAGCTTGAATGTAGATCTTCAAGCTCTTTTTGGATGATGAAGAAGCTGATCTCCTTCATAAAAATAGCTCAGGTTAAGATCATGGTATCTCCCAATGTACACCCTGCTGTTTTAACAGATTCCATATTCTGCAGATGTTTTCACAGAACTGAAAAATTGGACGCAGCTAAATTTACTTCAAGGAGATGGAAACTTATAACGACTTGACCAGTTTAGTGACATTTAGGGAATTAATGAGATATTCCATTAATTTGTGTCATGTGAAACTGCTGTTACACTCTGAAAAGGGCTAATAGACCACTGTTCTCTGTCTGGAAGTGATCAGCAGTCAATAATCTTCATTCTCTCATAATTTTAAAGGGAAAGAAGTTCTGGAACCTCAACAACTCTTGAGTGCATGGTTTGAATCAGAAATATTGCTACTTCTAGCACCACTGCACATACTGTTCTTATTCACACAAATGTTTAACATTCTTGATTCTAACTAGGAATTTCCCTAAATTAAGTCTTGTGGTAACGGGCTGCAAATTAATTACAGTTCATATAAAAGCTGGGGTTATCTTATTCTTTTTGATTCAGGCTTTTGGGAGTTTTATATTTCTCATTTACGCAAATAAACTGAGCGGACGCCAAGGGAAGGGCACACACATGAGTTAATTCTCCCTTATGATGACACTGTGCAGTTATAATATGGCCATAATATAATCACATTTAGTGTTTGTTGTCTTAGACTAAACTGAACTAACCAGCATCATTGCTATATTGGCTGTATTAGTCAGAGTTATGGCTGTCTGTGTGCCTTCACTCTGGATTTTCAGTTTATCTTTAGATTTATATTTTTAGTTTTCTAATTCTCAGTAGTGGGGGATAATTTTGAGATGGTTTCAATATGTCTGAAATGTGTACTACCCGCAGATACTACTTTTCATAGTTACTGCCCTACAAATTTATATATTATAATGGGGTTTTCTGCTTATAAAATAAATAGGAATTGGCCAGGAAACACAAAAACTTATTCCCAGGAAGGAATATTCTGTTTATTGACAAATATTAAGCTTTTCCAGTAAATCTTCCCTTCTTTTAATATTTCACAGTTACCAAGATGCACCAAGGTGGATGAAGCACAACAATGTGAAGCTACAAAATCCTCATGTCCTTTCCCCACATCTTTCAAGTTCCTTTTTTAAGCACCTTCCTGAACTCTTGTGCCTACATGGTCAGAGCCCCTCTAAGTGCCAATGAGCAGTGACTGCAGTTCCATTCCTTGTAGCCACTCTCCTATTCCATGTGCAGCTTGAATTTCCTTCCTTCTCTTACATCCTCTTACACTTCTTATCACATAATAATTCATCCTCCCTATTCCTTCCTTCCTCCCATACAGATACACTCTGTGTCTCTTGTTGCTTTTTTCATTCATTAGTTCAAGTGCAAATGTTTGGTTTTGCAAAAGGTAACAAAAATTACCATTAATTAACCTCTTCCTAGCTCCTCTCTGTTTGGAGCATTCATTTCTAAAATTTATTCATATTAATTTATAAATATTAAAAAGAAAGAAAGCTTGTCTTTACAAAATTACTGATAGATATGAAAATAATATAATCTATTTTTTATGCTTTGCTTTACTTGAAAAATACCTGCATCATGAAAATAAGTAGGAGACTGTCGCAGCTGCTTTTACAGAATTTGTTCTGCATTTGGTAAATTTCTTACTAATGAATAAAATAATAGATTTCCAGAAGTTATAAGTTAGTTATTTTCAGTGAAAGTTTTGAAGTTATAATCTCCAAGATGGCCCCTTTAAAAGCCCAATATGCAAAATTCTAAAAATGAAATCTTTAATTTACCTTTGAATAGATATTGAGTGTGAGAATTTGGAGGAAAAAATCCACAAGAAATGTGGGTTTTAAATAATGGATTTGCCAATCCACTACTTAAAAAAGTGAAGTTTAACTAAGAATTTTCTTTCCTAAAATATTTTCACACTGCACCTGAATGACTTGTTATTGAAGCATTTGAGTTCAAGTTCCATCAAAAAATTCCTTACCAAGCTGGTTTTTGCAGCCTTTCATTAAATCTCCGATGAAGCTTCCGAGTGCAAGTCCAAGTAAATTAAAGGCCCAATCAATAAAAATTGAAATCAGCCTTGCAAATCATGTTGCCTGCTAAGAACTGTCATTAAATTAGAGTCAAATCAAATTACACAACAACAAACAACAGCCGCTCCTCGAGTGTGAGAAGGATCCTTAGCACAACCCTCCTCCTGCCCGGAGATAAGCACAGCCTGACACTCTCTCCGGACTCCCAGGGTCGCCCCTTGGTGAGGATTCCCACGTCCTTGGCTCCGGGCTGAGGGAGCTGTGTGGGCCCAGCCCCGTGGCCTTGAATCACAGCCCTTATCCGCTTTGGTATTTCCAGCAGCTCACACGGCTAATAAATAGTACATTCATTAGGCAGACTGCCTGTTTACTGCCACAGACCAACACTTGGTCATTTTTAGCCAAAAAACCCCGAACTGACTCAATGCTACGCTCAATTCCTTCCTTTTGGGCACGACACTGCACGTCCCTGTCCTTGGCGGGGTGGGAGAGCCACCCCTGCCCCAACAGTGCATGAGGGCTCCCTGGTGCCCCTGGCAGGACGGTGCCTGCTGGTGCTAAGGACGGAGGCAGCAGTGCCTGGCAGCATTCCCTGACAGCACTGCCCTAAAAACAGGAGGCTGGGGACAGCACTGTCTCCCACGGCAGACAGCTCCTCCCACAGTGCAGGGCAAGGGGAGGAAAGGAGCCCTGTGCCCCCTTGGAGCACCTGCATGGCTGGCAGCAGCATCAGCAGGACTATCAGGTGTGCAAGCTGCGCCTGTTTTCTCTGGCTACATTGTTTATATTGCCTTTCTTTACAACAGCCAGAGGAGAGAAATTAAGGTGCTATTATCTCATAAAAGTGGCTAAGAATGTATTGGCATTCCGTGTTCAAGTGTCTCACGTGCAGAAGCACAACCTAGAGGCAGCTCCAACCACTTTATATATTTAACATCCTGTCATTGGGTCAAAAAGCTGTAAAAATGCCTTTGCACCTGAGGTTCCTCTTTCAAAACTTGCCCAGATGTTGTAAATCAACAGCATGCTGGCTCCTAAATGACCAAGATATTTTGGGGAAAAAAAGCAGGATTGCTTCAAAATGTTACACCACGTATGAGTTTGGTTTTTAGACTCATCACTAAAATTTATGTTTTGGCCATTCTGTTACAGCTATAATTCAAAACCAAAATAATGATAAAAATACCTCTAAATTCTTCCTGTATCAGAAGATAAACATTTAAGAAGAGCGATAGACTTTGCAATATTTAATGATAATCACTCACAAAAATGCCTTTATCACCACAGGAATCACGTACTTCACAAATCACATCCTGAGTAAATGCTGTCTTAAAGAGAAAAAGCACTTTCTCAAGCAGAAAATCTCCCTAGGGTGGTAGCCAAACTGCCAGCTGTGGTACCTCAGATGGACCCGAGCCTGCAGTCTCATCTCCAAGTGTGTGTGGGCTGTAAACAGCAGAGGCTGGGAATTTTCAGACACTGCTTTCCTATCCAGGATGTGACGAGACACAAGTGCAATACATGATTTAGGTGATCTGAGCTTAGTTCTTTACAATACACGACACAGAAATATATATTTGGGCAGTAGAGCTGAAGAAATTAGAAGTGAATATGGTAAAATATATACTGTTGGAAAAAATCTAGCCTAAGGATCAAAAGTTAACATTTGGACAAAAGAACATTACTCAGCATAGAGCTGAACAGCTACATGGGTCCACTGCTCCCTGTGTCCCAGCTCACAAAGATGTCCTCCCACAGGGATGTCAGCCTCAACAGCAGCTCTCAAACAACTTAGCTCAACACAGTGTCAACCCTACTTTATTAAATATTCTACCCATGAAAAATTCTCCTCCCAATAAAAGGCTCAGCTGACACAGGCAAATCTGCGGGTTCAAGGAATTTATGGAATAAATCCCCTTCAGTTGTGCAAACTAAGTGCACTAGGCTTTTTGAAAAGGTGGAGATGGAAATACTCTCTGAAAGTGCAAGATTTGCTGGACAAGCAGTGATATAGAATAGCAGCCAATGATCCTCAGCCCAGGACAGAATACCAGAGGCACTTTCAAGCCATGTCTCCATCTCTCCTGATGACAGGCTACCATGGAATCCCCTTCCTGGTCCAGACAGAACATCTTTCTTGGGTAACTTTTCAGGTAACCAGCCATTTCCATGGATTTAGCATGCTCTGAATGCTATCCACAGTCTAAAGTGAAGTCCTTTCAAGCAACAGGGAAGTTATCATGGTCAAATTCCCATCTGATGGTTATTTCCTAACATGGGAAATGAAAAAATTTGTCTCAGCAAATTAATTGCAATGGCTGAGATGGAGAATTTTGGGATTGTGTTCTTTGGTTCATTTCAGTGTAGTGCCAAGCAAAAATCCCCGACAGGAAATATACATAAAGATACATGTGACTGACAGTCACCTTTTCTCAGACATGCACATCTGCTTTGATATTGCAGCAACCACAAGGCTGGGTTTTTGTCAGGGAAAAGTGAGCCTTAGACTACTTTTATTGTCCAGGAGCTTTGAAAAATGAGTCAAACAGAGTTTGAGCAAATTCAACCCCGTGGTCTCAAGGCAGACCTGCAAAGGTGATAGTAATAAACAGCTTTATTCTCCTTCCCAAGCTGGAGAGTCGAGAAAGAGCTCATGGAGAATATGTTTTGAGTATGCTTTGGTTTCTGCTAATCTTATAAACATGACAACAATCCCATATTTCTCTCCAGCCATCAGGGCATTCCCAATCATCCCTGTTGCCAGTATATCTGCAGTGTTCTACATCCATTGCCAGGATTATCATGATGTCAGTAAATGAAGAATCAAAAAAGGACCCAGTGAAAAAAGTGTGTGGAGACCAAAAGTGAAAGGAAGGTTGTTGCATTGCCCAGAAAAACTGCAGATTAACCCAGATAAATCACTCTCAACCATGGACATAAAGTTTAGTTGAGATGACTCATTCAGATAAAGGCAATACAAGCATAATACATGTATATTAACCACATGCAAGAAAATAAAAGTGCACACCACTCTCTTTTTCCACAACCATGAAAGTAAAGCAGTACACAAGGCTGTTGTGACTCTTAGAAAAAGGATTAGTCTGCTGTTCTGTATTTGTGTCCTTTCAATGAGGCTCTGGTGCAATGGCTGGTGCATATCAGTGCCAGTCTTACTCAAGCCAGACAACTACCTTACCCAGAAAACATCCAAGTACAGGGTTATGGGGGAGATCTTTCCATGCAAAAGGAGGTGCAACAAAGCCCACACAGAGAAAAGGGATCCATGCCTATTTTGCTGTAAGATCAAATACCATGCCAATCATATTTTTAAAAGAAGGGATAAGGAGACAGGAGTTCCTGAACATGAGGATGTCATTCTAGAAAACAAAAAAAGAGGCCTGATCCTGGAGGTTTTACTCAGATTTTGCAAGCATTCTTGAGAAGACTTCATCAATGTGAGGCTTGCTCTTACTGGTTCTAGAAGTGGCATGAAAGAAGAGGTGAAGGAAAAAACCCTCAAATAAAATTAGCCTGAAATTTTCACGTACATGATATATTTTACAATGAATTACAACTGAAATATCCAGAAGCCTTACGCAAAATTAAACTTTACCAAAAAGATCACTCTGATGTAAATATTTTTACTATGTTAAGGCCAAAGCTGAAACAATTTCATTCTTCTGGACTGAGTAATACAAAAGCATTAGCTTTTCAAACTTGCATTTAACTGTGCTATAAAAACAATAACCACATTTAAACAGGGCCCGCCATATGTATTTAATGCTGGTTTTATTAAAAATATCAGAAGCTGCTCTCAATAGATAAATGAATGTCATATGAAAACACATCCAAAAGATCTGAAAAATTTCAAGTTCACTTCTATTCCAACTTTATCAGTTAAGCAACCTATCCCAGGTCTCTTGCTGACGCATTTCACTAAACCAGTTTTGGAGATTATTAAATGTTGTTTGTCATGTTTAAGGGACAGATTTGTGAGGAAAACCATTTCTGGGATTGCTTTTAAGTATTTTAACACATTCTTCACCTGAAAATCTCTGAAGAACTTCAACTATTTTGAAGACAAGGAAGTTAAACAAAGGATGAGACCAAGTGAAACTCAGCATTTTCTTTTGCTGAGTAGAATAACAAAACCATAAATTTGCTCATATATTTTTGACTACTCTGTGCTATTTCAACAGCACAAAACTAGTAATAACTTACTTTACCTCTTCTGGTAAACTAGATTAATGGCAGCTTTGGTACAGGGAAAGGTCTCAAAATGGCTGCGCCCAAAACACCCAAGTTCTGTCAGTGCTTCCAAATCATGGTTGTTAACTCAGAAATGTCCCTCTAACTCTTTTTTCTTTGGATGTGCCTCTGGACAAAGACACTGTGGGCTGCACAAGGAAATACAAGTTCTCCCCAGCTCTCTGAAGTGATTTAGCTCTAGAGACAGGCAGGACCTGGCACTGAAGCAGGTTTTTGCCGTGCTGTAATTCCTTGTTGGGAACCAGGGCTCACCATGGATCAGACTTAATCTTTACCAAGGAATTGTGGCAAGCAAAAGGGTGCTGGGTGGGTCAGTCCCTCTGCAGCTTTTCTTTTGGACCAGACTTGTGAAACACTGAGGACATGTCTCCCAAAGGAACGACTGGGAGTTGCATATCCATTGGATCTCCAGATTTTCCCTGAATATCTTAATGGAGATATTTTCCAAATGCAAGAAGCAAAGTAAAGGCACAAGAATGACAATGTTCTGTCTTACAGGAACAAACACCCTCAGATGGGCCCTAAGTTGGAAGCCATCCCTGTTTAGCCACGTCACAAATTGCGTTTATTTCCTACAGAAGCATCACATCAGTGTAATGCTGAGTCTACGAGGCACACATATTCCAACTGCACTGCAAAGGTAAAATATGTCAGACTTCACTTAAAACAGACAATATGTTTTATGACTTTAAAATGAAATCACAGAAGACCTAACTCCATCCAGCTGTTCTTAATAGAGCTTTTTTCCCCCTTTGTTTTTCATTCTCTACCTTAATCCGCTTCAAAATTACCTCACAGTCTCATTCATTTTTGCTCGTAACTTGATAACTCTTGCCAAAACAATGTATTGCACATGACAGGGTAAAAAACCTAAATTAAAGAACAGAGAAAGAAATAGAGAAAATGTATATTCATTAAAGCTGGTGATGCTGCAGTGAAAATTTGCATAGCAACCTGAAACTAGGCCTGATAGAATTACAAATTTATCATGCCTTTGAAGGACAGATGAAACATTCCCACATTTTCTGCATCAGTCATTTCTATTCAGTTCAGCTTAGTATAAACAATTCCCCTTATTTTGCAACTAATTGAAGAATTAATATAAAAGGATTGAACACCTGTTGCTCTGTTGGCAGAGACCAGCAATTACAATGTTTCTTTCCACTGAACTTAAACTACAAAAGAAAAAAATTAAAATAACAAAAGAAAATGTACTGGTGACCACAGTCTTTTTGAATCCACAGAGGATATGGCAGTTTTTACTCAGATTGTGAGTGGTCCCTGTTAGGCTTCACTGGTTGATGGAGGTCTCCCCTCTATCCTCCCATTAATCTACTGCTTCCTTAAGCATTTTCCATCAGCTTGGAGCAATTCTGATTCACTCAACCTCATCTCTCCTCTGTCCCATGTACTTTAAGACAGGCTTAAAATTCAGTCTGGATCCACCTGTCATGCAGATCCTCTTTATCGATTTCCTATCACAAACATTAATCACTGAAAATGAGTGCTGTTAAAAAGATAAACTAAATCCATTTTCATCTTCTCCTGTTATTCCTTATCTAGAAAAAGGTTCAGGTAAACCTTAAGCTGAGAGGAGACAAACATAGGGACCTGTGATCCAATGATTTTTTTAATAGACAGACATGGAAAGAAACCAAAATACAATCAACCTTCAAATCCACTTAAAATAAACATTGTTAACTGTCCTTGC
Source organism: Promerops cafer (assembly GCA_013398275.1). NCBI lineage: Eukaryota > Metazoa > Chordata > Aves > Passeriformes > Nectariniidae > Promerops > Promerops cafer. Next base: position 2,085,396 of record VZSE01010018.1, on the reverse strand, counting down.
TGATGCAAAACATAAAACAACTAAACATTGGAAATATTCAACATCTTGTTTTGTTCACCTCCAATAAAAGCAAAGTCAGAAATTCAGGGCTTCAAAATACCCTGAAAAGAGAACTGTTTGCTGGTAACCTGGGAGCTCCAGGAACAGAGCCCTCACCTCTATGTGGAACAGCCACATTTCACCCTCTCCTCATCCCATAGGAGTCTGATCTGCCCCTGACCACAGCACCATAGGTGCTCCGCTCTTTTGCTTTACATAAACAAACTTGAGTCACTTCCCCGCAAAATGATCACTATTGCTGTCTTTAATGACAAATTATTCTTGAAAATAATACTCCTTTCCACTTTTTCATGGAAAAGTATGTGGAAAAAGACAGTATCCCTCTTTCCCAACTGTTTTGGAAAGAGCATCACTGTCTGGTCCAGATGCTCTGACTTTGGCAATAAGGTGTGTTCCATCTCACTGGGGAGGCCTCATCTGTGAGGTCAGCTCCAGAAGTAGCCCTCACTGAAAAAATCATGGTGAATATACAGGCACAGCTCTTTTCTCTCTTGCTTCATAGCTGTTTCTAGGAGTGGAAACACTCACTCTTTTTGTCTCTTTTTGTTAGGATACCTGCTCATGGGGTGTACATAATAAGGGACATTTCTTTGTTTTTCCAGACAGGATGAGGAAGACTGCAAACAAGAATGAAATGGGGTCACACAAATTGGGGCATAGATCTCCACAAGCTCAATTTTTTCTCCAGAGTCAGACTGGGATTTTTTTTTTTTTTTTCTTTCTGTTGGTGCATTCTGGTATTGCCTTTAAAAAAAAAAACAAAAAAAAAAAAGGCATGCAGACACAGAGAACACCAGGACTGAGGAGGGATAATTTTGTCTATGGCACCCATCCCACATGGGTGGAGGGACCCAGTGCTGAGACCTGACACTGAAGACAGTTTCCAGTGTTTTGGAAACCATTTGGACAGGGAGTGTGACTTCTCCAAGTCCTGCTGAGCTAGAAAGATGAAACAAGGACAAAAACAGACCAGGGTATTTTGGGTCAGGTCTGACCCTGGCCTGACATTTGGCCTGACATGCTGTGTAAGGACACAGGTGCTGAAAGTCCAGAGCAGGGCTGGGCTGAGTCAGTGAGTCACAGGAAGGCGGGAACACAGGTGGACCTGCAGGTCATTTGTGATCATAACACTGAATTCTTCAGGCACACAAAAATAGTATCACAAATCCAGGGAAGACAGGATCAACTTGTGACATTGCCACTGCTATCCAAGCAGCAGCATGCAATATTTTCTGGAAATTATTTTAAGGACAAACGAAAATGTTCTTTTCCTTTTCAAAAAAATATAGACCTACATAATGCCAGCAACAAAAATCAAATGTATAGGATAAGCTATTCCCTGAAGAAAGAAAAAAACATTAAATACTTGGTATTTTCTGAGTTTATAAACCAAAATAATTTTTAAAGCCTTCCTGTTGATGGAATTAAAATAATCATAATTCTTTCCTTAAGTGTCTGCAGTACATAGTCACAGTCCATTAAGACAATGTGTCAGCACTGTTCATAACAGGATTTAAATGAAATAATCAAGTCATCAGGACTATTTCAACATCAATAAAGCCTCAGAGTGATCATTATGCACAGCCATGAAACAATACCTTTTTGCATACTTTCCCTGATCAGATTAAAGTGGTGATGAATTCCTCGATGGCTCAAGTGTGCTCCAAGGAAAGCTAGAAGGTTGTACAGTTAACTCCCAGGGTGTAACTCTAAACCATACAACCTACTACCTCAACCCGGATGCACACAGCTTCCGACGGTGACCATAAAGTCTTCTTCATTTCTTCAGCCTTTCTTTGAAATGTGACAGCAGCCACTGGTCTACATATTTCCCCTGGGGGGAGGGTTTCAACTGCAGTTATTCCCCACTTTTCAGACAATAAGGCATATTCTTAGATAATTTTTTCTACTGCAGAGGTAGAACTTCTGTTCTATCCTGTTTACATATGTATAAAGATATATACGTGTGTTGTGTGCGTATATATATACATACATATTTGATAGGGATGATGCAAGCCCAGAACATCTCTGGAAAGAAATGAGTATTTGGTCTTACTTTACAAAAAGAATAAAATATAAATGCCTTCTTTCTTTTTGAGTGTAATACCATGGAATGACATATTTCATAAGGCCAGGAAATTATATATACTACACTTCCTCATTGGAAACCCTAGGATTCCCTCACACCTCTTTCTAAATTTTAATAAGATAGTAAGCCAAAGATGCTTAAAGCAACCCATAAAAGAGCAAATCCCTTAATCAAGTTGGAAGGCAATGGACAAAAGAAGAATTTCAAAATCAGCACATGGTTTTGTACACTCATTCGGGCTTGTCAAACACCACTGCAGCGGGTGCTGCACGAAGTTTTGCCAGATCACCACACTGACACAGACCCATAGAAGCGAGCTTGTGCAGTGCGTTTCAACACAAGATCGGATCTACGGGTTTATGCCAATTGGCATCGCTGGTTAGGGTTTTCCTCTTACAGGGAGTGCAGAAGACTTGAAACAAACAAACAGACGATGCGATGCGAGAACGAGTATTCAAGAGTGAAAACATTACCATCTACTGCAAAGAAGGCTCCTCCAAGCTTAACTGCATAAATGGTGGAGGCAACAAACACGCCAAAGACTTCTGACTAGCTTCTATTTGAAAATGGAAGAATTTTTTTTTTTTTTTTTAACAGATTAACGGCAAGAGATTATTTTGTCTTCAGCAGGAACTAATGTCCTTTTGTGTGCTCTTTGCCTTACTGATGAACTCTCAACTCCCAACTTGCATCTGACTATGGTGTGCTCAACTGGAATCAATAACTGGACATGACATAGAAGTGAACAGTACAGGTTTTCCTTTGTGTTTGAGCTCATATCTTGTACTACAACTCAAACCAAAATTCACCCCACCAAATCTGAGACGCAATAAGGCACAGTGAGTGCTGCTCCCATACAACATTGTGAAAACTGCATAGCTATTTCTTCACATTACACCACAACTAAAGTACTGCTTGACAATAACTTGTTGATCAGACAGCAGCCACTAATCAAAGCAAAGAAGTTAATTTGTTTATTTTATTCACTAACCCTCCCATCAATGCAATTCCCTAGTAATAAGAGTGCAAGTGGAAATGCAATCTTGCAAAACTTCAGGGTTGACGCCTACAACAAATCCATCTTTCTTGTGACTGGCATGCAAACCAATGAAAATTATGCCACACTGAATGTAGGGTACCCTAAACAACAGACTGAAAACAGCTCCTTTGGGGCAAAACCCAGTAATTCAGAAAGGTGACACACAGACACAGTTTTGTAACTTTCATACTCTAACCAAAAGCATTGATAAACACTGCACCTTTAAACACAACATCTGACACATCAGATAACTTGCAACAGCATAAATGCAAAAACATTTGTAAAATACAGCCATGAGATGCAGGTATAATTTTAAAGCCAGGCACCATATAAAGGTGTCTTGATTTGAGCAGGTAACTGAAATCTCTATCTGAACAAAATTTTAATGACTTGCTTCCACTAGTTCTCACCATAGTCCTAATTCTGCCATTGTAAGTTGGCCAAAACACCTTTCAAGAGAATAAATGTTTGTCAATAGCGAAGTTTTTTTACCAAGGCAATGCTTCATTTTCTTGCAGACTTCAACATGTATTTCTGGTTCAGCAATGACAGCTGAGCATTAGTGAATTACCATTTCCTTCCCTTCTCTTTTTTAATTTAGTGGATTAAATCTTACATGTTCATACCCTCTTGCATTTTAAAATAACTTTAATTTATTTTCTAGAAAAGTCTCTTTTAAACCTGCTTTCACTTTCTATGCAACACTTCAGCATTCAGAAGGAATGATATTTTTATAGCTGCTTTCTGCTGACGCTGAAGAGAATATGTAGAGACAAGCCCTAAAACTAGATTAGTTCTCCTAGTATCAGAAATAAGTGTGCAGACTGCATATATAACTTACTGAATGACTGTAATAAGTGCTAAAAAATCGCTTTTCCAATTTTCTTTCTTTTTTATTTTTGTGAATAGAAGATGTATTCCACATTTGAAACATAATTGGTCATTGTATTATAGTTACATAGTAACAAGTATATGCACTACAAATGTTAGCAATATGAATATGTTAGTAAATATATCTCTTATATATATTATATATCTTATATCTGCTAGTCATTACCAAAGAAAAAATTATGTTTTGATTTTTTAGCTAATTCTTGAGCTTAATGTAAACATACAGTATAAAGCTACATCTTTATGCAGTTACAGCCACACAAACTGCAACATTCCCAACAGCAAATAATAAGAGCAAAAGTTTAATACGCATCTCTGAAATTATATTTGTAGGCTGTCTTAAGGAAATATTTTTTTTAAAGTTAAACTTCTTCAGGTTCTTGCCAATAGCTTTATTGTATAACCAAAAAATAAAAAAAAGAAAATAAAAAAGGTATTTAAGATCACTGCATTACCTTCGCTGAAATCTGGTATAATTAACTTCTTCATTTTCCCTTTTCATTTTAATTTTTCTTTCACTAAAATGAAAAAAAAAACAAAACCAAAAACAGTGAGAGAAAGATTTTGAAATATCTGTTTTATGTGAAGTGCTTTCTGAACATGAAACATACACAAAATTAGTAATTATGCTTTTAAGATATAAATCCGACACTGCTGACGCCCCTCCTCAGGGCCATGGGAAGACATGCTGTGAACATGCACGCTTTGGAAAAGGGACTCTTTCTTTTACTATCTTCAACCTTTTTTTTCAACCTACAAATACTTAATTTGTATTTGGAATTTTAGAAGAGAAGGAGCAAACTTAACAAAAGGGCGTACTTTTTATCAAGCCGTGAACACAATGAGGTAATTTGGTACAGAACTTCAGAAAAATACGGGCATAAACTAAATGGCTTAAATTGAGAAACATTTACAAAAACTTATGGGGGGGCAGGGGGGAAGAAAGTGATTTGCCTGACCAGATGGAGAAATTTGAAAAGTTATTTTAAGCTAATGCAAGCTTTGGTTTCTCAACAGGCTTAGGTATGAATGATAAACAAAACAATTCCAACAAACTGTTGGGGAGGGCAGTATCACCATAAATCTAAGAAACACTTTCCGGTCCGAAATGAGTATATGGAGGTGTATGTGTCATATATATAAGGTCTCCATCCAGCAATTTCCCAGAATTCATTGCAGAACAACATAAACATAAAGTAGCAAAACTAGCATATAATCTTAGAAATTACTCTCTACTCAGTAATCTGTAAAAAGTGAAGAACATGTTAAAACAGCTCTATTTCATAAAGGCATATTTATAAAGCCTTTTATTAGAGATACAAATATCATGAACATTTTGGGAAAAAAAAAACCAAACAAATTTAAGAGTTTCTGATGAAAGAGACACTGTAATTTCGAAGTAATTTCTTGCCGAGAACATCTGTGTTTTTAACATAAATTAAAAAGACTAGGAAAATATTAAAAAAAAAAAAAATCCAAACTACATAAATCATCAGTTTGGCCAAGATTTTCAAAATCTGTCAGTCAGAATGAATTTTGTTAGACACTCTTCTAATTGCTTAGGAATATGTTGCAACAGACAGACAAGTGCCTTAAGTAAAAGTCTCTACTAAAGCGTCATATGCTCAAAACTTACTTTAACTGTACATGCACTTATCACAAACATCCTGAATGGGTATCTTAAATACTGTTTTCAGCTATTCCTGGACAAGTGCTGCTTTTCCAAATATCTTAAAATAGTTACTGTTACTGGCTGCAAACCAGGCGTGCTTCATGAATGTCCCAATAATGTGCCTTTTATTCCAGTGCTTATCACACTGATTTCTTTGTAACGGATTTAGATACAAACTGTAAGAAACTCATATATGAATTAACTCAGTAACAACTTTAATATACAGGCTACAAGAGCGATCCTTTCCTGCAGCTTAACATGGGGGTTTTTTTTCACTTCTCCTCTTTAGAAACTGAAAGCATGAGTCACACTGTAAAAAAAGAATTTAATTTCCTTAGCAACGAGATCTAAATACCCACAACTTTCTTAGAGATAACCAAAGCTTAGACTGAGTAAATGTAACATTAAGGTCTTTGCATAACTCCAATGCTTAGCTAAGACAAAATGTGCCTAACCACTTATTTCTATAGACCCTTGATTTTTTGTTTACTTTCTATTTTTAGCAGCATTATATCAAACACACCCCCAAAAAGTTAGTTTTAAAAAGTGTGAAGACTACGTTAAAATTAATACACAAGAACTCAGTTGCAAAACAACGTTTAAAACGGCTTAAAAAAAGAAAAAGAGGAAAAAAAGAAACAGAAGCTATACCTGATATGAAAGGTACGTGTTCACCCAGTGCCAAATACTGCTATGTGAGCAATAGTGAAAAAACCAAGCAAACAAACAAAAAATTAATTCCATCTTTTTTTTTCTTTTTTTTTTTTTTTAACTTAAAGAAAAAATCTCCTACGGTCATTTTGCTACACTGTTTTAAGAAGCTCTAACACGTCCTGATGCCTCTGTAGTGAAACATGCCAGATTTTTTTTTTTTTTTTGGAAGCAGAAGAGTCACTTTTTTTTTTCTGTACTCTTGTATGTAGGACAAACTCAGATTTGTTTCTTCTTCTTAGGGCTCCTGTTCCTTCTCGGAAGAAGACCAGGATGCCTGTCTTCTCTCTCTCTTGCTCTTCTCGGAATTCCAGGCACAAAGCACTGCGCAAAAGCTGCACCAATCCTTGCCGCAACTGCCTGCCCAGGACAAGAGGTGGGGAGAGACCAGAAAATTCACCTCGCCCCTGCGCCGGTTTTATAAATGGGGATTGCACAAATGTGCCGGAGCAAAGGGGTGAAAAGGCAGGGTGCCAGTTTGCTACACTAGGCTGCAATGATCTCATGTTCAATGCTGCCGCCCCGTTTGCCCAGTTCAAACGCCTGTTCATTAAACAGGAGGAAGGAGAAAAAAGAAGAAAAAACAACAAAAAAAACCCCCAGAAAAATAAAAAAAAATAACAACTTTTATCCTTGAGACACTCAGGAGGGCTGTTCTTAACTACACGTCACCGATAAAAAAATAAAACGTGTAGTTCTAAAATGCAGTTATGAAGTATAATTATTCTGCTTATATTTTCTTTCTTTCTTTTTTCTATCTGGAGATAAGAAGCAGAATTTATCAGGCGTGAAAGGGACAGCCTCCTGGTGGTGTGCCAAAAAAGCCAGAATAAAGGCAAAGTTGTGCTTCAAAGCTCAATCGCTTGCTGAGTCTGGCTAAAGTCAAGTATTAAGATCCACCATTTTCTGAGCCATGTAAGAAAAGAAAAAAGTCAGAACGGGCACGGCTTTCCAAGTCTCCGTTGGCACCATCACAAAATCTCAGCCGTAAGGTCACATGATGCTCTGCCAAATGTGGAGTGCATTCCCATAAACCATTCTGCTGATACTGCGAAGGCAGCTATTGTCTAGTTTATACCCAAAGTTCAGCCCACTCTTCATTGAATTAGCTGAAAAACGCATCACCTTTGGGGGTTGGGAGCCATGGAAACGTCTACCTGGCAGGCTGCCCACTTTTTCTGCCCAACAACCAGAGATGGAATTGTGCTGCCTAATGTAATGATGACGAGGAATGTGAAGAGTCGTCCAAAGTGAATCTGATTCTTGCAAAGCCTGCTTCATTTGCACAGCAAACTCTGGCTTCTTGTCGTTAAAAAGGGGAGGGGGGAGGATAGAAGAAAAAAAAAGCGCCTTTCTCCTAAATGTAGCAATTAAAGGTCTAGTAAACATGCCTAGTCTGCAACTTTCCTTCATAACATACTGAAATGGTTCCCAAAATAAAGCACTTGGTATAACACAAGTTTTCTGATTTAAAGCAGCACTCGCTTCTCCCCAAATTATTGTGGCATCCCCTGGAAATTTTTTCTCCCTAAGAAAATTAAGAAAAGGAAAGGAAAAAACCCTATGCAGCAGATCTCTCATCTCTTCTTTTTACCTGATTTTATTACCTCCTGATTTTATCTAACACAAATTACACATGCATGCAGCAATACCCACCAGTAACAGTGGGGCTGCAATATTGCTGCAATCTCCCTCAAAGCAGTCTCCTGAGGAAACTGCTTGTGTTTCCAGCAACACAAAACTCTTCATCTGAGCCCTCTTATCCTCACCCGTGAGTAGGACAGCTGCTCTGCAAGTTTGCAAACCAGAACATTTGAAAACAGTCAGTGCCCTCCCTTCTTCAAAATGCATTTAAACTGGATTTTGTGAAAAGAGATGCAATCAGGCAGAATTTATAAATGATGCAAGTTACTAAACAGACTAAGTAATAGACATTACTCTTCTGCTACAGACCCGAAACTTCGATTTTGCCCAGCTATTGTTCTAAAGTAAAATGTCACGTAAAATGTCATTTCCAAATGAAAATACCACGTAACCTACTGAGCAACAAACACATGCTCTCTCAGCACCTGAAAACCTCATACAGAAGAATTGACCTCAGACCTCTGTGTTGTCAACAAATGAGTTTACTGTTTCTGCACCATGAACTTTAATAGCTACTGCAAAAAGCATGTTAAAAACGTGGCAATTTCTCTGATCCTCTCATTAATAAAAATGGAGCTATGGGAGGAGTCTCTCTACCTATTAGCATGTCTCCAAATGCTCCTGTGAAGGTTGCATGCTAGAGATTTTATAGCTAAAATCTGGGAAGAAAAGGCAAACAAACTAGGAGACAACAGTCTAGAAACTGCAGTGTGAGGACAGGAAAACCCATTCCCAGGGACACTGTGGGCTATAACTCTCCAGCTCGGCTACTTTTATGTTTTGTTTTACAGTTCTTTCCAGTTTCACTTTATTTACCTGGAGGAAATGGAAGGTTCATTACCGAAGGAAGGAAGTGTGAGAAAGAGGGCTTTGAAGTGGAGGAAGATTATTATGATGGTGGTGCAGCCCTCAGGGTGGCATCCTGGGGCTGTCATCCAGCTGGGAGTGGGACAGTGCACACGGCAGCCTGACAGCACAGGTCACACCCTGCCTTGCTGCTGGCACATCCTGGAGGTTGGCACCCGGGTTTCTGGGCAGGCAGGTGTGACTGGGAGGAGGAGAGCACTCGGGGCAGCCCCTACAAGTGGTGGTGGCCATGCTGGTGGGACCCAGAGGATGGGGAGAAGGTAGAACCACTACAGCCTAGCAGGTGCAAGGGGCTGGGAGGAGGTGCTGTGTACAACATCAGGGGATGGAAGTGACCCTGCTCCGTCTGCTAAGCCAGTGCACGTGGCATCAGCCCCACTCTGGCCAACTGGTGGGAGCTGTCAGTCAGAAGAGAAACTTGCTATGGCCCCAGAAAATCAGTTCATGGCTTATTTTGCCTCTTTTCCAGCTTTGGAGGTTTTCAAGGGCCAGCAGCTGGAGGAAAGCCCTCTGACACAGTGACATGGTGTAAGCTCTCTCAAACGGTCTTCCAGACTGCAATGCCATGTGCATGTTTTTGAATCCAGACATCCTTTTCTTTTCTCTATGAACTAAAGATGGCTGAACAGGTGCCACCAGGAGGTAAGTGGAAATGCTGCTTATCACTCCAGATACTTGCCACAAGACCCATAGCTTGGACCACAGGGATCACTCCAAGGACCACAAACAAACTCTGTGTGTCATTACCCCTCAGCCATATGAACGATGTAAGAGGGAATTCTTCCATAAAGATCTTTGAGATTTAATAACATGTCTTTGAGATTATTTAGAACTAAGTTAATTTTTCCAGACTCAGAAAATTCAGCCAAATGTCTTTAATTAACAGTTATGTAGAAACTGAAACTTGAGATTCAATTTATATCACTTGAGTAGTTTTCTTATTGATTTGAGCAAAAATCAAACCAAATGTTTAACTGTTTTTTTTTTTGTTTGTTTGTTCGGTTTTTTTTTGTTTGTTTGTTTGTTTTTGGTTGGGGTTTTTTTTTTTTTTTTGGTAATAGGGCACTTGGGACTCCAGTTCATCCCACCTTACATTTTACCATTAACCTTAAAAATGTTTAGGCCATAATACATCTCTAACAGAACCACCAATATACCCAGGTGCCTTTTGAACCATGGTGAAAAATAAGGGTTTCATTACAACTGAATGGAAACCTTCTACCAAACAACAATGAATTAATATCCTGTTCAAATTTGCTACTATTATTCAGTGGTGATATGTGAAAAGGACAAGAGAACAGTATGACTTGCAGATCTCAGAAGGATATTTGCCAATACTTACAAATAATAGACAGTCTGAACTGGGCAAATCTGAGCAGCAGCTTTTGAAGGGTGACAGGCACAGCACCCTACAGTCTTTTTTATTTTCCATGTATGGAAAAACACTTCAACATGCGGCTAGCCCTCAATAATGAGTACTGACTTCACCAATATTCAAGAAGGATGTTAAAAAGCTGTTAAAATATCACTTACATATGTGCCTGACAACAATTAGAGATGTAGATGAACCTCAGAGTTCTTTGAACTATGAACTAATTCACGGGCAACACAAAGGGAACCAAGAACTTGTGTCTGTGGGAGTGCCTGGTCCTGTTCATGCACAGCTGGAGGAGGCAGCAAAGCTGGGTGCAGAGAAGCTGCAAAAAAACAACCTCTCCATGGGAGAAGAAGGCACTCCCCCTGCCATCCTTCCTCTACTCAGGAGGCAGCAAGAGGAAGGCAAGGAGGACAGGAAACCTGGGCTGTGCTGAGGGTTTCTGGTCACAGACAAATATAGTTGTACTGTACTCAGTTCCCACAGAACAACCATCACCCCAAAATTCTTAGGTTAAAAGGCTAAACAATGGAAAAGGAAAAATCAGAGTCTTCCCTGGGCATGGCAACCCACAGAAGATATGACAGAAAATCTGACAGAGAAAGGGAAAGAAACACAACAACCATGCCAGTGTGAAGGGAGAGTTACGAAGGGAGTCTCTGCCCTTTACATGGCTGTTCTTCAACATGAAAACAAAACTAGCAAGCTTAAAACTTTAAAACTACAAGCTAAAAGTTGAAAACACACAAAGTGAAGAGGATATGCAAGTGCTGGATATATTGCACATTTCTGGATAACTTTAACATACTATATTGCACAGCATAACACTTTAGAACTAAATGGTCTTGCTCTGCAGATCACATTCTCAAAAGCCCTAGTGTATAGAGGTGACAAAAATTATTTGTAAAACGCACGCAAATTAAAAGTTATCATCTGCTAGCTACTTTAATTTTATCCACAAATGGCACTATGCCTTCTGTATTTTTCTGCCTTAAGGTTAACAGCACCGGATTAAGAGACTTAACCAAGATGCTCTGTGATAAGAGCCAGAGATGTCATTCCTCTTAAATTCAAGTGTAATTTTCCCCTTTCTGAAATTTCCATGAACCATTTTGTTTTAAAATCCCTCTCCTCTAAACTTTTTACTACGTTATTTGAAACTTATTTAACTTTTGGCCTTTGGCTATATGGCTGGGTACCAGACCTTCACAACCTTCTTTCTGATTTGCTACTGGATTAATACAGTCTTTAGAAATACATAGCAATAGAAAACTGAATAATGCACATCCAGTACTCTTGTTCATACAAGAAAAGCCATGGATTTTTTTAAGATTAGCTCTTCCCTTAAATGTGCAGATATTCATAAATAACAAAGGGTACAAATAAAATGAAATTAAACCACTACTGAAAATTCAGATGAGTCTTTTCCAGTAACTCTTACACGGTATAAAGAAAGCACCAAGAGCAAACAGGAGACACCTTTCTCCTCTTCACAGGGAAGCACAGTTGTGGTAGAATAAACAGCATGGCTGCAGGAGAGATGGTTTGGAGATGAGTTCATAGGAGGCCCAAGCAAAAGCCAGGCTCTATCACTGCTCACCATCCCTTAGAAAAACTTAGCCTTTTACAGGTGATAATTCAGGCACAAAGAGATATGTCCCTTTCTCCACAAGCAACAACACAGTGACTCAGACAGGTAGAAATGCCACGGTGCTCTATCAAACCAAACCTGATGCTAGGAAGATCTTTGCCACAGACATTTCCTTCAACATACTTGTTTCAGCTCCTATTTATTTCACTACTGTCACTCCAGAAACATTAAGTAAGTTCACAGCAAGAGATAAAACATCCAATCCCCTCACATACACCTAGTCTTAGATGTAGAAAAACACTTAGATTCTCTTTACCTTGTTTGCCTCTTCTAGGTCTAAGTGTAAATATGACTGAGCATTATCATCACTATTCAGTGGATGAAAAAATCTGTAACACCTATTTTTTTTCCCTAAATTTAAGTTTTTAGCACATCACTCCTCAAAATTCCTGGGTAGCATGGCAGTTAAATGTTTTTACCAGTTCTAGAGGCAAAGGAACCAAAAATTAACTTGTTTTCAGAAACAACATTACTGTACTGAGCACCCAATACCTGACATTGCTCAGTGTTAAGTACACTGCACTGAAACATAAGTACTACCTCGAATTAGATAATTTCTAAATACCACACATACAGTTTGCACCAACTTGACCACTACCTTTGAAAATTGAAATCTGAAGATACCTTGGTATAGTTCCTAGTCATTAGAGTAGGAAGACAGTGCATACAGAGAATCAGCTAGCAAAGAGGGTTAACAACAAATAACTCCTTACATTCCTTCTACTTGTGATAAATAAAGCAGTGTCTGTCTTTTCCTAACATCTCTTCAAGTATAGCCAGAATGGAAGCCAGAAAATGTATGCATTCAGCAGCATGCCTAGTGCCTAAACCTGTCCCAGGATAACTTCCATCCCAATGATCCCCTTCAAAAATGGCAGCAATGCTTCACTGAGTTCACGTACATGTGCAAAGAATGCCACCAAAACAACAATCCTCTCCCAGGCTTCAGAAGGAAAAATCTCAGGGGCCTGGGATTGCACAGATAGAACTCTGCAGAAAGCCCAGATGAGTTCTTGCTCCCTACTGCCTGCACGTTATGTAGCAAGGGTCCCCTAAGGCCATTTATTTTTCTTAGGACTCATTCTTGACCTGAATACAGACTGGTAATATAAAGGATGCAGGAGGGGTGTTCTTTATACCATTGATTTATCTGTCACTGCTAAAGAGTTGGTTTTTTTTTTGTACTTCATACTTTTCCATATGAACATGTATGAATCCTGGCTACTCATACCTTAAAATCTTATAAAATGTTATTTAAGAGTATCATTTTGCTTAGCTGCCTTGAACCAAAAGTAGAACACAAGCTGTGTGTCACCTATCCCCTGGCTGGTATAAATCAAACAGTCTTACACCTCAGTATGGCAGAGTTCACTGGCAAAAAGAGAAAATACAGATTTTTAGAACATAATTAGTTATTTCAAGAAGGAAATGACATGCATCTCTAGGTCCTTATATTCCTACAGTTCTGGACGGTACTTTCCAAAACATCAGAATGTTTTCCAGGTAGATATATATGTACATATGTCCAAAAACATCCCACACATTTTCTTATTTTAATTACAAAAAAAATATGGGACCTGTGCATGCACTTTGCTGGGTTATATTCACAGCAGGTTGAGTTCTATTAGCCTGAAAAGAACTGGTCAGGTCATAACTCTTAGTTGAAAAGAAAGAACATGTGCATTATAGTCCAATGCAAGGTGTGTTTTGATTCAGCTGACCAAAGCAGCAAGTAGTTTTGAAGTAAAAATTGTTAAAACAGTTTTAAATATAGCACTATTCAATTTCCCTGCTGTGAATTCTTGATTTTGCAAAATAATCTCACTCCAAACAGCATAATCTCTCAAATCTAGATCTCAAAATACTTTTATATTGAAGAAATTAACACTTCATACATAGAAATGTTTTAAATATTCATTCTAGATGTTGACTTCTTCGGTATTTTTAGCACAAATGGCTACATTTGCAGTTATTTTTTAGTTTGAATTGACTTAATTTTGTGAGGAAAACCTACACTTCAAAATCAACATCCCCAGATAACCTGAACAACAGAGATAGAGGCAGAGGAGATCAAAGGCATGGAGCCTTCTTGTAAGATTGAGCAGGATATGAGTGATCAAAGGCAGGGAAGAGAGAACTCTGGATCTTAACTCCTACTTCCACTATACATGTATAATTTACAGGTTATTGACTTGTAGAGAGGGAACTATTTATACACTAAATATAGTTTACAGACCTGAAAAGTTATTTGAAATACAAAAATTAACTTTGGTTGTGGAAAATATATATGCAGTATCTTTTAAAATCCCCTTTTCCAATAGGAAATGTTGTTAATATAAGCAGTTTTCTTTTCAATGAACTGTCTCTTTCTGACAAATTCAAACAAATGAAAAGGCACACTATGGCTGATGGGTGTCATCAGGGAGAAGATAATTGTGCTGTTTGGAAGTGATAATTCACAGGAATAATGGAAAATTCACATTCTGAGTAAAGACATACTAATTATACTAACTTCGGGGAAAATTTTGTGCAAAATCACAGAATAGTTTGGGTTGGAAGGGACCTTGAAGATCATCTCATTCCAAATCCCTGTTATGGCCACCTTCCACTATCCCAGGTTGCTCAGAGCCCCATCCAGCCTGGCCTTGAACACTTCCAGGGATGGGGCATCCACAGCTTCTCTGGGCAACCTGTGCCAGGGCCTCACCACCCTCAGAGGGAAGAATTTCTGCCTAATCTCTAATCTAAACCTACTTTCTGTCGGTGTGAAGCCATTCCCCCTTGTCCTGTCACTCCAGGCCCTAGTAAATACTCTCTCTCCATCTTTCTTGGATGTTCCCTGTTCCCTTCAGGTCCTGGAAAGCCACAATTAGGTCACCCCAAAGCCTTCTCTCTTCCAGGCTGAACAAGCCCAGTTCTCTCAGCCTTTCCTCATAGGAGAGTCCTCTATCTCTTTATCAAATTAAAGTTCCACAGTACCTCTGTGAAATTCACATTGTGCAGTCATATCAGGGCATTTCTTTAGCTTTTGCCTCACACATTTTGGTAATATTCCTGTGTACAAGCAGACTTCCTTCCACAAGAGTTTGCACATCTTCCCATACAGGATACTCAAATCAGCATTGGGATCAGCTATCATGCAATCAGTAGAGTATCTTAGCTACCAGATCCTTGGTTACTTGATTATCCATCTCTATCAGAATTAAATTCTGTACTGGACAAATCCTGAATAACTACGTAAAAATAAATACCAAATACTGCGTGTACATTAATGAAAGAATTCAGATTCAGTAGTGATACATGAATTCATGTAACTTGTGACTCCACAGCTCATTGAATTTTATGATATTATATTTTTCTTCTGCCCCAGATATATTCACACGCTGTGAATTTAATGTTAATATCCAAATTTTCTTCCTAGTGGAGAGTCATGAGCCTCATCACAGCCAAGATTACCATAGTGTAGCTGAAAACACATCTGACTTTAAGAGATTGTTCTACTTCGCACTCGACAGCAAAGCTGCAGCTTGGACAACAGGGTAATATATAAATAAGCACAGAATGATTATTGAAGAACATGAAATATGCTGAACCATTAACCAAAACCAGACAGCTCAATAGGTTAGTAATTGGTTTGAAATTTTCAGTACTGGATTAAAGACCAGCACAAAGGAGATTTCAGAGGACCAACAAGCATCATGTATCTAAATGATGCTTTTTTCTTTCCTAGTAATAAGTAGAACACCTTCATTTCTTATTTCAAATTGTGACAAGAGTCCTCAGTTGTCTTTCAACTTCTGTCTGGAATTCTGAACCACTAGTTTACACAGACTGCATGAACTTGAGAACATTAAAGGGTTTTTATGTTAAACTTGCACAGTACTTAGGTCTCTGGGATCAAAGTAAAGAATCTGCATTTTTTTCATTGCAACAAAAACACGTAAAGCAAAATTTGGACAAGAGGAATCCAGTATGAATGTAACACTTTTTGATCAGTACCGGGTATATTCTGGCTTAAAAACTGGGAGGCAGGGCTTTTTCCAGCGGCTCAGAGATAAGTATCTACAGAAAAATCTGCAGTTTGGGTGGAGGGAACTGTCTGGTTTGCTTTCCAGAAAAACTTGGTTGCTGAAGAGAGTCAGTTTAGAGCAGTCACAGGACAATCATAAGGAAGTATATTCAAAGGGTTGGCAGCTGCTGGGTACCTAGAGGAATACTTCTGGACTTACCGACATGCCATCTTTTTTATATTTTCCTGATTGTAGCAGGAATTTAAAGTTTACTAATCATTAAATCTATAAATGCATTGCTTTCAATTTGTTAACAGACGGTTCATTCATTCACCACAACTCCAGTGGACTATTTTGATTATGCTTCTGCTTCCTGAAAAAGTATTTTTCTAAAACACTATGGTAACCAACACTCATGGAACATGAAACCAAGCAACCAGGTTTCTGGAATGCATTTCTGGATAGCTTTTATCTAGCAGGAAAGAAGCAGAACGCAACACGTAGGCAACAGTGCCCTTAGTTAAAATGCTGCTAAGTTCTCCTAGTAGAACCTAGTTCTGACCTCTGAGGATTAATAACAGTCATGGGATGGTGAATTCATAGAATCATAGAAAGCTCATCTCATTCCAACTCCCCTGCCATAGGCAGGGACGCCTTCCTCTAGACCAGGTTCCTCAGAGCCCCATCCAACCTGGTCTTGAACACTTCCAGGGATGGGACAGCCACAACTTCTCTGGACAATGTGTTCCAGTGCCTCACCATCCTCCCAGCAAAGAATTTTTTTCCTAGCTCAAGAGAAATAAACTCTCACAAGGAATGCCAACATCCTATATCAATTTGAAGGATATCTACATGATGGAATGTAATGCTGTGCACAGAGCATGCAGAAACCTTGTCTTCCCATGATGAACCTTTTATATCCATGCTCTGGGAGAGGAGTGGGGCTGTATAATGTCTCTAGGCCTTAATCATGCAAACTCTTACACTTGCATTGATCTGCACAATTAGCCTTCTCACTGAAATTATAAGAACCATCCAATGTGAGCAAGTCTGCAGAGCTTTGTTGAGTATGGGGGCCTTAAAATCAAAGCCACCTACAACAGATATTGGGTTTAATTATGTAAACGAAGAATTAGTGCAGTAAATTTCCTTTAAAATACTTTATTGAGGTCTTTGGAGATGATCTAAACAGCAACATATAACATTAAGATGAACCAAAACACTCGTCAATATGTCACTGTCTACCTCAGATCATTAGCTTATGCTGGTATCTACTGACAACTTGTACAAGTTTCAAATAACTAGCCAGGTGGCTTCGCCTATATATGTGGAGGATCTCCTAATAAATTGCCTCCTTATCTACATGGCAAAAATTTGTTTTTGACATGAGCAGTGTCTACTTGAATTTCTTCCTCCATTTCTATCTGTGTTCAAAAGTATCAGCAATCTTTCTTGTTCAGGACATAGATGTATATCTGAATGCCTAATGAAGAGCCCGAGATACACCACTAATCTAAATAAATAAGCCTAAGGACTGCTTTTCTCTCAAAGGATTTGGCAACATACTACTACCTAATAATGAGAAAGAAAATGAATGTAGCATTTATATGCATTTTTAGTCACAATGTAAATCCTAGTCTTGAAGTGTTCGCAAACCAAGCATACCACAAGAAATAGGATTTTCACCAAAAAAGGTTTCCTACCACAGTGCTATTTTGTTGTAACCACTTTTTGTGATTTTCGTTCTGAAAATCTTTTTTTTTCCCCCGTGGGAGAAAAATTACACGTTGCAACTTTCTATATAATAAACTATTTCCTTTCTTTATTTTGGCAATTCCTCCCAAAAAGTCAGTACGTTTTGACTGAATATGCTGTGACCAAGCCCCCATTTACTTTAGTATTAGGGAGTTACTTCCCAGCAGTGACTTCTCTTCCACAGGTGTCTGGTCCATCCTGAGCTCCTCTATAGATACTGCAGTGTGTGCATGTGTACACTCACACATGAGTGCAGTCAAAGAACCCCTGTGAAAATATTGCTTGTCAATGAAATGCATGTATTGCTCTCTGGAGTACTGTGTATGACAGAATAAATGCTTCACTTCTCTCACACCCTGTCTCTTTCTCATGAGGCCCTCTTTGGAATTAGATTCTGGAGCAAAGGACACAAGAGAGACTAGGATGGATTTGTCAGTGCTGTAAAAAATAAAAGCTATTTACAGATAAGCAATACATTGTTTTTTTGGATTTTGGCATTGGGCATTGCATCCCCATAGTACTGTAAGAAACTGCAATTAAGAAAACTCACTTCTGGAGAGGAAGAGTGATTGATAAGCTGCTGCAGTTGAGAAAGCAGATTCTACTACTGATATCATATGTTATCGATGTAAATCATAAATTCTGCAAAAATGTTTATGCAGAAACCAGTCCAGCTTCAGGTAAGGTCAAACTGTGAGTTCCTAGAGGTACTATACACATATGATGCTTAAAAACTGTGATGCAACTGCCTGTTGACAACTTGCCCAGATATGAATGCCTTTTCCACCTATAGTCTGAGTTCAAATACTCTTATCTGACCACTTAAATATCTCAGGTCACTCAAATCAGCAAATAATTTGTATTACAACTAGGAAAATATGTAGCTTTGCCTTTTCAGGATTTGTGAAAACATGATTATCCATAAACTGATTTAGGTAAAAATTCAGCACAGTTTTTATATTATACCTGGAACTAAATCCCAGCCATGTATTATTTTCTGATTGAAACTTACAGCAGGGTGAGCACTGGTGTGTTCTTTCTAGTTAAAAAAAAATTTGAAAGATGAAACATCCATTTGATATTTGACATAACTCTGAACTGTGTAACAGCCATGAGAAAGACAGTTGCAACATTTATGAAACAACCTGTGACACAAAATAAAAACAATGCAAGGACATCCTGTTCTCTACATGCTTCAGACCCATTTTGCAAATAACAGATTTGTAAGCAATTAGACATGGATTAGAATAAACTGATCTATTAATTTCAAAGTCTGATACAGATGAAGAATTATCCATTTAATTAGTTGGGCATTTCTTTAACACACACTGTGCATGGCTATTTTAAATATATAAATTTAGAAATCCTTCAGGAATTTTCTTTATTGAAACAATTACTGTAACCCAAAATTTTCTTGGAACTTCCTGCAGAAACTGACACAAAAATGCATCAGGATTGCAGAGGTTTTTTAAATATCATAATAGTTTATATTTGATAGGAGGAGTCCCTTCAATTGTTTAATATATTTCAAATCCATAGTTTTCTAGCTTGTGTTTATTTACAGAGGCCTCTCAGCCCAACTGCTTATATATTTTCAGCTTCTTTTTCTTCCTGGGCACAGAACACAGTTTTAGTTTTGTGGGATTTTTTGCGGGGGGAGATTGGGTTGTTTTTTGTTTGGTTGGTTATGGGTTTGGGTTTTTGAGGTTTTTGTTTGTTTTTGTTTTGTTTGTTTTGGTGTTTTTTTTTTTTTTTTTTTTAGCTTAATTGCATTTGTTTAGTCTTGCTATAAATCTTTCTTTGACTATATTCTGATGGCAGTTTGTCTGAGTACCTCTGCAGCACGACTTGGTGACAACACAAGGTCACAGGTTTCCCAGGTACAATAATCCTTTCTGGGCATTTACCAAAGGAAAGGGGCTCCAAAACTCCACCTGCCCTGGGAATAATCTCACAGAAGAGATAAAAGGATACTATATTCTGGAAATTTTGTTCTTTTCCAAATATTGAGTTGATTAAAATCTAAGAGATGAAAATTCTGGCATTTTCTGTAGGTAATACCTTCAAACAATCTGTCAGACATTTCTGAACTGCTCTTGAAACAGATACCAACCTTCATGGATCAAACATCAACCTCTTGATAGCCTAAACCTCCAAAAGTCTTTGCTGTGTTAGCCTGCATATGTCAATGTGTTTTCTTTCACCCAATTAGATATCATTTTCATTACTGCTCTTTCCTCTGCTCATTTAGTATTTACACACACAGAATATTTTAATATTTAAGCAAGTTTTCAAATTTTTCCTACTCCTCCTTCCCCCAAGCCTACAGGTCTCATCCTGCACTGGTAGAGTGCTTAGCAACAATCCCATAGTGTAATGCACCACCAGAAAGTAGTCAGATATTAGGATGATAAGAGCAGTATAATAACCTAGGTGGAATAAAGTAAATCATTGTTCATTCTGATCATCGCTCCCAATTTGGATTTTTGTGCTTTGAAGGAACTTATTTCCTGGAAGTACATTTATGATGTAGTATTTAAATGACAGCATCATTAACAGAAATTATTTTCCTCTATATAATCAAGTCTATTATATTGATAACTATTTATAGGAATATTTAATTGCCATTCAAACACTTAACCACACAAATACTTATTCTTTTTTCTAATATGAGGTGTAATTTTTCTGCTTGTTACTGCTAAAAAAGTTGTGTCCAGGGAAAAAAAATATTGCTCCATAATCCATGTGGTCTGTATTTCATAATTTCTCATTGTTAAAACATTTTATTTGGATTAGAGAGGTCCATTTGCTCTTCTTACTTCTGTTTACCTTTTCTTGTTGGAGTATAATCTAATCTAAACATTTTCTTCCTCCTTTTTGCTCTTCTCTCTTCCGAGTGTCAAATGTACTTAATGATCTAGATTTCTATCAAATTTTAACTTCACCTGATATCAGCCCCTAAAGATTCCTACTTTTTAATTGGAGTACAAAACAAGAAATCTCAGTATATGCATAATGATTTTTTTTTGCATTTCTTTGAATTAAGATAATAGATGATAAATTTTAAACTAATAATATTTATCTATATCCTACCTATCAAATTTTTACATAATTGCAATAATATTAAATAAATATTTTGTAGATGCTTGCACAGAATAATTTTATTTGGTTGTATTTAGAATCTGTGTGCTTTTTCCAGTGTACCTATTTTTTTTTCCTAGAGGAATAAGCAGGTTCGTGAGCAGTACATTTTTAACAAATTTTGATAGAGAAACATTAGAAAATGTAATGTTCCACATAATATATTTTGTTCCGTTCAGAGATAAAATTCGTTCACTTTAAGGATGTAAAAGCATATTTATCCTGCTTAAACTGAAAATCCTAATATATCTAACCATGATGTTGCTGGTGATACTTCCATAACATTGCCATTACAAATACATGCTTATAGTCAAGTCTGTTGGTTAATTTAAGTCTCCAAGCAAGACTTCTCCACTGCCAGTTCAGTTCTTAATTCAAAGCAATGTATTTTTAAACTACAATTACTTTCATATAATTTCTCTAAGAGAATACACATGAATTGAAGCCCAGAATGTCCATGTGAACAGAACATGAACAATATTCTGCAGTACTCCATAATAAAAATAGGTTAAAAAATGGGGGAAAAGAAATCCTAGCACTTCAGGGCACAGGTATATACTGCTATTAATGGGCAGCATTGAGCAGAAAAATAAACCACAAACACTGACTTTGAGATGATACCAAGATTATACAAGGGCTGTGATTGCAAGCTTTGGCAATTCACTTGCTTGCTTAGTTGTTGTGTGGAATTCTGGCATTTAAATCCAAGTGTTAAGAGCAGTTCACAAACTAAGATGAACAGGAAATATGTTTGTGTGAGACTGGCTGGGGTGGGAAATAGGAAGTCATGGACTAAGCCTGAGCACCTAGAATTGCTGCTTCTTTTCCAAAGTGAGTGTCACCATCACATGCATAAATGTAAGTCTGAAGCTGGAGTACAAGCAGAACTCAGAATGAGCCATTAAGACTGTTTTTTTCCCCCATATTCGCTTAGGGGCAAAACATAGTAGTGTTGTACTCTAGAAACAGCAAAAGCAATTCAGAATCTGCTCCATAGGAAGAAAAGTTATTAAAAATATGTGGTTTTGGTACTGCTTGAAATGAATAATCAGTTTTTAAAGTGCTGAGCACAATATAAATGCAGATTGCACTAGATTCTACTAACCAAAAAGCCTAGTCACAGCGTTATGACAGCTTTATGACATTTAAACATCATAGCATGTGAAAACATGGAAGAGATGGCAGGTGGGAGGAAGTACTTGATATTCAAGAGAAAATATTAATGGATGTGTCTAAAATGTAACTACTTTTTAACATGTCATGCTTAGGAATATTTGCATAATATTATCCTTTAAATTGCAGTGTGTACATATTAATTTCACAGTGTCACTCCCAATAAGTCTGGCATCTGTACATTCAATGGGCCTAGTCTAGCACACTTGCATCTCTTTATCACAGACATTTGGAGTCTCAATTTAACAAGTGACTCAAAAGCAAGACAACCGAGACAGGCATGAAGATTTTGGGGAAAAAGTGAAAGCCCCCAAACACATTATGTTCTAGGAAACTATGTCTTGCCATGTGAAGGGCTGTCCAAAGCTACCCTCTGCCCCTTCCTCAAATATATTGTTTCTTAAATTACTCTTCTTCTTCTGGATAATGCCTGTTACCTAGGTACTCAAAGTCCAAAGTCTGTTTCAACCTGCAGAAGAGGTGAGAAAGAAAAGAGTACAGAACAGTTTAGAAATAGGACTGGGAAGCTTAAAAAAAACCCAATCAAAAAACCTCAGTGATGAAGAACAATAAAGCAAAGCACAGTGCTCCATATATGCCCTTAGTGCTTGGTGTTATATAGTTCCTAGCACATTTTTACCTCTTCCATTCTGCACTCTCCACTTTTCCCAAGGAAGTACATCATTAGATGCACGTGAAATGTGGCTGTATTTTTTTTTTCTCCAGTTTTAAAAATATTATGCTTTTTATTCACAGAATGAGTCAGGTTGGAAGGGACCACAGTGGGTCATCTGGCCCCAGCCCCCTGCTCAAGCAGGGTCATCCAAGAGCACATGGCACAGGCTTGTGTCCAGACAATTCAATGCTCAATAGAAATAGACAAAAAAACCCCCAGAGCTGTATGTGTCTGATCTCATTATCAGTCTGAACAAAGTCTTCTACATGGTGACATTTTGGACTTTAGTTTGATATCCATTTGCAGTGGGAAGTAGGAATTGTACCACAGATCCTGTAAGCCCAGGCTGAAAAATCCATTATGTTGTTCTTGTACTATGTGCCACACCATTAAAGGCAAAACCACCCTGCAAAATTTATGGTTTCTACTGTGTTTACTCTTAAAGCATGAAGAGAACATTGCAGTCACTGAGACTCAAGGAGACTAAGACACACATATGAGTTTGAGCACCATCATTTTCTAGCAGGTCCCTGCCACCTTAGGTCTTACAAATGACACGTGGTGAGCAGATTTAGACCTATAAATCTGCCATTCATTGGCTTTCAAATCTTTCCCTTTGTAACATAAGCAACTTCCTCAGAACTTAATTTCTTCACAGTGTAGTTTCTATTTAAGAAGAATGAGATGCGCCTGCTAAAAAAGCATTTTGTTTTGTTTCAAAACCATTGTAAGCTAATAGGATACAAAATCTTTAGGACATATTAACATCTTAGAAGAAGATTGGCAGAAAAAACTCTATAATCTCATTTAATTTATTATAGCTGTTGGTCTTTCCAACAGGGCAGTTGTAAAAAAGTTGGAAAATATTTGAAATAATTTTTATCAAGCCATCCCTCCTCATCCTTTCTAGAGTTTTCTTCCTTGTTATTGACTTGATTTCATTCAAGTAGATCAGAAAACAAAGTTGTCAATACTCTGTAAAAACTATCCCCAGAGAGGGTTAGAAGAATGAAACTGTTGAGAAACCACAAAAAAGTTGTAGAACAGCTGTTAATTTTTGCTATATATTATGGAAATTAACCAAAAAAACTTCAGACACAAAAGATGCAATAATAAAAATAGCATCTTGAAGATACCAGTTTAAACTACAAAATAATATTGTGAGTATCTTTAGATGAAATTCCCTTAAATGTTCCAGGAAAAACTGCTTAAAACTAAGCCTTTGGACATACGACAGTTTTTAAGATGCTGTTAAAATGAAGCAAGTTAGTATCTCATCCAGTTATTCATTTTGAGAAAATGCCAAAGCCACAATAGTTATATCTCTACTGTTCCAAGATGAGGCTTGTAGCTTTTAGCTCCTGTAACTTCTGTCATTCTACTGCCTGGAGATATTTGAGGGAAAAAAAAAATCACATACACTGTCCCACTGTCCTATTTTTACTTGTCTGACTAATTTCTAAAAGTAGATTGGAAGCTCTATGGAATGAAATCAATGAGATGTTTCCATTGAAATATTAACACTTCAGGTAACCAATACTTAATGTTTCATTTGCTACTTCCTTATGAAAATGAGGAAAAACAGAATGAAGAAAAAAGGTATAACAAGCAAGACTTGCTTTACAATTGTTTAAAAGGTGTGAGATTATTTTTTCAAACTTCCTTCTCCTTGTAGTCATGATTGTAACAACATTGCATAGATGATGATATTTAAAAAAAAAAAAAAGAAAATACTTATTTTTGAGTCTTGGCTATTCTGTCTTTTATAAACACAGTTCTTAGTCTGAAGTTAGAATGAGTCTTTGAAAACATCCCCTCTAACTACTAAGGCTGCAAAGTTAAAGAGAGCATGAAGGGAAGAGTTCTTTCATACTGACACCCAACTGATGAAACATTAATGAAATTATCAAACTTTGCAAGATTGATGGCAGGAGAAAAAGAGTTGCCAAGTTTGCTGAGAGCCTGACCCTGCCAGTGGCCTCCTGTGCTCATATAAAGATCTATCAAAATCTGCCTTTTCTGAAAACAAGGGCTTGCTGTGTCTGGATGTAGCTCCAAAAGCAGAGCCCATATACACTGACAACTTTGTATGGAACATTGCATAAGGAATATTAAAAACATTTTAATTGGTTAGTTAGCTTAAGGCTCTATGGTTAGGCTTTCCAAGGTCTACAGACATAGCACAAAAAGTGACACCACGTATTCCACCTTTAGTTCCAAGGCTGGTATTTAATTTCAAATGATCTCAACATAATCTCATTTTCCTTTAAGAAAGGAAAGTGACAGAGCTACTTGAAGGGAGACAGGGGTTTGGATCCTGACTTCTCAAGTGTACACAGTGGGCCAGGACAACAGTCCTGATCCAGGAATAAAGGCTGGATTTCCCTTCCCTAATCAGTTCCCTCCCAAGGAGTGAAGCACTACTTTTATTCTTCAGGGGCAGCTCCTCTCCCTGCCCGGGTGAGATCTGTGCTGGAGAGGCTGGGTCCACCTAAACTGAAGTTGTGTTTTAACTGCGTGGGTACAGGATCTGACTCAGCATACATCACACTGTGACCAAAGTGAGGGGGAATTTCTGGTGATAGCCTCCTGCTAGGAAAATGGAGGTTATATGTGCTAACATCCTGAAGAAAGTCAC
Organism: Promerops cafer; assembly: GCA_013398275.1. Classification (NCBI taxonomy): domain Eukaryota; kingdom Metazoa; phylum Chordata; class Aves; order Passeriformes; family Nectariniidae; genus Promerops; species Promerops cafer. Next base: position 2,060,004 of record VZSE01010018.1, on the reverse strand, counting down.
TCAGGAGTAGAAAAACCTTGGAGAGATTTGCCATACAAGTCACCCCCCAGATTTAGTATAGCTGATCAGCAGATATTGCTACATAAGAAGGGAAAATGCAACTGAATTTAGGACTAGTTAGATAAAAATACTGCTAACAAAATATATATGTGAAGTTAATATCAGTTCTGGGGTCTTCCGTTACTGATATAAACTGAAGAGAAATACCCTCTTAGCAAACCAAACTGCCACAACAGCAAAATCCACAAGAGACCTTTTATCACCACTTGTACTAAAGTTCATATTCTTGCACACTCAAGCTGAAAAAGAAACAGCCCTTCTAACAAATTTAGGCCTCTCTCAAAAATGCAGATATTCATATGTTCTTGTCACCAATTAAAACAAAGGGCCCAGAAGAGCAATTATTTACTGCTGGACAGTATGAAAAATTTCTCTGCATTAAGTTATTTTCAATAGTCAAAATGTTTAACACATGAATGAAATTGCATGTTTTTTAAATAAAAATGCTGCCTTTGAATGGACTTTTTTCACTCACCCAGAGATTTGTGGAATTTTGAGTACAAATGCATGCAAAGCCCTAGACTTGGTGAAGAAACTACTCCTGTTTTTCTTATTGTTGCTATTTTTTTCAGGGGCAAACAGAAATTATTTCATCTGTACTGGTTCCATATGAAAGTCATCCCTGTGCACAGAAACAAACAGACAACTTCATGCTATACAGGACTTCAGAATAACAGCAATGTAGAAACCACCACATGAGATGAAACCTGGGGCTCGTTAGTCGAGAATTGAGTTTCTGAGAGAGCCAGGACCAGGTATTTACAAGGAGGTTTAAGTGAAGCCCAATTAATAGAGAACCACTGGTTTATTTAATTCCAGCTTGTATGCCTTTTGGTTTATAGTTTGTGCATAGATCTCCTTACGTATCTGAGACCTGAGTGGAGAGTAATTAGGTGAATCCTGTGGTTTTGTTCAAGTGGAACACTGGCAACCATAAACCGTTTGTGAAAACTGTGAATCCAATTTTCACTCACAATGGCTGCTCCTTATCGTTTCTTCTGTATCTGCCAGGAATTTGATGTGCTACAATAGTCCTAACTTGCTAAAAACTCTGAGTACTTCAAAAAGGCACAGTTGGTGTACAAAAAACATCTGAAATAATTGCCATGTCATTTACCAGAGCTCTTATGGAATACACTTCTAAGATATTTTTTGCCTCAAAATAGTTATTTGGAGCTTTTCTTATTTCATACAGAACCCAAATTTACTCCTTGAAATGAAAATATAAGATGTCACCAGTTGCTCAAACGATTTAAAATGAAAAAATTAAAAAATAAGCCTTTTCCTGTTGCATTTTCTATGTTACAGGTAATTTCTGGTTCTCAATTTGTCTACAGCATCGAAACTGCGTAATAACAATGCAATCATACTTTTAGAAGGCTTTCAAAGCCTCTGAGAATGCCAGTAGCCTGACAAACTTTAAAATGCAGCTAATTGTCAGTGTTAATTCTTGTAAGAATTGTTGCTGATCAAATAGCTATGAAAAATTCTGCTCTTGCACAGTATTGCAACAGTAACCCAATATCTCAGTCACCAGGCTCACAGCATCCTACCCCACAAATATCAACAGAATAGGGGACGCATCAAAACCCTGAATAATCTTCAGAATACTTCGATTCACATTTTAAGTTGGTAAAGAGAAACAAAAAGTGCCAAATAAACTTGCATTTCATCACCAGTGTTAAAGACCAGCACTGCCCTCCATGTTGAGCTGCTGATCATCACCTGGATTCAGCCAAGCCTGTTACTGCATCATTAGCTGGGTTACAATTCATTCATGGAAATGTACAGAACAAATCCAAGATATATTATGTTCATAGAGCAGAAATATCTATTGTAGCTCGTTTTTTGTACTTCATAAAGCCTACAAGCATCACCATTAAGGGTAAAGGAGGCCATAAATGAAGTCAGTAAGGAGGGCAAACAGTTCAGAGAATGATAGAATTATAGGATGGCCTGGTTGGAAGGGATCTCAGAGATCATCTGGGGCCACTTCTTGAGCTTGTCCAATTTGTACGAAACTTTTCTGGGAGATCTAATCTCTGCCTTTGGACTTGTTTTCTTGACAAAAATGTCACTGACTGCCAGATGTATTTTATCCAGAAACAGACCAGGCAATCTTTGAGAGAGGTGGCCAAAGAGAGCATGGAAGGTGCAGGGATGAGGTGGGAGAAAGTAATTTATTAACAAAAAATAAAGTTTTGCTGATGAATTTTATTTCACTCTTTTAATTAAAATAATTTTTAAAATTGTCCTGTCAAAGACATATTTGGAGAAATCTTACTAAATTATATTGACTTTTGTTTCAGAAAAATGATTAATGATATTTAAAGAAACAGAGACTGTTAAAAAAAATTAAATTAGCTATTTGAGCCATAATGATTTGTTTTCTTGTATATCTCACATTGATGAATAAACCAATTATTATTCCAAATCAATCAAAGCATTACAATTTCATCACAATTTATATCTGTAAGACAAACACCATGACAAATTCTGCATAAGACACCTTGATACAAGAAGAAAAAGATCAGACAATATTGACAGCCATCTTTTTGCTAGAGTTGTTAAAGTTGTATTCATGGATTCATTTATTGTTGATAATTATATCTTGAGATGTTTTGAACAAAATACCACAATAAAATACCAGAGTAATGAATCTTGGAGAAATGACTAGTTTGAATATGCCAAAGATCCAGAAAAAGAGACCACAGATGTTGGGGGCGAAAATAATTTTTTTTTTTGTTTGTTCTTTGATCAGTTGTCCAACCTTTTAATATGAAATTCTTTTGAAAAGTTCTTAAGATTGACATTTGAAATCACTAGGTATTTTTAAACCAAGATTTTCTCCTTCCTTGCAAGGGTGATTGCAGACTAATTTGCAAACAAAACCCAGGAATATCACACTAGGCACCAAAAAGCAGCATTAGCTGAAGCAGATATTAATTCTTTTAAAGGACGTAAAAGGTATTGGGAGCAATTTGTCTAAAAAAATTTCAGGACAAGATCCAAAGGGATGAAATTTCTCCTTGGTGAACTGAGACTGAGAAAGGTTTTCAAGTGTTGGCAGCACCACAGAAAAACCCTATGTCAAGAAGTTAGAGTGGTGAGAGGATGATCAAAGAACAGTTTATCTAAATTAAAGGTGAGATTAACAGTACTGATTAAAAGCTATGGACTACTTTAACATAAAATAAGAAAAAGACTTGCAATGGAACACCTTGATATTATTTACTACTTTGGCTGTATTTGGTTATTCTAGCCAGAGATAAGTCTATCAAAAAGCACAAAAACTTTTAATATAAGGCAAACCACATCTATATACTGAGAACATAATACTCCATCCAGAATAGCAACTTTAATTCATTTTGTCCACATCATTCTATTAAAAAAAAGCATAAAAAATTATCAAATTTGTTTAGGCAACATTGAAGCTGCACTGCATGTAAATGGCATTGCCCAAATCTCTCATAATGATAAAAGAGGTGGACAAAAAAGCTGTTTTCTGCAAACTACCAACAACAGCCAGCCAAACTGAAATTCCACAGGTGAAACAGAATTCAGCCTACAAGCCTAGGCACAGAAAGACTATAATTTGGTGCTTTACCTTAAATTTTTTGGTACCAATCACACCAGATCATCACCTGTAATTTCATTAATTTCTGAATTGTATTTTGTTAATTTCAGAAATGATGTTTATAAATTTCCAAAGCCATGTCTACTTCCCAACAGTCACTAGAGCATTGCTTTGCCATTCCCATGGAGTTAAAATACCATCCCTGGAGTTCTCAGCAGACAGTTTTGTTTGCAATGCTGAAATACTGGTAGGTAGAGGGAAATCGATAGCCAAAAAAAATCTCCACTTGTAAGACTTTGATAAAAACAAAAAAGCCCATAAATATCAATGTAAAATGTGAGGAAACAAGGAAAAAAGAAAAGAAGGGAGAGAAATAATAAAAATTCAAACATCTGGAAATTGTGGTAAATTTTCTAATTGAAAATGATAGAACCCTTAAAATTTGAACTATTTTGGTTTTAATTTTTTTTTTAAATTAAAAACTAACAAAAGCTTTTTGAATATACTTATAATAGATTTTGCAAATTTTATCCAACAATTCAGAACACCAATCTCTCAGAATTAGTTTTCAAGTGTCTGGAAAACATTTTTTCTGAAAAAAAAATATGACTATGCATATTTGCTTACCTGGTCAGTTAAACAAAATTCTCTGGCCGAAGAAGAACACATTGTAAAAGAAACCTGCAAAGAGGAAAAAAAAAGCTTCATTACAATTTATGTATCTCTTTCATATTTTTGATGAGAAGTTTAGTAATGAGTGGTTACTCATATAGAAACTTGCAAGCAGCAAAATCATTCTAAATGAAAAGCCTCTTAAAGTCTAGCAGGTCCTTTTTTGTTCAGAAGATTCCTGACTGTGTGGCAGGATTACATTTATAAACACAACTAAACCCAACAGACATACCATGCTGTTCAAAGAAAGGTTTAAAGGTATCTGTTACATAGGTGATATCAACTTTTGTGTATTTTAATTCAAATCCAAATGTGTAACTACCATTATAAAGGACACTCAGATGTTCAGATGGTGAACAAAAAAAAGGCGTGTATTTCTCATTAAATGATTTTCAGGACATTGAAACATAGAGTTACTTTACTTTCTATAACATTTCAAATAAATATAATGTCAAAAGGACGTTATTAAGACTGTTATGTGATGAATATTAACATCAAAAATGCCAAGTTTTTAGCCTTCCTGAGAAACTTTTATTTCTTCAATGAGTACAGAATATGCTGCAGTTGTTAATTACTTAGTCACACAGTATTTCCATGGGAACTCCTCTTCAACCCATGCACAAACAGACCTTCAAGAAGTTCAAACACTGATATTTTGTGAAATTTCATTGATTGACCTGTGGTCTGGAGAGACATTAAACAAGGAGTATTCAAATCCTCATAGAAAAAAAGGTGATAATTTTGCTATGGTCCATATATTCTAATCATGAATGCTTTGACTGTGCTGCAAACACTGCACAGCTCAAGTTCAGCAAATTCCTTTGCAGGAATAACATTGTCCCATATGAGTTCCTTGGTGCCAAGAAATCAGGCTGAAAACTTAATTTGGGTCACATGGACTCATTTTTTTCAGAGGACTCAGCACTATACCAGATATTCAAGGCCCTGCTCAAAGGTTTCAGTTACAAACAAACACCAAGCACATTGCAAATATTTTTCTTGATAAGTAAATATCTAAGAAGTGTGTTTGGATTGGATATAATCTTTAGAAGTTCTGTTAGGAAGAATGATACCGCCAACCACTCTCACCAGCTCCAGGGCTGGAAGATGCAGATGATCCTCCTCAAGGTCAGGGAATAACTGGCATCACATTCCATCCTTTCTTCATACTGGTGTGACAGGAGGGTTTTTTGGGAGTGTTTCACCAAACATTTATTGACCCCAAAGAAAGAAACACATTTTCCATCCTGGACTCTGGAAACAGAGTCTTATAATTGGAAGTGTAAAAACAATGTCAAGAAAAGACTCTTGAAAAGGATTATGGTGACACAGAAAGACAGTTCTTTCACCTCTCTACCAGTCCTCTGAAACAGCAGTTTCTTCCATATGGAACATCATTCCATGCATGTCTATTGGCCAACATGCTTTATATTTTTCACTAAAAGGGAAACCACTGACCATGATGCTGAGAATTTTGGAATGGACCAATAAACAGCAACAAGAAAAGGTACAGACAACGTGCAAACCCTGTCAAATCAGCCCAGTATTCAGCAAAGCCTAGAGTATTTCTTGCTTAAAATAAACATTTCTCTTGTAACATTAGCATCTTTCTGATGCAGTCAGGCTAGTTTATCTTAATTCAGAAACTGTGATTTAGGTCAAACAACTTTGAACTGAAAGGGTCATGTCCTCACCACTTCCTCAGCCACCTGCCTGTTTGTGACTTTTAAGAACATCTATCTCATTTCAAAAATTTATTGTGTGAGTCCTAACCACAGCCCTGTTACTGGGTTTGCACTACTGGACTGTGCATGTGCCTATAGATAAAAGAGTTTCTTTGCTTAGATCGAATAGCAGAGGAATGGTTTAACAACAAGAAAGTTTGAGCAAATGCAAAATCAGAGAAAAGATGACTGATGATGGGAAAAAGGATAAAATAAACTGGTGGGTATGCTTTTGTAAGATTTGCTGTACATAATCCTTTATTCTGAGGTCCCATGTGGGAATGAGTTTTACTATGAAAAAAACCCAAAAACCCAAAACAAAACAAACTAAAACAAACCAACAAAAAACCCTCCAAATCTAAAACCAACAGAAAACATAACCAGAATCTGTTCTGTTTAAGAAAGTCATGTTTGCATGAGAAGGACTATCACTATGTGCACTAAAAGACAACAGCCTCTGCCAATGTGTTCACCTCCCTCTTTTCCTGACAGTGGTGTTAGGTCACCAGTTATGTCCCACCAACCTGAATTACTCATGGCTAGACTCCAGAACCAAGCATGGATGCTCCTGATCATTGCATTTGTTTAGCATTAGAGAGCAAACTCTCTTTCCTTGTTAGACTTCTGGGTACTTTTGCTGTTCCTTTCAGTAACAACGTGATGTGCATGAAAACTCACAAGAGTAAATGCACTCATGAGAGATGGGATGCAATTTGCAGATTTGGCCAGGTGTCAGAACTGTCATGGCCACCTATCCCTGCTGATGCTGACATTGCTGCCAGCACTCCTGAACCAGCCAAAATCCCTGAACCTATGACTCCGCTCTGGGGAAAAAAAGCAGCAGCTCCACTTCCTTCATTAATTGTGTCACAGCCTCTTTCAGAGCAAAAGATACTGCTCACTCCTCCCTAGACAACTTATCTCTGAAATGCTTAGAGAAAATAATTTCAATTCTTTACCTTCTAGTGAATCACAAAAAAACTGTTATCCCTACTTGCTCTGGAGGAACAGGCATCATAATGAGTCTGATGAAAGACAGGATTTTTTAACTTGTGATGATGTCCAAGCAAGAAATGAAGCAAGTTTCCCTTCTAGTTTCCAGACACAGTCACAAAAATCTTATTTTCAAATTGAGCACATATGATGTAAAAAGCATCAAGTTACAGGAACAATTATCACGCAGTTCTAAAGATACAATTTTCACAATCCCTTTAGAGGAGAACAGTATTTTTATTCTCTTTCTATCCCTCAAATATTTAACAATAATCCTATTTTATGCATATTAATTTTAAGTCATAATGAGAATTGGAAAGGTATTGATTTCAATGGGAGTTAAGGGCTAAATATCTTTATATGGAGCCACAGCCTTCATCCTATTAAATCTCTACGTTTATTGTCTGCACACAAATCATTACAAAGCAGGCATTACTCAAGAAAGAACTCAAAAGCAAGAGAAAAGCCCAATTAACAAGGAATTCAATGCAATTATGGAAGTTCGGAAGTTGCCTGGGGTGCTGTTTGCCTGTAAATCATTGGGGAAGATGAAAAGGGAAGAGTTTGTTTCATCCCCACTTTCAAAGTATTATTTTCCCTTCAGGTTCACATTGTTACTTTTTAAACCTGAAGTATCAGGACTTCTACAAAGTCACGGGTTAGGAACAAAGATGCCATTAACTGTGTTTCTGGGGGATCTTTATTTTGCAACACTCATAAGTGCTGGGGTTACTCTTATCAGCAGCTGGAGTTCTTGTCTATAGCTCTTGGATGTTTGTACATAATTAAACTGGCTTTTCTGACCCTAGTCCTGTAGACATTAAAATCAGCTCAGCACAAACAATTCTGGAATGCACATTATAATGCCTGAACTTCTTCCATCCCATTCCACACCCATTTATGTGAAAAAGGTGAAAGAAATAAGAACAGAGGACCCACAGAAATGCACACTAGATAATTAAAGTAACGACTTTTTGAAGTCTTAAAATCAACCTCATTTTAATACTACGGACTCAAGTCTTCCCATAAAAACTGGCTTTGTACATCCTCCACCTAACCATGGATGAAAGAAATTTATGAGTTTAGATGCCTGCTTTAAAAGGTTGTGGAAATAGGAAGCATCTCAGTTGAATACCTTTGTGGTAGCATCAACTAACATCAAGGCATTTCAGGACAGCACAGATTTCATTGCACAGTGTTTTTATGGCCTTTTTTTTTTTTTTTTTGTATAATACTGCAATGGGCTGCATACACCTTCTTACACCAGCAACACACTTGGCTGGTTACAAGCACAATAAAAAATACGTCCAGTGAACTTTGAGAGCTCCAAATTCCTGCCTTTCAGCATGTCTCTGTTTTAACCCCTGTGTCAGCTACCCACAGCTTTCCAGCTTGGAATGGGGTTCCTGTTCTCAAGGTGGATTTAGATATACCATGATACATCACTCTTGGGGTCATGACATTTATTTTCCCTGTTTTTATCCGTAGCACTTCCCTAGAATACAACCAGTTGAACCCAACAAGTGTTCCCAGGGTGCCCCCAGTGCTCCTAGGACACTGGTAGCTCTACTCAACAAACTTACACATTTCAGGAGGAAAAGGCTAATAATTCTGGAGATGGTAGTAAGTGCATGCAAAAGTAGCTAACAAAATCCTCTAAATTCCATCAAAAATCCTGACAATCATTGAATTTAAATGCTTTTAAAAATACCCTTTTTTAAATGCATGTTTCCAGCTGAACAGGGTCAATCTGAAAAGACTGAGAAGTCGTATTTAATTAAAAAAAAAAAAAAACATGAAGAAGTCACCTACCAATACCTCAGATACTAATAAACCTGGACACGATAATTTTGTAGGCAAAAAAAGGTGTTCATGGTATTTTTTTTATATTTCAGGTAGATACTAAGGTATGAGAGGAACCAAACTCTCTTTTTTTCTTTCTCATGCATTAGTGTGATAAAAACTACCAACTATTTAGAGGGATTTTCATCATATGGATTTTCAAATTTCTAAAAAAAAATGTATTTTGTGAATACTTGTCTCAAAAGCATAATACAGAAAAATGAATCAAATATTTTATTAAATGAATTTGAGTTCTTCGAGTTTTTTGCAAATTATGACTGATTCGGGGGTAAAAACTTAACTCTTCTTTCCCCAGTGAGATCTGCTCTACTTTGTAAGGCTTCAAGCTCACCTCAGTTCATAAATTAGGGGTAAAACTAGACTCAGACATTGGCTTTGCTAATTGCAGTCAGATTCCTACAACAATACCCGAGCAATAACCAATTTATCAACACAAAGCTTATATAACTGTTTTCATTGTGTTAGTAGTAGTTTCACTGCTACAAAAAGAAAGGACAAAGTCTTTTCAGTCTTTCTTACTCCTAAAATATTTAAACCAGTATTGATTTTAATATATTTGCTAGGGGTTGAATTGCACTGTAATGCATTTTAGCAGAAAAAGAGAGAAAACCTCCACTGCATTTGGAGGAGGATTGGAAGGCACATCCACACCTCCCACTGAGTCAGCATCCCCTGCAGCTCACTCCCCGTGGCAGCTACTTTGTGGGGCACCCAGAGCAGATCTACAGCCAGACACCCCCCTGGAAATCACCCTCCTCGTCTCCCTTCAGTAGGCAAACAGCAGATTTCTGCTTTCCTGTTGTTCCCTGCAGCTTCTCCAGGGTCCCCATGGAGAAGAAACCCCTCATCCAAATGCTAGCAGGAGACAAAAACATCCTGCTCCAGACTGGTGAATGCAAAATAATACACAGGAATAGTAGTACACAAACTGATCTTAAATACCTCACTATAGGTGCAGAGCAACTCCATTAAACCATACACCAGAAAAAGCAAAGCACATCCCGCTCAGCCCTGGCTTATTATATTAGCATTTCTTTTTGATGAAAACAAAACAAAATAAAAAACAAAAACCTGCAGAACAGTAAGCACTATATTAGTTATTTATCAAGTAGAGTAACTTGGTTAAGATTTTTGGCATTATTTCAGCTGAGCTTTGTAATTTGTCTTGTAACATTTTTTAATATACCACATGAATGGAAAGCTGAATTTCAAAGAACAGAAAAGCCAGAAGTTACATAACAATGGCTGCAAAGTGAAGTTTTCTTAATTCTTAATAGGTATCATTAGCTCGATAGAAAATAATCACATTATGTTTCAGTGCATCTTTAAAATGGTCCAGATGTTTTATGCTTTCAATACTTCATTTGTATTTACTTAAATCCTTCTTAAACAAGGTTTGTACAGGAACAGTACATAGACCTGACAGCTAAACGCCAAATTGCTCATTTTTTCACTAGTGTGACTTAACTAGAGAAATTTATATTCTGTTTGCTGCTCACTCCCTCAAACAAACCAAACAAAAACCTCATCTAGCAAATCTGTCTGAATATAGTGTTATACAAGAGGTGAGATGCGACGACATGTCACTCTGTACTTTTGGTTTTTCCTGTGAAACTGAAAAGTCCTAGCAAAGCAAAGCAAAGCCACAAAACAAGGGAAAAAACCTCTAATCCCTGAGATTCTCAAAGATAATTCTTGTAAATTTCATCTTCCAAATCCAGATACTCTCTGGAGTACTGATCTGGAGTCAGATACTCTCTGTATTTACACTTTAGCCTAAAGATTATTCTCTACCTGAAAATTTTGATATCTGTTCTTAGAAAAATTCCAGCTCATCTTTCCCGGTACAGCTTCAGTATTCGCGCTGCTTTCCCTTTTGTTGACTGCCTCATCTCCCAGTGTTTTTCCACACAAGTCACATCCCCCACCCATAACTATTTTTACATCAGGAACCTGTTGCCTCCATGGCCAAACGCTTACTTACGGCGCACTTTGCCCTATCCTGGGTGAGGAGCAAGCCGTGGTTCCGTCGCCCGTGGGCAGCCCGGCTCCCTCTCACAGCCAGCCCGAGGTCTCCTCCTGGGGCCCGGCGCAGACAACTGGAGCTGGTGGAATTTACAGCACCACCGTGACCTCTGCCTTTAACCTTGAAAGAGCTCTGTTATCTCTAGAGCACCCTTCTTCCCTCTGCTGAAACAGACAGATTCCCTGCAGAGGTTTTTCAGCTGGAGAGAAGTATTTCAGTAATTATTCTTCTTCTGACTATTCTAATACAGAAATCTTCTCACACAAAATGTTTTTCTTTGCTGCAAACTATAAATCTTCTGATTTCTGATCCTTCTGTGATGTCCTCCTCTGCACAATTTCATCCACAACATTAGTTTCACTAGTTAAATACAATACATTGACATCACTATTTCAGTAGCTGCTACTGTTACTCTCTCCCTCTTCTCCAACATATTCTCCCTCTTCTTTTCCAGCTCCCCAGTTATGTCATGAGCTATACAGTCTAGTAGAAGAAAAATCCTTCTGTTGTTATATCCTGTTGCCTGATTCTCTTCCATTTTTTGTTCCTGTATGTCTGACTTCCAAAAAGAAGCATCCATTCTAGAAATATTCCCTCTTACACTCACTCACTCACTTACTTGCTCATGTTGCTCCTCCACTTCCTCCTCTCTCAATGGAGAATTTCATAAGAGCTTTCTCTCATTCCCTGGCATCTCCTTGGACCAAGCCATTCAATATTTTTCTACTTAGGTCATGTCCAGCCACAGCTCAAAGAACTGCCTTCCACCAAGAAGTGTCTCTTGGTTCTTACACAAGAGCAGTTCAGTGCATTGCTGATATTCTGTCCTCTAAGGTGCACTGGGCCTCTGTCTTCCAAGATATTAATGAATCCCTGGTGAATGGATAGACCATATACATATTCCAGCCTAAACTGTGCTTTGAGGTACTTAGACAAGCTTCATTACTGAGTAAGCCAAGCACTTAACAAGCTTTAGGTATTTATGCCCACAACAGCCCTGTGAGAGATCCCTATTTTTACCTGATGGGGAACTGAGGCATAGGAAAACTACTTATGCTACTTAACATCGGGATATCTGCGATAACTCAGGAACCACGACTAAGTCTCTGATAACCCAGACTAGAGTGCCAATCTAAAGACCATTCCTCCCACTTCCTGAGTGATAAGGGTTCAGCAAATCTTACGTATGTAGATTTTCTCCTGCTGCCCTTGGAATGTTCTGTGCATAGATGAGCTATCTTGGCCTGCTTGAAAGCAAAAACTGGAGTGTCTTTTCCTCCCCCTATACACCTTTAGACAGAAACTGATTAGTATTTTGCTGTGTGCAGCATTTTTTCAGTCATTGATACAAAAAATTTATATGTTCCTATAGCTATTAACACATGCAGTTGAAGAAAAGCAAAGTCAAAAAAAAAAAAAAGAAAAACAGAATAAAGGGCAGAGGAAAGAAACATGCTATGTGTGGTTTGTGTACAGAATTCCAAAGCAACTGTGAAATCCATGCTATTTTCAGTACCATCCTATTTCTTCTTAATTCCTCGGGAAAATATGTCCTATCACACCATACTGTTCAACATCCTTTGTCAAAGCTTTCATCAAATATGGAGCAAAAAATAAAAATTCTAAACATTGCTGTATTCAGGACAGTGATATCCACTTTATTTACTGAAGATTGGTATTTTCTCCCTGCACTTGAGTCTGTTTAAATGAGATAGCTCCATTATATCATGAAGAAATACTGCCTACACAGAGATAGCAGCCAGAGGTAGCTGCTATGACTTTGCCAGTACAACTCCTTAGATATAGAGTTATTACAAATTATTATCTCTATCAAACAGGTAAGTCTGCTGAAGTGAGGGGAAGAGACAGGAGAATGAAGAGAAAAAGGTGATGAAGGCAAACACTGCTTGTGCCTAATGCAGACAAAATCATAAATAAAAATGATTTCCAGTGAACCAGAAAAACTTCAGGAGATAAAATGTTTTTGTTCCTCATTAAACATAATTTCTGTTTCCTAGGACTAAAACTGTAAAACCTTTATATCCAAGCTTATATGAACTTCAAAACAAGCAACTATTCTTTCTAAATAGCAGCAACGTTATTAAACAGGATATCTGCTTCAGTGATACTAAATACTTTCCACAGCCCATGTATTGAGCCAGTCAACCTTAGTCTATTGTTTATTCTCTAAGTTTCTCAAGGCAAGATGAAAATAATACCTGACAATGGGGAGTGCTTTTAAACAACTTAGACTGCATCTATATTGGTTGGTTGGTCTTGTTCCCATAACAAAGCACGGTTTGTGCACAGCTGAAACATCTCTTATCTAGTTCACTTTATCATTTATAACCTACTAAGCAATATCATGAATGTTGAAAATAGTGGCTTAAAACTGTATCACAGGAATAGAAGAAATGGCCAGTTGTGCTCCAGGGAAGAAATAACTGTGTTCCAAACTCATTTAATACGATCATGAAACTGTTTTTGAATAAAAGTATAAATATTACTGTAATGATCAAGAAGAAGTTTTGAGATCCATTAGCTTCTATAAATACTACAGCAGAAATATTCTTCATGAGAATCTATAGTAGCACTACTGCTGCACTGCTGGAGACACGTTATACTTTTATAATGGACAGACAAATCAATTCTACCAAGTTCTACATGTTATCCCTTGTTTCCATGCACACATCAGAGCCACAATGTCCATTTATGTATAATAGATCTAGATGAAATTAGCCCAACCTATGGATGTGTCCCAAGCTGCAACTTTTAAGCTGGGCCACACTGAACCAAAAGAGAAAAAAATTCAACCAACCAATTAAACATTTAAAACAAGGCCCTGCATGCTGTGAAGCCTGGAACAATCCTAAACCGTAACAAGGCCATAAGTATGGTATTCTCAAGTACCAACACACTAAAATATATCTAGTTTAATATATCTTACAGATGGCAGTATTTTGCCACAGTGAGAAGATCTTGGCAGGGAAGCACAGAAAACAATAGAAACTGAAGTTTTTAGAACTGGATTTTCAGAAACTGGCCTCCATGTTTGAAGATAGTATGGAAGTAAAGCTTTTAATTTCCTCTGTAGCTGTTGCCAAGAACACAAAAAACCTTGAAAGGAGGAGATGAATGAAGTGGGCTGTAGGAAGGTAAGGATTTGCAGCAGCAGGATGCTCTGGTGTTGTCCCATGGCAGAGAAGACACTGAAGTTGGGTCTATTTGCAAAAATCTCAAACTACTGAAAGTAAAGCTAACTACTAATCCCCCCTCAATACACTTGCACAGTCTAGTGCTCTAGGGTACTCGGCCTCCCAGCACTCACAAAGTCCTTGTGGAAGTACAGTTGCATCTTTGTGACTTACCATTAGCTTTCCATGATTCCTATTTATCTACAAAACCACCTTAACCGAGTCAAGGAGAAGGAAGGATTGTGTGACTCAAAACTAGCACCAAGAAAAAGCTGGATCTCAGTCACAGAAGCCTCTCCTTGCTTCCTGTGTCCCACACATTGCTGCTCACCCCTTAGAAAAATTCCTGTCTTCTGCATCTTCATCCTTTGCTCTTCTGCATCTTCATCCTTTGTGCACTGGGGTTGGGGGGGCAGGGGCAAAGCCAGGGGCAAGGGGTTGTCAGGGCAGTGTGGTGCCAATCCCTCTCCGGCCCCTTCCTGCAGCTCCCAGTGAGGTCCATGTGGCACAGTGGTTGCTCAGTCCTCTTCCAGCAGGAGGACTTACTCCTAACACATTCCCACTCCTCTGGGAAGAGAGGAACCAGAAGGCATGGTGAGTCACCACTGCCTATCTGCATGTCCTGTGGATGCACCACTTTGCCTCATCCTCCTCACAGGAGAACTGGTAAATCCCACATGATGCCTGAGAGATTTCCACTTTGCAGTCTCTTACTGAAAGCAGAATTTACCATCTAGAAGGAAGAGCATCAGTGCACAGAGCACTTTGTGGTTTGGTGGCAAGGCTCCTGGCAAACAGGAACCAGGCCTCCAGCCTTCTGTGGTCTTCCTTGCAGCACTCCTCGACATACTGACTAAAAGCTGCTGGTAGCCTGTAAGATACCACAAGATAAACTGCAAAAATATTGTAGGATTTAAAAACAGAGAACAAAACATATGCATATCTCTGCACATGCAAGGCAGTACACAAACAAGTGGGGAAAACAAACCTCATAAGAGCTTCCAAAGCTTTGCTTCATTTTTATCGATTGGTAAAAGAAAACCACTGCACTATCTGGAAGTAAGAGGAAGATCTTTGGTTTGTGTTCTCCAAAAGGTTCAGTAAGTTCATTTAATCCTTTGATTAAATAGGATTGGGAATCACTACTATAAAGCAGTCATCACAGTAGCAGCAGAGAACCTCCCAAGTAAATTAGATCTGCACTGTACAGCACCAACTCAATTGAAAGGAGTTATTTGCTCTTCAACCCATTCTTTAATGTGGGTTTTTTTCCTTTTAAAGATGTTGAGAGACTGAAAGAATGTTTTATAACCATCATTCTGCTGCTGGTAGTGGAAATACTTTGTCAAGAAAAGCTCTGGAAGCTGTGTTGGGAGATAGTCTTTCTTATAAGATACTCATTTACTGAGGACAATATTTTTGAAAGCCAGCTTGTCATATCATGGCATTTTTCTTTTCATTTCCTTGACCATTTTATGTTCAAATAAAATTGTTCAAATGATCTCATCAGCTCCTGGGTTTTTTGGTTTTTTTGTTTTGTTGGGGTTTCTTTTATATTTTTGGTTTATATCTTTATCTTTTTATTCAATTTCCTAGCTCCTGAAATAGCAAACATTACTGTTATCATATGCAAATAGCTGCCCTGTTATCATCCATAAGCAATCTAGTCCCACTTTCCTTGTGACATGTTCCAGGTTAAGGAAGAAAGCTAAAGGTTAAAATGAAGTCATGAAACAATGGATTTTGTATCTTGGTTTTATCCTGCTGGAGCTCTTCCCAACAGCCATTGGACATACCTTCAGCTTCCAGCCTGTAGATCCTTCCAAGGAAACCCTGCCCACAAGGCAGATGAGCCAAGCCACAATAAGCACATCACATACTGAGATATGCAGGTAACAAAGGGAAAGCTGCTACTTTTTTTTGCAACACAATATGAAAGTCTACCTTAAAATCTACCCAGAGCTCAGCAGAGATGGCTGAAATTCCAATACTTTCTCCAGTGAATTGTTCAATACCTTTTTCCTCAATCTGCAGTAGATGAGAGATTTTTAAAAAATGAGCAAGCATGAGTCATTTTTATGACCAATGCACCATTCGCAAAATGCTTTCCAACCAGATTGCAGTTCAAATAAGACATGTGTATTGTTGCAAAACAAAATATGCTGGCTGAACAGAATGTATTCATCTATATTAGTTTTTCTTTCTAAATCCAGCACACTGTGAGCTAAATTAATCTGCTGAGTGCTAAATTCATCTACTGAGAGCTACTGTAGATTCAGGGAAATGTTTTGAGTGCTGTAGCAAACAAGTCTCCCTCACTCAGGAGCCCTCTGTGGGCTGTTGGTGTTTTAACCATTTTGTCTGCTTCCAAGCAAGGGAGCAGCTGATAGACGAGGGAAATGCTCATTGATTTGCAGGGGCAGCACCAGAGCCAATCAGCCCTAGAACGAGGCACAAGCACGAATCTCTCCAACTATGCATATTTATATGCAGCTGTCGTACCTCCAAGTCTCCAGTGAATACCGAGCGCTTGTGTGGCCACCAAGACACACAATGCTACCCTGCAGCCTGCTCTCGCTTCACTGTGGTAGGGGAAGATGGAATATTCAGAAACACATTTCATTTTCCCTGGCTTGGCTACCCTAGAAAATTACAAGCCTAACACAAGTACAGTGTAGCTGCATAAATTCTTAATCCAGAGGCGTTTTCAAAGGGCTAAAGGAAACAAACATCTTGCAAGAATGTATTTTCAGTAGGGTATTTCAGTCTGAGCTACAACAATGGAGTAACAGAGACAAGTGTCTTGCCAACAGTGTCAAAAAGCCCCGTGGTACTGAGGGAAGGGTAAGGGAAAAGATCCTTCCAGTGCTGCATGGGCAGCACCCAGAGATGTGTCTGTGAATGGGACTCCTCAGCTCAGAGGTGGGGCACAGGGGTTAGGAAGAGTGACAGGGGCTTTTCCTTTTGGTTTAGCAAACTCTAAGACTTGAAAACATACCCCAAAAGAGAGAGGTCTGTGGAGCTGAAAGAGAGAAGTACAAGTAGAGATGCAAGTTGAGAAATGGCTCTGTGAAAAGGAAAACCCAACAATCTGACACTTATAGGAAGGTTGGTGAAGTAAATGTACCAAGGATTCAGAGGGGACTGGCTAATTATTTAATGGTCAAGCCATTACTTGTTTACCAAAGTAGAATGGTATTTTAAAGCTGTTTCTTACAGTCTATGGGCACACAAAGCTTCTGCAGACTTCTACCAAAATCAAGAGCTGGAACTCAAACTGTATAACATCCAAAAGGAATTGAAACAAAACCCACAGCCTCCACGTACAGGTGAGAGGGGCTGCCTCTGGTCAGGCTGCCCACAACTGGGCTCATTGGAAAATCCCTTGAGGAAAGTCTGTCCTGGGATGAGTTCCCTTGGGGTCCTAAATGACACAGAAAACTCCCTTCCCTTCCCTTCTTGCTGCTCAAAGTCATACTTGCAAACACTAAGTGTTGAAATATAAAATAATTACACACCAAAGCCATAAAGGGAATACTTACATTTGCTACTCCCTTGCACGCAAGCCATACTAAGACATAAAGGGGAAAAAAAGAGAACAGGATAGAGTATTTTCACATCTGGTATTTACAACTGAAAAAGAGTACAATCAGGGTTTATTTATTGTGGCAATCACATATAAACTTAACTCCTACAGTGAAATTATTCTCATATTTTCAGTTCCAAAGAACAATAGAAAACGGCTTCCACTAAATGCCAAAAGAGAAATCTTCTACATAGTGTATATAGGCTAAATAAAACTGCTAATCTGAGGAAGATTGTTACAGAAATCTACATCATTGTAAGATCAAACTCCAAGTGGTATTGTATCAAAATGATGAAAATCTTGTATGGATCAGGAAATGAAGCAAATGGACCTATTTTATCTTCCAGTTTATTACTGAAAATGGGTTTTACAATTTGCTGTGCATAGTTAAAGTGCTACCCAGACAAATTACAGCTGCTCTTTTAACCTGAACATGAGATGGCATAGTTCCAGCCAATCTGAAGTACGGTTTCTAGGCAGGATGTCAAATCTCAGCCCCCTGGGTTCCAGAATGATGGATTGAACCTTGAAAGTTGCAACAGAGCAGCATATGTGATTTCTGTACTGTATTTTGATCACTCATGAATATATTAAAACATGTCCATGCATGCTATACAAAGCTTTGGTTTATTGCTCTAAACTATAATTAAAAAAAAAAAAAAAAAAGAAAAAGAAAAAGAAAAAAAAGAAAATAAGTAAACAAACACATACTAAGTATGCAATGCTAATTTACAGGCAAAAGAACTGTTTATAAATTTGGGATTTTTTTCTTTGTTTCCTGATGAGGACATTAGCTAATGATGCAGCAAAAGGGCACCATTTTAGAAGCGGTGTCTCACATAGCCATCAGCATAGAGTGCTTATGAATTCAAAAATAATTTTAAAAAAGAAAGAAAAAAAAAAAGAAGTGATGAATTTTTTGCATTATCAGCTACAGCAAGTACATAACAATTAATCATCTTTAAAACAGTTTTTAGCACGCAAATACACTATCCAAGTGTCAGATATCAGACACACTCCTCCACCTGCTCATTCCAATGCTCCAAATGTGTCATAACTCCATTCCTTAATTTATTTTCCTCTCTTCTTTGTACCTTTTACCTTCAAGAACAGTTTCCCTAAAAAACTATAATTAATCCAAGGAAAGATATGCCCCGAAGTGCCCCTTAGAAAGCTGGGGGAAGGTGGAGCATACCAATGTCACGCATGGAAGCTGTTGGGGAGTTCACCCTGACTTGTGCTTGAGGAGAAGCTCCTTGGGCAGGAAATTCTCCTGCTCTGTGCTGAGTGTACCTAACAGAGTGAGGGGCTCCAGGCTCAGGCTCTGAGTGCCATCCCAGTATGAAAATAAATCTGCTAACAACATCATCATATTGCACTTGGACCCCACTGAAATCTGTAGCTCTCCACATAAATGCACACCAAGGTTTCCAGAATCAGGGACAAAGCACAGCTCCTAAAAGACTGGGGCAGCTTCAAGGGGAAAGCACTCTTTTAATGGAAGAGGAAAAAAAAAAGGAAAATCAACATACATCAATTTTATGAATGATTTGTGCAACTCAGCATTTTAAAAAGATCCTAATTTACGTGCTTTTCAGCTGGTTAATGTCTGCCTCTAGGACATGGTTTTAAACACAGTATTAACATTGTGACTTTTCTGGTTTTTCAACTTCTATGATTTTACTCTTCAGAATCCTCTTGTTTATGATGACAACAAAAAAATACTCTGATTTTTAATTTAGGAACAGAGCTACCAAGTTCTAAGGTTGGCTTTGAATACTACCCTAAATACATATTTTATATCATGTAAGTACAACTCATAGTTTCAGAATCTGGTTGATTTGTGTTTCTGTAAGACTATTAGCTTTTAAAAGCCTACATTTTTTAAAGTTATTACGTTAGCCAAGACCATATTACAGATTCACACAGAAAACTGAGGGAGGAAGGCACCTCTGGAGATTGCCTGGGCCAACTCAGCTCAGAGCAGGGTCAGTCAGAGCAGGTTGCTCAGAGCTGTGTCCATCAGATTTTAAATATCTCCAAGGATGGAGACTCCACAGTCTCTCTGAGCATCCTGCCTCAGTGCTGACCACCCTGAGGTAGAGAGCTGTGATTTTTTCAAATCACCTGCAAATAAAATTCCTTATCAACTTTTCACTGAATACTGCTGAGAAGAGCCTGGCTGCATCTTCTGTACTGTTTCACATTAGTTTTGTACACATACCATGCACATAATGTGCTGTATTTAAACATCAGAAACTAAAATGGCTAAAGTTCATTAGCTTGCAAACATGCCTTCCCATCTTTCTAGTTAATTTTTAGCATGCAGTTGAGGGCATGACACCAAGAACTACAAAATAAGGAAACAAATCAACATGTTCTAACTTAAAAAGAAAGATGGCAGAAATTCTTATTATCTTAGTCTCCTGATCTTAAGTATGCACAGAGAAACCAGAAATGACTGGGTGAGATTCAGTTTAGATCCTCGGGGTTTAAAAATATCAGATTTTTTTGGTAAGTTTCAAAGGAAAGCACAGAGATTTCTTTAAAACCTAAGGCATTTCAGGTGTGAAAAGAAAGCCTTTTAGGTTTTCATTTGTTCTTCAAACAACACTCTGGACTACAAAATAGGTTTCAAAATTTTACTGTATTTAAAGTTTCTAACATCTTTGTTGCTACTGAACATTCCAAAAGAAGGGCTAGGAAGAAACATCTCTTAACCTGGAAGTAAAATTACACTGAAGTTAAAACGAATTTGCAGTCAATTTCAAAATTAATTCAATAGTGCTTTTAAAAAAGGTGCAGAAAATTAAGAATGTGACTGACAGACACTATTTGGAATTTGCAGTCTTTTGAAAGTTTGAATTTTTTAAACTTAATTGATTCTATTTCCAAAAAAGTGGCTACCAGACAAGCTACTACATCACTTAGCAGTTCACTTTTTTCTTAATGCCCTAAATCCTATGGGTGTTGCCAGCACATGCAGCCCATAAATAAATCTACCAACGGGGTTAGGTAAAGCTAATTCATCAGCTACAACATTTGACATAAGGATCACCATAGTTAATTGATTATTCTCTATATCAAAGATAATTTTGAATGAAATATCTAATATAGGCTGCTGCTGCTCTTGGCCAAATGAATCACCGTGAACAAATTTCCCCAACAATAGCATGGATTTGTTTTTTATTTTTAATTGGATCATTTGGTATTTTAACTGGCCAGTTTTCCAGGCCTAGGATCCTAGATGTTATCATCCTTGTGCTGAGTTTGGTGCCAATCACTGAAGATTTCTTTCTTTGTTATTTCATTCTTTGATGCCTTATAAAACTGGGATGCCGAAGGCTTATTTACTAAAAGTTAAAGCAGAGAGGACACAGCATCAGCAACTCCTTCAAACAGTTTTTCCAGCACTTTTGGAAAACAAAAGGAACAGAACAGAATGCAACAGAAGACCACGTACCCTTGTGCCTGTTCTATCATCTCTGCTAGGAAAGGCACAAGTGGCAGAGCTTGGATCCCGCGGTGATACGGGCACACGGAGCACAAACATTTCAGCCAAGGCAAGGTAAAGAGGCAGATTTCCTCTGACTCAGACTATTATCACACCCCAGCAATGAAATTTTGACTTCATTGAAATCAATGGCAAAACTCTTGTTCAGCAGGGCCAAAATCTTGCCTAAGTTTATTACTAATTTTACGGCAGTGACAAAACCTGATATCCTATTACCAAACTCTTAAGGCACCAGCTGCCTTCCTGTTTAGGACCATGCCTTGCCATCATGTTTTCCAAAATTATTAAATAGATATTTGTAGCCATAAAAAGGGAACCAAAGAGAAAATAAAAAGGAAAGCAAAAATAAAATAAAAGACCACTGCTAACAGTTAGCATATATGCTCTAAGTACAACAAATGAATTTTCCAGTGTAAAGCCACCAGTTTATTACCAAAAGGCTTCTTTTCTTGGGATGGAAACTAAAGTTATCTTTTGTCTTTTTTTTCCTTTATATTTTTTTTTTTGTTACTATTCATTATCATTAAATTTCCTGTAATTAAAATTGCTGAATTAGAAACACATGACTGCTTATGTAGCCAATGTTTCTCAACCTATTGAAATCCCAGAACAAGGTTTAGCATGAAAAAGCAGATCAGCTTTAATTATTGCTATAGGATTTATGAAAACTTAGCACAGCTACAAGCTCTATATACTGCCCTGCCTGTACCTATAAATATAAGCTCTGCACACCTTGAAAGTCATCACACACAGCATGACATTATAATTTATAAATTCAGCTCCTAAAATGTGCACTGATTTGACTTCCAAGAGTCCACATAATAAGTTCAGGATATCCATTATTTTAAACTGTCTCAAAAACATTGATTTTTATGAGGAAAAAAAAAAATGAAGAAAACACTGCTGAAGCAATATATAAAAATATATATATACACACCTCAGTGGCTCAATAAGTTTCTTGCCATTCCCAAATTTTTATATAGTTTGTTTGATGATTTAGCAATTGCAAATTGCAGTTTATAATGATTTACCCAAATCTGCAGCTGTTAGTTTTTTAGTCCCACCTTATACCTGCAGACCTAAAGAAAAATTACTAAATTTTTATATCACAGTAATGAAATACTAGAAGTTCTTTACAAGCAATACAACAGGTTCTTTAAAAAAAACAGAGAATCACTGTTCCTGGAGAGGGATGCTGCCTAAAGATACTGTAAATATCCTCCCAGGTTCTGATGAGGCCAACTTGCTCTGAAATGCCATTCAGCAGCTACACAAGGGCAATTCCAACCATGTCTGGTTTTCACCTCCAGTCCCATCTCTGATATGAAGAAGAGCTCTTCATGTATTATCTGACATTCAGAAAAAATGCATTACAGAAGGCTTTGCAGGATGCCATTTGTGTATTCATAATGAGCAGAAAAAAGTGGGAATGAACTTTATGTGGGAAGAGCAAAAGACAATCTTTTGAGTACAAATCTCCTTTTCAACTCTTATTTTATATGCTTGGGCTATTTTTTGAAACACAAAAATGGCTGCTTTTGCATTCTTCATAGGATGAGCACTGTATGTGTAAAGCACACCCCAACTTCTACATTTAGCTTCATCCTTCAAATGGAATATTGACATTTTCTTAGATTTATAATAGAAGTTATAATGATTTAGGAGTTGGTCTCCAGGAATAAAACTGACTAAAATGTATGCCAAGATACATAAAAGAGAACCTTGCTATGTATAAACTTTCAGCAAATATCATGGGGCAGTATGTTCTCTGAGACACAGAACTTATTCTTCCCAGACTAAAATACAGAAGGTCATTGTCTGGAGTCATGCAGGACTGTCCCTAAATAAAAGGCAACACAGATTTCAAAGTATAAGGATGCTATGTACTACTTCAACTCTTGGAGAAGAGAGTGAGGTGGGAATTCTGAAATTTACTTCAGGCCAGGTATGAGAATCATCCTCTAATTTTCCTCAAGCTTAATAGCACATGTTACAAGAGCTCAAAACAAAGGGCAATGATTATAGCTCGGCACCTCATATCTACTTTACTTATTTAAGAAGGCACATTTCCATGCCCATCAGTGGACAGAGAGGGGTTTTCTAAAGGTAAATTCCAATTGCCTCATTTTCTGAACTTACTTTTAACATCAGATTATGGAAATATTTCCCAAACTCTCCAAGAATGGCTACCTGAGAAGAACATAACAAAATATTTCAGTGAATGATTATTAATTTCTGCTTGTTTGCCTCCACTGAGGGTACGGTAAGTAAACTTTTTATCCTAGAAACCACAGGAAATTTTTCAAAAGCTACAACTGAACTGTAAGAGTAAGGAATGAATTCAAAATGTTAGAAAATGCTGTGTGGCATAGGTAAAGACAGACCCAGCTTAACTAAAGCACTGTAAGAAAAACACACAAGGATCTCATTTAATTACCTGCATAAACATCAACTTCAAATAACTTAATTGAACAGAAAAGCCTTATGCCACTTCTTTATTTTAAAAAAGTGCCCAAAATTATGCTTCATAACCACTATTAGCAAAACCTTTGCAAAAGCAACAATCAAAGGTCAGTAAACTGAGAGAGAAGTGCCCAGGACATGTGTGATGCAAAGGTTTCCAACATGGAAAAAGAGTCAGGAATACCACTGGGAATGAGGAATAGGAAGGGATTGAGGAGAACAGATCAAGATGGAAGCAGGACGAAAAGGAGATGCCCCGAAGTGGTATTACAGGGAGCACTGGACAGTTATAAAATCCAGAAAAACAACTTCCCAACTGGATTTCAGCATGAAGATGTGGCCAACAGAAAAAAATCAAGTGTGATGCCACTACAGATTTCTAGTGTGGCAGGCCTTTATTTAATGCTGAATTTTAAATGTTCTGTTGGAGGTTGAGCTCTAAACAAAAACAAAAGTAAGATCAGTAGATAAACCAATAAGTTATGGAGAAACACAGAAAAAAATCTCATGAAAAACCCATGGGAATTATATACAGAAATCTTTTATTTCAAACCTGAATTCTTAATTTAAGACCAAGGTCTTTTGCTTGCCTGCTGCTAATAAGGTGGTGGAAATTACTTTGATACCACTTTTGTCTTCTCAGAGGCAAAACCTGAAGTGTTTGATCATCAGCAGACCCAAACAAATGAAAATCTGTATAACAAGGCCACTATTCCTTCCTAACTTCTTCTTAAGTAGAGCATTGGAAATAAATCCTTTCAACTTTATTCTGGTGTATTTTCCACCAGCGTATGGTGCACACAATCTTATATAGGTAATTTTTCTAACTAATGTGATATCACATTAAAGTGCTGAGAAGAGAACAGTTGTTACACAGTCAACAAAACAAAAAAAAAAATCACAGTCTGTTTTCTTGTTTTAACTGAGGCTTGGGGTACATACAGCTAGCAAGAAGAAAACCAGAAACCAATGTTCATGACTAGAAAAATAAACAGAAAACTGCTGAACTAGTACTTTAATTCTAGGATAATGGGCCTGATGCCTCTGCTTCTGTTTTGTAAATATTTTTTCAAGTATTTCCTATATTTCCGTTTTCCTGTTTTCAGTTGTGTCTCATTACCCATATTGTGTATAAGGGAAAAATGACTTTGGTCTGGCTGGAAGACTTTCTGTAAAATGACACATGATTCACTCCAGGACATTTTAAAAATTGTATCTCTGAAAGCAATATTGACATTTGACTTGAGATTTGGCAGGCAGGGGGAAGCATATTTCAGATTCTTAGTACCAAAAATCTTGATTTTATTGTTTTGCAGAAATGCCACCTCAGAGATGGAGTAAGGCAGAAATTTCACCTCTAATTTCATACACCAGTTTTTCTGGTCTGAGAGCTGTACATCATCAGTCTCCCATGCCACCATAATCACTTCCTAGGCTACGTAATTCCTCACCCCTTACTGGCTCATTACTCAGGAACCCACTCTAACGAAGTATTCCAGTTTAAAACACATTTTTCAACATACACTTCTCGGATGGAATGTTGCACTGGTTTGTAACAGGCAAAATGTCAGGGACCACAGAGGTTTGATCTGGGTGTGCTGTGAAAACTTTGAAATTTTACCCAGGATTATCCACCTCCTTGTGGTGTCCCTTCCTCCTCTCTCTTTCCTAACTTTGATCACAAAAGACTCCTATTTGTTTCCTTCTCTGCTCCTCTATTTCTACAATCATCACAGGCCTGATATCTATTATAGACACCCTTATGTCCTTCAAATCCCACTGTAAACTCAGATTTCTAAATTTTGATTCCTTGGATATTGATTCTCTGTGAGATTTTTTTTTTGCAATAACAAGTCTTCTCAACATTTCCTTGATTTTTAAAAGCAATATAAAATAACAGTTTGCCACAAAAAACCAAAAAAAACCATCAGTTTTGTGCTCAGAAGACAAATTATGCTTTGAATTAAATACAAACCCAGCACAGAAGGGCAGCAGCAAGACCAGATACAGCCTCATTCCTGAACTGGTTGTATCATAATTTTCACCTTGTTTGTCACCTTTAAGGTATTCAAATAGAAGTTTTCAGCACCTTGGCAAGCCAACCACACACCAGAAAAAATCAGGGTATGGGCAACATCAAATGTGTTGTCTAACACCCGAAAAAACCCACCTGTGCTGAATTCAGCAGTGGAAAGCTGGAAAAACTTGAGAGGACTATAGCTGATAAGGAATCAAACAGTTCATGAAAGGAAATAGTTTGTTCTATTCCTTTTTTTTTTTTTTTTTTGGAAACCCAAAGAAACAGAAAATTTTCTACCTGAGAAGATTAAAAGAAAAAGGAAGTTTCAAAGTGCACACCACTCATGTGGATTACACTGCTTAAAAATAAGCAGGGAGTGACTAGAAAACCTCTTTTCCAAGATTCCTCTTGACATTTTGTGACTACTGTACAGTTTCAACAAGACGAATTTTTCTAAATTTACATCCAACTATGAACCAGGATGTGGTGACCACTTGGTCATATTTTAATGTTAGCTAGATATGTCTTAATTGCAAAGATTTCCATTTGCCTTTGAAAACTCTAATTTTCAGTGCACACAGAGATTTTAGTGCACACCTTCTACTCAGTAACCTCACATTTCCTAGTGATCTGTAGGTAATATGAAACCTGTTTCTATCTAAATTTTATTCCTAGGATCCTTATCTTGCCCAAATTCTTGCTATATTTTAAGACCACATGGTCTTCACTCAATCATGAATTATATTGTTGTACTTTAACACCTTCTTTCCTGTGCTTCATAGAGTTGTGTTTTCTTTTTCCTTTATTTTTTCCCCTCGGTTGTATTCAAAACACCTCAAATTGGAATTTCCTTCATTTTCTTCAAGAAAGCAAACACCTCCAACACACCCTCTGCTCCCTCACTCCGTTCATTTTTGTTGATGTTTTCTATTTGCTCTACCAGACTTGGTTTGGATGCCCTGGTGTATTTTGTCTCCATCCTATGTTTACTTTCCAGTTTGAGAACTTCCCGGCAGACAGGGTCTGTAAATTTGCTTTGTAGAGCACTGAGGCCAACAGTCAGCACTTAGTGAGGAAGACACCTGGTTGCTCAGGAGGAACAGGTGTTTATTATCATGTTATGGGACATATTCTGCCCCCGTTCACATCAAAAGAGAAAATCTGAACATTACTTTGGACACTTCTGACAAGAAATTGTCTCCATAACTTTGATGGCATTTGATGCATTTCTCAACGTCCAATGTCCATCATATTTTAAAGGAAGATATAGTATCCTAGTGCAGCTCTAGCTTACAGAGTAAGACTCTGCAGGTCACCATTTTTATCAAGGGTTTGTCATTTGTGTGTTCTCAAAGCTTAATTATAGTATGTTACTGAATCCATTGGCAAAATGCAGACTCCATGTACTCATGGTTTATGTACAAAGGGATTTGTTCAGCATTAGACACACATTCTTAGCATTGTGTATGTCTGTTTCACTTAGTGGTAAGAAAAGGCTAACGTAAAATCCAAACAAAATTACCACAATGTTCAAATCCCAATTTATCTTCAACTTTTCTATAAGTATAGGATCTTCCCATGGGTACTTTCTTAGCCACTTAGGAAGCTGCCATGATGAAGCTGAAATATTTATAATTGGTTAGGGTTTGTGGGTTTGGGTTGTTCAGGGGTTTTTTGGGTTTTGGAGGGTTTTTTGTTTTCTTTTTTTTGTCATCTATCCAGAATTTTCTTGACGAGAATTTCCCATTATTTAAGCTTTTCTGAAGCAAGACTTTCTCACTAAATTTTCAGTGGTACATGTGAACCCATGTACCACTGATGCCCATGGGAACAATGGATGGAGAAAAAAATAGAGAGAATTTGTTCCTGGACCAAGAGCTCCAGGAAGGTTGTTCCTTGTTATTTCAGAAAGCACTGGAAGTATTCAGGCACTACACCAGGAAATACAGCTGGAAATAAGAGCAACGATAAAGGTTGAGAAGACTTCTTTTAACAATGTCATAGCTCTTGCCATAGAAATCAGTTTGCCGGACACGAGATGTTAATTGTAATGAAAGAACTTAAATATTCCTGATCAACCCTTTACAAGTTTAACAACTAGAAGCACTGTGCATAAATGCCCCCTGAAAAGTTAGAAAACTGTGGGTGGGTGGGCAGGGTGAAGTAATAGGGAATGTGGAAAATGGTGGAGGAAATGGGAAGATAGGCTGAAGAGAACACAAGGGAACCTCTGTGTGTGCACAAGGTGCCACCAGTTACTCTTGTCCTTCCTAACACATTTTGCTGATGACTCCACTTGATCCAAACATTCCTGGTAAATCAGACCTCCAGGGTCTCTGAGTATTGTCACTGTACTCTGCCCCCTTCTTGCTGTACAGTGGCCAAAATGGGATATCACACTCCAGAGTACCAGCACAGTCCCAGCTAACAGGGAGTGTCTGTCAACAGCAACGGCATACACTGCACAGACATGCACTTTTACTGAGCCACTGACACAGAGAAAAACTCATATTCTGCCCCTGAACAGGTAAAGCTCTTTTCTCAGAGATATACAATATCCCTTTAATCATCTGGACTTGGAAGGCAGTCCTATGAGAGACTGGAGAGCTCAAAATAAAAGCCTCTCCTAGTTGCCTCACAGAAAAGTGAAAATAATATTCAGAAAATATTTGCTTTTCTGTACATCTAGTAGTTAAATCAGCACTGATCAGAAACAACCTCAACTCTGAAGCACCCGATTAGCAAACAATAGAAATAGTTATGCAAGACAGGAGAGGAGGGGATATATTTGCCTTCAGTGCTACTGCCACAACTGATGACCCTGAACAAGAATAGAAAGCACAGTGCTCACATTTCTGGCTGAAAACAGATATTCCTTCACAAGATCTGTAAAAAGCAGAGTATAATCACTTTGAATGACAACCCTACTAAGAGCTGCGTCTTTAAGCCTTCCTTAAACAACACTGAAACATTTCAACAGGATGATAGTAGGAAGCAGCAAAATACAGAGGGATTTCAGCCCAGTTTAATGAAGGGCTGATGTTGGAAGAAGCAAGAGGAAGAAATGATCAGAGTCACACAGCTGGACAGTAGGATATGGGGCCTCCCTGGAGAAGACCTTTGGTATCTCAAGGACTCTGTCTTGCTGCTGTTCACGCTGCTCTGGCTACAGACATGAACTGCACAGGTTTCCCAGGCACTGGGGGAACACCCAAAGGAGGCGAAAGCTCAGGGCAGCAATTATTGCCTGGCTGTATTCAAGATTATTTGCAGTGTAACTATCTGTGTGCAGGCCTCATATAATATATTTATAATGGTGTAGCACATACTGACCTCAAGTAAATCACTAAGCACACCACTTCTCATGGTTTCAGTAGTCTTATTTCCATGAGCATATGAGGCTTATCCACAGCCAAAGTCTTTGAAACTAGATTTTCCATATATTTCTGCTATCATGTACTTCATTCTCTAAGAATGAATGTGAAAACTCACAGCTTAAACTGATAATTAGTTAATGTTTCACATTGTACAAAATCACAAGCACAACAACTGAAGAAGTGCAAGACATGTTTGTCACATGATAGAGTAAGCAGGAAATATTTTAGACAATTTTACCTCAAAAAAAGGCTGTTTAAAGTTATTTGCAAGGAAATGTGTCAATTTTCTTGTCATTTAAAAAAGCAGAGAGGGTTTTGAAATTGCTTAAGTATTATATTTAAATATTTTCAAGATTAAAAAGTTCTGGTTTAAAGTTAAGATTTATCTTTTTGGTTTTCTTCCTCCCAAAGACTAATATAGATGTAGAAAAAAAAAAAACATTAAATATTTCAATATATTCTGATAGCAAATATATAACTTGATCTGATTCACCTTCCTCTTGACCTTTATTTATAAAATAAATGATAGTTTATCTTTTTTCTATTTCAGAGATCAGAAAGTTATGGAACTTGACACATATGATTACTTTTGATCTGTCTTCAAGTTCTGTAAAATTATTTCATCAAAATATTACAGGATTATTTTTAGCAATAGTTTGAATGTGTCTTTCTCCTCCCTGTGTCTTTTTTCCTCCTGGGGACATACTTTTTAAAAATCAGTCTTAATATAAAAGAGTATTCTGTTTTTTTTTCCCTGTGACTTAGTCTTTCCAAGGCCTTAGCCTAGACTTCTAACATTATAGACCATATTCTTATAGCAACTGATTGTGAAGCCACAGCCAGAAGTCTTTAATTTAAGGTGAAGAATGGGTATCTGGGAGGCATAAAAAGTGCTGGCAATGCCGCTGATTTACAAGAAAATCTCAACATCAACACTTCAAAGCCTAAGACAAAAAAAAAAAAAAAAGTGTTCTAAATAGAGATAAAATGCAGCATCAAGCAGGGACTCTCATTTTTTTTCTGTGTGAAATAGGGAGCACTTCACTTGTTGAATCCAGAATACTACCCAAAAAACAGGATCTAGATGTTCAGCAGAGGAAATCCTTCCAAACTGGCAATACATAGTAGCAATGTTACCATACATACGTAACAGATTCTGCACTCACAGTCATCAACTCCCTGGCCTCTTGCAGAATTGTACTGTATGTCTGGAAGAGGTTTATACCCCAGAGGAGCAGTGCCTCATGTGTTTGAGCTGCACTGGACAGGTTTGCTGCCCTTAGGGGGTGATACATCTTTGGTGGGTTGTCTCCTGCATCCATGGGTCAGGGGAGGATCTTTGCCATCCCATGAAGGGCCTTTTTCATGCCCCTGGATGCACAGCCCCAAAACACTTTTCTACATCTCCCCCACTAAGGGTAGCATTTTACTTTTCAAATAATAGGAATGTGAATAATAATAAAACAGTCAAAATTGTGCAGTTGCCAAGGATGCAACCTCCCCAACATTTAAATAATCTATTTTTTCAGTAAGCTACCTCTTTTGTCTAACCCACCCGACCTTCTATGGAAACTGACCCTTTATACAAAATGGTTATGTACAAAACTGTGAGGGTCTGGCCAGGGCTGGTCTCTGATGTGAGCAACCAGTTCAGAGGAGTGACTATTAACAAGTCTTAATTGCAGCAGAGTGTAATTTAAGTGCCAGGTAGTGTTCATTTTGCACATTTTCACATCTGAATGTCTGTATTCTTTTAGACCTTTCTAAGTTTCATGTCAAATGGCATTTTGCCAGCAAAATAACCAAACATAATAGTTCAGTGCTAAAATCCTACCTCCTGGGCAAACAGTGATTTAAATGTGGTTTAATATTAAATGTATGTGTATGTGTTAGTAAATATATCCTTGTAAAACCGTCACTGGAAGCACAAATTTGAAGTCTTTATGCCATAATAGAACATTTATAATATACCACAGCCATCACAACATATATGCATTAAATGAAAAAGGTCAGATGTACTAGCAGTATAGATGAAATCAGCATTTTCGCTATGACGTTATTAATATCCTTCTTATTGATTGTCATCCATTTCATTGCATCCTCAAGAAGTCTCCATTCACAGACCAGATGCAATGAGCTGATCTGGACCCTTTGTCTCAGAGGCATGAAATTGTTAAAGCCAGAGCACTCTTGTTTAGCAGCACCAGGACCACAGCAAGTTATTATGTTATTCCAGAAAAATCAAACACACAGGGAAATTCACTACCGAGGTTGTTTTTTGCACCCCTCACTGAATCCATCAATGCCTTTGTAAGAACTTTAAAGGTGTCAGACAGAAAAGCTAATCCAAAAACTTAAGTACAGACAATATATTAAGTTTTATATTAAAAATTTTTTATCTCAGTGGCCATTTTTCTGACCAAATGTTCTGGAAATTATTCCGACATTTACACACACTTAAAAAGAGGTTTTAGATTCTGCTTATTCAAGAAAGAAAGATTTAAATGAAAAAAGCAACTGCTGATGAAAGAGTCCAAGTAAGAGGAAATATCTAGAAATCCACTGGATTTACTGAGTGTCAGTATTTCCCTAAGATAACTGCTAAGGATTAGACTCTCACTTGAAAAGGGAGCCTACAAGTCATATCTGTGGAAGTAAGTATAGAAAATAAGTGCAAAGTTGTGGTAATATCTCACAGGACACCCTAAAAAACCTTCTCTCATCATTTAGCAGCCTGGCCAATAGTCCAAGACCTTCAGACTAGTAGATCACATCCTTCATTTTTTTCAAAACCAACTCAAAATCATAGTTATGAGTACCTCTGCAATGCTAGAAGAGTCAGCAAGAAGGTGGCAGGCACAACATTCTTCCCTTGTGCTTATTCCAAGCAAGAGCAGTAACTAAAACTTCTGGAACTGCAAAAACTTACTTCTGAAACAGGGATTTTATTTTAATAACAATATTTCCAGAGGAAATACTAGCTTTAATGAAATCAGTGGGATATTAGGACAAATAGGTTGTTCATTTGGCTAAAACAAAAGATCTAGAATTTTCTCTCAGCAATATTTTAAAGCCTTTTATCTTTTCCTGATTTATTTATTAAAGCCTATTAATTTTTTTCTGATTTATTTTCTTCCAGATAGTTCAACTAAGGATTCATCATGGAAGCCTATAAGTAGAGTTTTTTCTGCTTTCTGTGTGAAGCAAAATTAAAGGTCTATTTTCAACATATCATATTTTTTCTAGTTTCCTGATTATTACCACATCTTGAAAATTTGTTTAAAGAAACTGAATCCTAGTATTTTACAATATCATTTATTCACTGCACTGAAAACAAAAAAACAAGCAAAACCATACAAATCTGCTACATCTACCAGGTAAAAAAATGAAATCACTAGCGAGGAATCAACATATTTTTCATGAAGTAAGTGTTAATTTTTGTCCAGAAAAATTTTGCATATTTGCCACAGCTCAGCTATGAACTACTCACAGAAAATCCTAAGAACACAAGTGAACACAAAATGCTGTTGTCTAAAGACACCTCAATTTTACAGTGGGGGTGTTGATGCCTCCAATCTTTTTATTACCTGAAAAACCATCAACAGCTTTATAACAATGAATGCAATACAGTTCGGTTTGTATTTGCAAAATTCCCTTTTAAAAACAGCAGATGTGTGCCAGCACATCTGGAAATCGCTTTTAATTATACTTCCTCAAGTGGGAAAGCAGTAGCTCGTACCCATAGCGAAGGTTTTATATCTGACCACACAAATGCTTGCAACCACCTGTGCTTTACACTGATTTTCATTATAGACTGTATCACATTACTGCCCTATTATTCCAGAATGCCATTTGAAGCTGTTGTGTGACTAAGCTGCATCAAGTGTGGTCTTGAAAAGGCCTCCACTCTACAAAAATGTAATAAACTTGATTGCAGTTAGGGTACTTACCACTGAGGGTATCACAATATGCATGCTCCTCAAGTTGGCTTCTCTTGCTCTGAAAGTCATAAAGAGTATACAGTAACAATCATTATTGCCAGTTTGGGAACTGGAATTTATGCAAACTAATGCATGTCCCCAAATGAGATACCTTGTAAGTATTTGGAATTCCTTTCCGGCACTTGTTTCTTTCCTACTATTAATACAGCAGTATTTTAGTCAAATACTCTGCTGCTTCAGCCATGCTCTGAGACCACAAAAAACAATTTCAGCTGTGATCTGCCAGCACAAGGCAATTTCAATTCTGTCATGAATATTTCCATAGGTTGCAAACACTGTGAATTACACGACTTGGTTGGGTTTTCTAAGCTCCCCTACTCCCTCTTGCCCCACCCAAGTATAACAGCTTTTTTTACATCACTGTTCCTCATTTCTCAAAATAAAAAAAAAGTTTCAGATGCCTGCAAAACTCTTCTTCTTCACCACACTCTTTCTATATTTTGGAAGACTGTAATGTTGACATGCTAAGATTTTGTATGTCCCAGTGGAAGGGAAAGGTCAAGCTTTTGTAATGCTCAACCCTTGGGAGATGTGGCATGCCCAAGGACAGACTCCTCAGAAACGGACACTAGGATGTGTAAATTTATAAAACACAAGGTACATCATTTTACAGATTATGTTTTAGGATAATTTGCTCCGCTGACCTGCACAACATGCAGGTAACTTAAAAAGCACCCAAACATCTCTTCAGTATAATTTATACTGCTTAATAATCCATTACCATGCTTGAAAGAAAGGTTTCCACATAGTTATAGATCTAAGAACCCACGTTCACCTGTCTCATATTTTCTGCGTGTAATTCAGATGTTAAATTTTGCTGTAACTCATGAAGCCCCAGAGGACCCCTCACAGGACTGAGCCTTCTCCCAGCGCTCTGCCCACGGAACTTCTCCTCACTGTGCCAAGCACTCTGGGATCGCAGCTGAAAGACACTGGCCCCGCTCTGAGAAAGGCTCAGAGCGGAGCTCAGATCCCAGACCAGCCGCTGTGCTCCCTCTCCACCAGGCAGAACAAATGCTCTGTGCGGTCACAAGGGCCTTGGCTTCGCTCCTGCCCTCGCTCCGCTCTCCCTCCCGCCTTGCTCCGCGCAGCTGCTCCGGGGCAGCGGGGCCCGGTGCCCCCAGCTCAGCACCCCAGGGAGCCGCTGCTCCTGCGGCAGGCGGGACTCCCCGGGCCGGCAGAGAGGGAGCAGCAGGCTTTGCTTTAATGCACCTTTTTGTCTGGTCATCTCGGAGCCTCACACGCGACACCCGGTAGGCACTTCAACATTCAGCCAACTGTTAGGCATTAAAGTTATACAGGGGGTGTTCACTGGCAAGTATATACAACTTTTACAAAAATATCTGTAATATTCTAAGATTGAGTATTTTAACAGTCCATAACCCCACTGCTATAAAAGCATATCTCGATTTCACACTGCAAATACATTTATTAGCCATGTAAAGAAAGTACAATATTCCTACTACTATTCTTTAGTTATCTGTGGTAACATTTTTACATTGCTAAAAGCAATGCTCATTTCTGTGAATTACTTAAAAGAAAAAGGGATCATTGTCTACTTTAAAATAAAGACACACTCTGAAAATAACTTTTTAAAGGTTTTCCAACTAAACATATTTATAGGGCAAACAAAGAACGAAGCATTTTACGGTTCTATAAAAAAGATGAAAGTACACTTTTTTGTTTGAAGATGAAGGTATCTTGGAATCAACCTTACTGAAAGAAAATTGTGCCTGATTATCAAAACACTAGGCCTAGAATATAAATTCATTTCATCATGGACATACACAAATGCAGCTTTTTAATGGGGATACACTAGAAGACAAGTAGCTGCACAAACTGAAGTCCACTTTAAATGGTGATACAAATTGATAAATCAAGGTCAGGGGCAAGAGTCATTTCCAGAAGGGGAGAAAGACAAGGGAAAGGACTGTAAATATCCAAAATAAGCACTCAGACTCTGCTTCTTTACAACACAAGGAAGGCACATTCAAGCCTTTTACTCAGAAAGCATTCCTCTTTGAGGAGTGCCAATGAAGACGAGGAAACTGCTTGAGTAGGATGGCGATGCTGGTCATGCTAGTGCCATTAGGAACTACGGGAGAAGAGCAGCCAGGTCACAGGGTGTGGGATCCAAAGACACACAGTCAGGGGGATTCTCTCTGCTGACTGCAATGGGCACTGGATCAGTCCCTTGCCCTTATACCTCTTTAACTATCCCACTCATAACGCTGTCATCATGAGCTTAAGGATGTGACCGGGAAGGAGAGAAGAAATGTCTTTGAAGTCACAGAATACATCCAAGATTCTGGATACCTGCCATTTTAAAACACTGAGCCGAGCACACTCAGCCTTAGCAGCAGGTTGACAGCCTGGAAGCGAGGAGCAAACAGAGGAAAAATCCTACCATGCATCCTCCCTGCCTCACTCCCTCTGATTCCAGGCATTTTGGGTGCACTGAGCCATATCCCCCTGCCCAGCCAGTCAGGCAGCCCCTGTGCCTGCAGCCATGCTGGAGCCTGCCCATCGTGCCGCCAATCCCTGAGCCCTCCTGGAAACCAGCTCCGGGGCCAGGGGCTGGTGCTTGCTGCTGCACATATCTGAGGAAGAGAAAACATGTGGGCTCAGGTTCAGGGTGCTGGAGAGGCTGAGCAGGCAGAGGGATTGCTCCCAGGAGCACGGAGCAGTCGGCAGAGCGGCAGCGCTTTCCCTAGAGCAGGGTGGATGTCGTGCCTGTTCTCCCCTATAGCAAACTGACTGAAAATACTAAAAAAGTTTTTGCAGTCCTATTGGTCCTGCCAAGGGAGCCTGACTGGAAGGACAGTACATCTTTGTTCTCAATTAAAAACATTATTTGGGTGCAGCAATTATTTAAAAGCCAAGAGGAATAAGATTTTGTGATTATAACCACAAATTGTCAATTGAAGCAAATGTTTTAAAGAATCAAGCTTTGGTAGAGAAAGAAGAGAGAGGGAACAATAACAACCACTACTATTCCTCTGTGTAGCCTTCAACCAGCCAGTACAATTTTACTTGTATTCTGAAATCAATGCACCATGATCACAAACCAAAATCGTGAGTGTAGTAAAAACCCACATACGACACATGCAGATGTGGAGGGATTCCATCAGGACATTACATTACTGGATACTGTAAGTACCCTGCCTTCTCTGTTCTCCTTTTCCTACGAACATAGAGCAACTGTGGCTATTCTAATACTGAAAAATGGGAAGCAGAGCAAGAAAAAAAGTGGAGAGAATTTGTGTTAAATTGGATTTTCTTGTCTACTCCTGTAGTTTTTATCAACCAGATGACAAAACATTATCATTAGCAGTTTATACCAAAAGTTAACATTTGCCCATGGTTTTCTATTTTCTCTAAACCACAAAGGTTGGAGCCTGTTATGCACTCCTCTTATCTTACTCTGTTACTTTAGAATCTAAGAGCGCACTGTGCACATTAATCTTTCATGGCAGAGTTCACTGAAGTTCTGCCAAAATTCAATAATTATGTTCCATCCAATCCAGCAATTTATTTATCTCATTGCTGGAATTTAGAACATATAGAACAAAGTGCTTAGTTTATATGAATTAAATCCTTGCTAAAAAAAGCCCAAAAAACCAAAAAACGCATAAGACAAAACAAAACAGCTCTGTTTCACTTCTAAAGTTTTAAAACACGCAGTAGAATCTACTGAGAAATAAAGCTAGTTTTACAAGACCAATGTTTTCTTGATAAACTGAAAGTGTTCCACGATGTTTAGAGTTTTTTCTTTCATATAAGTGAAAGCATTTTATAAATACATTTCTAACTTTTATTCAAAGCATAACAATATGTACCACTTACACTGCACTACTAAAATATGAAATATTAATGTCTAATGATCAATAAAAAGATCAACTAAAAAGCAAGAATTTGTTTTCTGAATGGAAAATATATTGATTTACTGCATTGAAATGGGTAACAGAGTTCAGCATTTCTATGGAGCAAAATACAAGATACAAAATTACAATGAATTTAAGCTTTATAATTGCACTCTTTCA
Organism: Promerops cafer; assembly: GCA_013398275.1. Classification (NCBI taxonomy): domain Eukaryota; kingdom Metazoa; phylum Chordata; class Aves; order Passeriformes; family Nectariniidae; genus Promerops; species Promerops cafer. The sequence goes on along the minus strand of VZSE01010018.1, from coordinate 2,022,891 downwards.
CGATGTGTTTGCAAACAAATAGAAAACATAAAGCCCTCCAAGTAGGAAGATTAGAGACACATTGTTCCTGAGGGCTGTTAAAAATAAAAATGGCACAATGGAGAATACTTTATATTCTTCACCTTTTTTAATGTCAGGAAAAGTAACTAACCAGTTATTTATCAACCTATTTATAAAGAAATATTAATCTACTGGTTTGGGATTTAAAAACAGAATGCAGTGCCTATGCATTTCAAACTTTAAACTTATGAATACAGAATGCTGATTTATCTGATGAAAACATGACTTTTTTGTATGTTCGTATAGACAATAGATTTCTTCATGAAGGAAAATGTTAATTTGGTGTCTGCAATCAAAAGCCAAATGTATAATGTTTTAAATTTTTGAGAAAGACTTTGTTAGTTCATATATTAGATTTTACATTTCAGTCATGCTATCAGAAAAATAAATTATTCTGGATTTAAAAACTGTTCACAAAGTTTTTGGAGAATAACTTTCTGTGATTTATAACAGAACCCTTCACCAACCAAAATAGAAAAGAAAACCTCTAGAAGTAGTACACTAGCATATGTTCATTATTTCCTAGTAAAACCTTCTAGGCAAAACTAGGAATATCACAGTAAAACATTTTAAAGTTAGTTTTGCAGTAACAAGGTGGGTATGTGCATATTTTAAATTAACAGTACCTAATTCAGTAACCCAGGAGAAATTACTTCCACGCACCAGCAAATGAATTCGAATGATTTGCAAAAACTCTACTATCACAGTTACATTTGCACAAAGTATGATCATTTTCTGGCAATGCTTTACATTAAAATAGGATTCAACAGTGACATATTTTTCCCCTGTTGTAGTACTTTTCAAAAGCCCCAGAAAAATACAATTAATTAAATGAGCTGTATTTTACTATAGTTCTCCATCTATTCTTCTGCAACATGTTCATCTTGTCTGCTTATTTTCATTGCAAATACGAGTTAAACTTGTAGGAGACTTTTGAGTCCTGTAACTCAGTCTGCTGCAATGTAACAATGAACAAACTCTCCCAGCCAAGTTACATGAAACTACCGATTGCGAGGAGTCTGTAAAGCTCGAGCTTTCTCCCAATGCAGCTGTGTCTTGCATTATGTAATAAAGGAAACACACACACACACACCCCCCCAACACCTTACAGAAATTACAGTTTAACAGAAGAAAGACAATACCTGTAAAGCCCATTTTAACAGCAGCAAAAGGGATCAAGGCTGGGGGCAGGGGGCAGGGAAGGTGCGAAAAGGCTGTTCCATATCGATATTGCTGCCGAAAGATGGTGTTGCTTATAAATAAACAACACGCATAGGAAGGAACGAACAACTCCTCGGCTACAGCCACAAGTGCAGAAATGTAAAATAAAAAATACCTGACAAAAGTGCTGCCTAATGCATTTTGTCTTTGCATTGAACATACATGAAAACGACATTGGGAGTAGAGCATACAAAGCATGTAATAGGAGGTCCTTAATTTCCAATTCACAGAGTAAATTCTCAGAACATTCAAGTGTACAATAATAATGTATTCACTTACAGTGCCAAACTTGTTTATGTAATATCAGCAAGGAATAATAACCCATTTATTGCACTGATGATCTCCACAAATTTCAGAACTCCGAGCACACTTGAAATGTGAACTTTTGCAGCTCCTTACTAATGTTTAGACTAACTCCCTTTCCCCCTTTTTAACAACAAAGGACTACCCAGCTCCTGTTCCCTGTCTCACAGATCAGACCCATACCCAGACTTCAAGGAAATGGGATAAATCCTAAGGCACATCCAAGATTTTCCTTGCAAATTTTCCCGCAGTGGACCCAGGCATGTATTTTTTGATAGATATATCAAAAAGCTCTGCTCATACAATTCAAACAAAGAAATTTCTCGAAAATATCATTACTTACTGTTCACTGAGCATAATTTACTGAGATTAAAAGTTTAAAGATTCATCTGTTTTAAATCCACAAGTGTTTTAAGCAACCCCTAATACTGTATCTTGCTTAAATGTGACAATTAGTGCTGCTTTGGCATGTTGAAAAATACAAAGATACCAACGATCCTCATTATGCCTTAGCCCTCTGTAGCCTAGTTTTTGGAGGTGCATAAGCTGCGGAAATTTAGAATGATAATAGCAACAATTTGGTACACGAGGAAAAAACAGACCCTCCCCCCCAAATGCTTCAGATATACTGTATAAAGTCATTTTGACATGCCTACACAACTGGTTGTGGCAGCTTTCAGACGTGATTCCTAATCACAAAAAAATGCTTCAGGTTCTTTTAGAGAAAGCTTGCCTTGGGAAGTTGATTTTGGCCAAGTGCCAAAATCATGTGCAAAAAGGGGCCCTCATTACCAATTCATGGCAGCCTTCAGTGCTGACAAAAAATGTGACCCAACAGGCTAAAGCAACAACTAAAATTAAAAAGTATGAGACAAAGACAACTTACTTAATATTCCTTCCATCGCCACGTTAAACTTTTCCGTAATTAAACCCTTGTTAGTTCAAAGCAGTTTTCAACTACTTTTAAATGATTGCACAGGCAGTCTGTAACAGTGGAAAGCTTTCCCTGTAAATTCTCACTCCACTTCTAACAGCATTTGGGTCCGACAGCAGAACTTTTTTGCTCTGTGCCTCTGCAAGAAACCCCTCTCCAAAAAGAAGCAAAGCGTCCGCGCGTATTCCAGCGAAAACTAAGCAGATCATTACGAGCTTTTGCAAGCAGTAAAGGCATAGGAGGAGTGAGGAGGAGGGAGGAGAGAAAGGGCTCAAGACGCAGGAGCAGCTATTTCCTAAACTTTCTAAAAAGCTTATCAAAATGGGCATGCAAACTTGAAGCAATTGCAATTAACAGCGCTCGCTGCCCCACTCTCCCATAAAAGCAGATTTGATACACGGCCTTACCTAGATGTCGTCTGGCTTTTCTGTGGATCAAAAAGTTTCCTGCCTAAGCACAGAGATATTCTTTCACAAACCATAAAGGCCCCTTTTATTAATCCAGCACTGTAACAGCCCGCTTTCTAGACCACGTTGAGAGCAGGATGCAGCAGCTTTCGAGAGAAAAACAGTCTTAACACACAATTAGTGGCAGATTGTATAATAGAGGATTTATCTTAAAGAGTGAAAAGGCATTTTTTAAAAAGCAAAGAGGGTGCGGTCAGATGTTAGGCTATCCCTGAGAAAAGGGGCCTAGGCTGCACTAGTACCTAAATACTAGCAGAAGCTTACTGGGAAGGGAGCCAATGGAATGACTTTGTTTGACCCAGCTGCCAATCTCTCCTGAAGCACTGCGCCAGACTAAACACTGACACTATTTTAACTCAAATCAGGCTACAGCAGCTGTTTGCTTTCCGGCTCTCAGCTATGCACCATGGCCATGATGACTCTGCACAGCACATATGATAGAGCTGGGGCACTTCTGCTAAAATATGTTCCATGTTTGGGCTGGTGGTATAGAAGTGGGGGCTGGGGTAACTGTTAAGTGGGGGAGGTACTTCCCTTTTTCTTTTTTTTTTTTTTTTTAATATCTCTGCCTCCATTTTCCCCAAAGTCAACTGAAAACGAGATTTGAGGCTCACAAAAAATTCAGAATTGCAAGTCAGGGGAAGAAGAAAAGTTCCTGCTTGGGACAGACAAGAATCAGAATACATTGTAAAGGGGTGTGTGTGTGTGCATGACTCCAAAAATCCACCTACTACTTCAAATTATTTATTTTCCTCTTGCTAGTTGCTCTAAAATTGATCAGTATATAATTAATCAACAGATTCTCTCTTTTATTTTTAACTGTAAAAAGAAAGTTCATAT
>VZSE01010018.1:1925500-2018293 GCA_013398275.1 Promerops cafer | reverse complement strand
TGTTCTTATCTAACATGAGAACTGAAATGGAAGAGCATACCTGCATTATGTCCGAAATGCCATGAAAGAATGTGCAATTACTACAAGAAATGCAGTTATTTACACCTGAGAAGTCTGAAATCTTAAAATGGCAGGTGAGGCAAACACAACAGTTTTTGCAGTCGCTCTCCTCTCTGTCTCCAAAAAAATATTTACCACAAGATGAATTTGTGGGGCCCCTAAAGAAAATGTGACTCCTCACCAAGGAGGGTGTTTGCCCTGCAAACTCACACCTCACCTTGCCCTGCACTAGAGGTAAAACTGCAGCAATATCTCTAGAAAGACTTTAACAACACTGAACTTAGCATGGCTGGAAATGAACAAAAGTAAAGAAAGCAAAATACGGTGGGAGTGAAGCTTTGCCATCTCCTTGAGGCAGAAGAGAAGGTAATATGGCCAAATCAACAGACAAAATTTGAAAATGACGGGAAGGGAAGGATGTTCTCAGTGAAGACAGCAAGGAACATATCCAAGACAGGACAAGATCAAGTTGAAGATAAACTATGGTGGACAGACACTTTAAACACCATCATAAAAGAAGACAAGACTATACACTTAAGGGTGGAACACAAACAGAGTAGAACTAGCAGAAAGCTTGCACAACCTTCTCCTTGAAGAGTCCATCGAAAATTTATTCCTGTTTCGGTTTGTAAGGGTGGGTCCTATTGTCCTAATTGCTCCAGGGTGGCTGCAGGAGAGGAAGGTGGTATCTGGCATTTCTTTCGCTTTTAAACAAACTGTTCAGCTTCGGGCAACACATTAAGAAACACAGGGAAGTGCTGGAACCAGTAACTAGTAGAGCTTTGCTGACAAATACAAATCTCTTTCCTTCCAGAAAGCTGTTTAGAATTCTTATTATCTAATAAATGAAGCATTAGTAGAGCTAAGCCTATTTGCAGTTCCTGTTGTATAAAATCTCTGGTTGCTCTTAAAAAGGATTCTCTGTTAGAAATAATGCATTCATTTTCTACCCTTTATTTTGAGGTTAGGGAGCTGAGTGTGTATGCAATTACACCATGGGCATCTATCCCAACTAAACCTCTTCAAATTGTTGGCCAATATTGATCAAATTTATGATTGGAGGTTTCAGATGTACTTTTTAGAAACTCAGTAATGTTGAGATCTCTATTCCATAAAAAATATACGTCAAATGGAGAGAGGAGTGAAATTTTGTTGGCATTCCCATGAGTAAATATGGAAAATCTGTGGAAGAAAAAGAGCTAATTGCTTCATTACTTCATGGAGAAAACTTCCACCAGACTCACATACTGTTTTAAATATCAAAGTTCTGTTAACCTCAAAAAATGGATTAATAGGAAAACAGGCTTCTCTGGTCATGAACTACCTTTCTTTTACTTGGGAGCTGGTAGAAAGCATATTGAACATATCATCCACAGCCATTTTTTGTTTGTTTTGCATTTTGATTTCAGCTACTCAATTAGAATGACTTAGTTTCAACCTTGTTCCTTCTATGTTTAGAAACACAGTTTTGGCCCAGTACTTTGTGACTACATGGTTCCTCACTTCAAGTTAATTATAAAATTCTAATTGATTTGAAAGGAGTCAGGATTTTATCCTTTTCATCCCCAGGCCTTAAGTAAATTGTCAGAGGGTCCCAGAAAATGGTGCATGTAGAGAACCGTGCAGGTTGTGATCTACTTATTAATCACTGTGAGGTGACCAATAACTTCCAGCTTCCACTTGTGCATCAGCCACTTCTGGAAGAGATGATGGCCAAAACTATGACATAACACTGTAAGTCAATGGCACTGGAGTCTCTGAGCTCCTAAAAGGCTGTGCATTTCTTCACAAACTGAGCCTTCTATTATTTGAACTTTCAATAGCCATCACCGCTAGGCTGGAAGCCTTTCACTAGTAAAATGAAAGAGAAAAAAGAAGAAATTAAATACCAAACAGAACATACATTTCAGTGTTTCAGATACTTCAGGAGAACAAGTTAAATTTCCAAACCCAAAACTAGCTTCAAACAAATTTATTTCCCTACCTACTGCATTAGCACATCACAAATTTTATTAATATGTTTCATTTATAGTATGCTTATTTGAAGCTGGAAGACAATGGTGAAATACAAGAGGAAAAAGAAAAAGAGAAGGAAAAAAAAGCAACAGCTGCCTCCTAGCAAACAGGAATACATGCTATACTCTCTATTAAAAAGTGACAAACATAAATAAATCCAAGAGACAGTCACCTATTCATGGCAAAATGGAACCCAGATGCTAACAGCTGAGAAGAAACTTGCCTCAGAAATTCAATTGCATAAGTATCTTTCATTAAGGATTTTTGTAATCCTCTCAGTAAGCCAGTGCCCACCACACCACCAGCAGCAGTAGTGCACTAGACTCTTCTGTACCATTTCGTTAGGAAATCTGGGCTTGCTGTGGTCCATAGACATTTTTTAAACAAGAGCAAAAAACATGGCAGTGACTTTTGTAGCTATGGAGTTAGTTTAATTCAGACTCTAAAATTAGTCTTGCACAATCTCATCATCTCCAGATGCTCCTTTATGCTCATAAATCCACTAAAATGTTTATATTGTCTCATGCAAAAGGGTGAGTGCCTGCTGTGGATTGTTGCTCCAAGGCAGCAATAACTTACTATGTCTTTTCTGTAGCAAGTTGCAGTGGCTTTTTGAAGTACAATCTATAGACATTTGCTCTTTCCATCACACCTCCCACATTTCCACAAGCCACAACATATTTATGCTTCAAGACATCTTCTGGAACAAATCAGTTTTAGTTTTGAATTAGAATACAGCATGACATGAGACAGATATAGCTGGGGTTTCTCCTAAGAAAAAAAATCGTGTGCTTTTAGAACAGACACCAAGCAAATATCAAGCTTGCATATAAGCCTTAGTTCCAAGCCAAGGAAATAGCTGCCATATGTATTAAAAAGTCAGTATCAAACATAATTAGATTAGATATAACACAACTGGGCCCCCCAAAGACCACCATCCAATCTTACTCATTCCTTCTTTGGGACCAATTATCATGTTATTATACTGAGTAGTGCTGAGAATCCATCAAGGAAGAAGATCCTATTGTGTTGCCAGACAAAAAGGCAGTTCTTGTCTCAAACATCATCCTTTTTGTCAGTCAAATTCAGCGTTGGCACGTAAGATCCCTGAGCTCATTCACAAGCTTAGCTCTGTTCTCCCACCACCATAATTTCTTTTGTAGATATGATTTCTGAAAAAGGGAGAAATTTCCCAGTTTTTCCTCTGTAGGTAAATATCTTGCATGGACTTAGTTTCTATTACTTTCTCTAAGAAGCAATTAAACAGGATAAAGGGGAAAAAAAAGAGCAGTAAGAAAAATAAAATAATGAAGATTTTTGGTAATGAACCCCTCAAACACTATTTACAGCATTGCACAGTACTGAGAGATGAGCAGTTCTAGAGGGAGTGTGATACAGCAGCTCAAGGTGACTAGAGATCTGGATTATTGGTGTTTATTTCTAACCCCATTCCTGGCTCAATGGGTACCCCATGGGATATAACTTAACCTCCTCTGCTCCAGATTTCAGCTGATGGAAAGGCACAAGGCTCAAAAGGCACGTGAAAGGACATGCAAAGTCAAGCCTTTGGTTGTCTACATCTTAGTTTCTCTAAAATTGTGGCAGAAAATGGTCCTACTGATTTATAATTAAGTAATAATGTACTAATATGAAAAATATTAATTCTTGCTAAGTGGCTTAAAGATATACCTTTGCAGCAATCAAAGAGAGCATTTGATCATAAATTAATGCAAACTAAACTCAATTTCCGAGCCTGTAATTTTTGTCAATTTTTCATTGCCTGTAATGTTCATCTAGAGTAGAAATAAATATTAAACAAGGTTCAATTGAATATCCAGAATAAACCTGTGGTTGGTTGAAATGCCATTTTTGTGTAAATTAGAGAGACAGGGCATCAGATTTAGTTTTTCACTGCATACTTCACAAAGATAGTCCTAAGCACTAGTGTCTGGAATTTTAACCTACTTGCTTCACTGCAAAGCTTAAATAACCAGTCACTCTGCCAATACCTATGCCTTTAAGTCAATGCTGTGTTGACTCTTTAAATATTTTCACTTTTTAATATAAACTTTTCAGACAAAAATTTCTCTTAGAGAACAAGGACCCTACACAACCAACATGGAGAGAAGTTACCACTTCCTAGTTTTTCAGTCTCACCTGTTTAAGTACAGCTGACACAGTACAGATGGATGCATTGCTCTTGTCTGGGGGAGGGCCTGTTTATCAGCCTTTTAATGACTTACAGAAGGAATCACCTCATATAGGAATCATGATGGTACTGACTATTGATATCAAGCAGAAGAGCCTACCAGCTGCACCAGGAGATTGAAAAAAAAAACCTGTGTTGGGTTCTATTCCAAACTCTGTAGAGGAAAAAACCCACTTGGGATTTGCACACATCGATGATTTCAAAATCCTGCTCAGCAGAGTTTCTTCTTCTGCACATGTAGACACAACCAAAATTAAACCTGGCCATAGGAGAGAAATTCTTCAGATATCCAACATCAAAATAGCTGGTGTTTATGTGCATCCTATACCAAAATAGCTGGGTTTCCAAAATATTACATCAGAGGGTTTGGAAATTAAAGCCTTTATTTGCATAATATAAATCCACCTATAAGTTGCCTGTAGACAAAACATAACATTCAACTGAAGTAACATATGCAATATTACTGCTGTATTCTTCATGCAAAACTGGCTGCCTAGAGTCTTCTCCTTCCAAATCCAACACAAGACAAATGGTACATCTCTAGAGTCCTTTAGTCTTTGCCACCAACTACTTAAACAAATAAGCAGTGGATAATGAAGCTTAGCTATTACCTGTTATTATTGCACATCTATGACAGCCCAAGAGAAAAGACCACCAGCTCCAGCTTCTTGACTAGGTAAAAAAAATCATAACATTACATGTTTTTCCTTAGGTCTGTGGTACAGCAGAACAGGTTTTACAAGCACACGAAGTAGAGGAAAGCAATGCAATTGATTCACCAAAACAACAGCAATAAAATACTATGCTGGAAAATGTACTTAATAAGTTTTGTCATATTATTTTGATGTTCTACATTTTCATGACTGTCACTAACTCTCAAGTGAAAGTCCCATGAAATACGACTTGCATAGATTAGAATCGGACTTCATATTCAATAACAGTTATTTATACAAATATTAATCTCTGCATAGAGACTACCATTCCTGATACAATGCCTCCTTATGTATAAACACAGCTTTTATTCCACTCCCATCTGCATTTTATTAGTTATTTTAGACAGCACTATACTGTGGAGAAGTTTCAAGTTTAATCTAAAGCAACTTCTGCACCCCAGTTGAAAAAGTAGCAGCTATGAAAAGTAATTTGCAGTTAGTCACATCATCACAAGTTGGTTTACATTTACTCCATATGAAGTTAAATTACCTTTCCAATGTGAAACCCAGAAAACTGGAATTCACTTATGATGAAGGCCTTGCAAAACCTTTTTCAAGCCGTGAGCATGGTCTGTCCCATCTGCTCGACACATATAGTTTCCATCAGTACTAGAAAGCTGTATGCAAGTCCTGATGGGGAACACATGCTTATTACTTGAGTCGCCCGAGCAGTCACGTGCCATGAGCAATCGAACGTAGAGTTTTTGTTTATAACTGTGTACATGCATAATGTAGAATCTCGGTATGTGACAATCCCTCCGACACCACAATATTTAAGGAGCCAATATTTGAGGAATGCGTTTCACAAACTCCTACACATGCCAACTCGTTCTCAAACATTGCATCCTCAAAAAAAACCCAAAAAAAACCCAACAAAAAATCACAGTAAGAAGAAAAGAAAGCAGACTGCTCAGTTTGAATTCACCTGATTCAAATTGATGCTGGAAATGATTGTTCCTCCAGGTGCATTTGGTTCCTACATATGCTCACCATATTTAACAAAACCTATTTCAAAACTGTGACAAGTGCATGCAAAGACCTGGATAGTAAGTTGACTAATTTTCTTCAGTCAAATGGTGTTTCAAAAGCTTCAAGTATCCACTGCTCATCTGACTAAAGAGTGGAGAGAACACAGAATAGCGGACATAGAAACAGAACAAAGCAAAAATCTTTTCTGGGCTTCAAACAAAAGAACATTAATGCTTTCACAGCTTTTGAGGGGTAGTAATTGAGTCCCCAGACTGGACATGAAGAAGCTAAAATGAAGTAATACTTCATCTTTCATCATTTGGTGCTAAAGTCTAGCAAGCTGCTATCAAACATAAAGATAGTGGCCAAGGGCAAAAGGACCAAAATTGGGGTGGTGGAGTAGAATGAAAATGATGAGCAAGAATTGTGGATACATTACTAACAATACCAAGAAAGTACAAAAGGAAAAAACCAGAAGGTGGTGGTTTAGAAGGCAGAAAAAGAGGAAGAGAAAATGAAAGGGACCTTTTTTTTTTCCCCTCACTCATCAAGCCTGCAACAATGAGGCAGGAAAAACAGAAACTTCAATTCTTTGCTACTTTAAGTTCTATTGTTGGACAGAGCTAATGATGGACATCTCACGGGTCATTCAGCCGTAGGAATGAACCAATTTGGAAACTCACAGAAAAGCTTTCCTGGTAAAAGGCACCTGCCAACTAATAGCAGCAGTTGTGTTCCTGGAGGTTCAAAGATTTTGTTAAATTTTGGAATTTCTCTTAGCAAGAACTAGAGGGTGCTTCAGCACACAACACTTTTGGTATTCCAGTAAGTCAAGTGACTTCAAATATAGTAAAAAAAAAGTCTTAAAGTGCCCATTCTGTACCTCCATAGTTACACTACACTAGCACAAACGTTATATGCAGCTTTACATACAAAAAGATTGTCTCCTGTGCCTTATAAAATTTTTAAAAATCTCTATTGTTTTCAAAAAACTATGGCAAATTACTCATCACAAGCTTAATGATGACTCATATATTGGCAAAAGGGACAAAATTACAAACTTCTGATTTTTTTATCCTGAATTTATGTTAAACTGAAATATGTCCCTTTAAATCAAATAGGTTTATTTCAGGGATGCAGCTGCAGTGTGGAACTGGGGGAGAGTTGGGGGCGGGGGGTGGGGGGGAATGGGAAATGAGAGAATCTAGAACTTTGCAGAAATCATTCTATCTTTTACAGAAATGCAACTGATATTCCATTGAAGTGCATTTCAATGACTATGAGGCTACCAAATTTTATACCAGCTGGAGATCACCTCCCATACGTTATTTTCTCCTAACAAGGAACATGCACTACTTTTAGATTTGGAGTTAGGCAGAAAGAATAAAAATCAAACCAAGAGTGAACAAAGAAATACCCGGCATGACTTTTTTCCTTTTCATGAAATACTTTCTTCCAAATAAGCTTTAATTTTGTAGGAAAACATTATGGGTGTATATATTTAAAATTTCATTATGTACAGAAAATAATTAGAACATGCAAAATCCTGTATTTTAATTTGGGGCAAGAGAGAAACTTGGCCAAAATATTTGCTTAGCATCAGAGGCAGAGAACCCATGGTCCTAAATATTATATGAAAGAGAAGGAACCAAACATAGTTATATTTACTATAACAATAATATAATGTTAAGTGTTCATGTACAGAAAACAAAACACAACAACAAATAAAAAAAGATGTTGCATAGCCATGCCTTAATTACTAAGCCATGGTTTTTAAAAAATGTAATAAGAAAACTATTTTTTCAAAAGAAAGAGTTAAGCAACAAAGCTATTTATGCAGTTTTCTCAGCACTCAATATAGGACTAAAGAGCCTGCAATTTTCAAGGTGATTTGCAATTTCCATTAATTTGTTGGAGGTTTTGTAGCTCAATAATGAGACACTTTCATCAGTTATTAGTGAATCAGAGCTATTTGCAGCTTTAATTCAAACACAGTAAATACAAATGCAAATGTGCACATGATTTTCCATTATTATTTCTAGAGGGTGAAAGAAGGCAAATGATCTTCAGGAGAATGGGGATGTTTATCATTACTTGCCTTAAACTGGTTAACAGCCTCATACCACTAGAAGTGAACTGGGGGTAGCTGGTGAATGCCAGTATTTGGGTTCCAATGAACTGCAAATGGTTATTTGGGGATGGGTGCCTTTAACCCCCCAAAACCTGCAAATCTAAAGATTTGTGAGATGCAGTGAGATGCTATTGTTGGACTGTTATAAAGATATGGTTTTATTCACTCATCAGCTTCTTGATTCAAGGGTAAATTTCTTGACGTTTAGGGTCTGTGTTAATTCTGGCCTTTTAGATCCAGCACCTTGAAGTCCTTGACCAAGTCTATGGACTACATCTATATTTTGGAGTTTTGATGGAATGGATTAAAATGAGACCCTAAAAGAGAACTGTATAACTGTATATTCAAGTGCTTGAAAATTCAAAAAGACACTCAGAACAGTTCACAAGGTGACCAGAGGGATTCCTAATGTCTGTTGAAGCTGATGCAAAAATCAATGTCAACAAAATTTGATGTCACTGAAATCCCATTCTTTCAAAGCATCTTTGAGCATCTACCTCTACAGCTCTGGTCCAGAGAATAGTAAATTTGTATTTTTTCCTTTTCAATTAGCAAGTATAGAATATTCCCTTCTTTCAAACCAAGCTGTTAATTAAAAAGAAGAAAAACATTTAAATTAGAAATGGGTAACACAGAGGTTCTACTCAATAGCCACTTGATGGCAGCGTCATGTATAAAAAGATTTGCCTGTGAAGTTAAAACTTTAAAGAAACCCCTTCAATAGCAGTAAGAAGCCAACTCAAGTGATACCTTGATTAATTCAGAGTATTACCCTCCCAACAGAACTCTTTTTAATGATATTTTTAAGGTCAGCAACTAAATTAATAAGTAAACCCATAACAATAATGAATTTTAAACTTCAGAAATGCTGCTATAAAGATTATCCCTTTAAGAGATATTTCTCTTTAATATCTAGTATTTAAAACTGTAATACCTGTTATGACTTTGATATTCATTCTAGCATGATATCCATTCTAGCATAACACAGGGTTAATTTCTTTGTGAAGAAACAAACAAAAATAATTCCATGAGGATTTACTAAGAAAGAGTTCATGGACACTTTTTAAATTTAATAAATAAAATTTAATAAAAATATATAACATTAGTGTTACCAGCACAGCATTAATTTTGCAGCATATAACTGAGAGAGTGCTTTACATTTCCTACCATCAAGATAATCCACATTCTTTGGTCAACAGACACGGCCAAATAAGCTTCACAGAAGAGGGAAAGCAGCTCATGGAAGGATATAGGAGAAGTTCAAAGGTTTCTCTTCCACTCCTGATTTACTCATCAGTGTGCACTTCAGCCTGGAGAGCAGCCCCAGACTGTTTCAGCTGGGCAATGGGAAGGACTAGATCCCTGTGCTGAAAGTGAACAGCCAGTTAGGATCTGCCTTTACCTCCCAGGACGTCCACGTGTGATCACACCCAGCTTCAGGCATTTTTACACCGGTTTGAAAAACAGATTATTCCCAGCAGGTAATGAGAGCTCAGCATATTGACAGCATTGGTCAATAACATACTGCAATAATGCAACTGCAAAGACAGCTCTGTGAGGAACATATTCTACCCTTGATTTGGTAGAAAATATTTGTTTGCAGTACTAAACATGCATCTAGTGAAGAAAAGACAACTCTCTTATTCCAGTCTTTGAAGAGTTAGGCAACTAGTTAAGTCTAAATACTGAGATTCTCTTGATTTATGACTGGAATTTCTATTGCCATTAATGTTTATCCAGTATACTGAGTGATACTAACAAAAAAAAAAAAATCAGTGTTCATAAATATATTTCAGAGTTACAAAAAACACTAAATAACATCCTGAGCTAATACAGAATTCATATCCACAAACTTTTTCAAAATCTGGGTAACTTCATTCCAAGCACTAGAGCTGGGAATGTTTTTCACTCAAAGCAAATTTTTTTCAGTCAAGTTCTTAAATCTCTGCAAATATGGTTTACAATAGAAGCTGAAAGAGAAAGTCCATCAAGTGCAGAATAATAAACAGAAGCAATGTTTTAGATCTAAAACTAATGTTACATTTTTCATTACTTTTGTGAGTCAAAACTAATACGGAATAGTCTCAATAGTTCAATTGTAATTGAGTTCTAAAATTAGATAAATGGCCCAGGAATTTCCAGAAAACTTTGAAAAAAAAGATTTAAAAGTATTTCCTGCCCTTTCTCCACCAAAACCATTCTGCATGAAATTAATTAACATTAAAAAATTAAGAAAGTAGTTCTCTGATAGTTCTATAAAGAGAATTCAATACACGATGACAAGATAAAAATACCAAACAGTTCTGGGACCATTCTTCCATCACTCTTGAAAGGATATTTTTTCAGTTTTATGTGAACCTTAATGTATTCAAGTGTGACTTCCTAAATTTTCCTTGATGTCTTATTTCACTTAAATTTATATTTAAGCTATAAACACTGTTTTATTTTATACCTAACAATAAACAGTCTACCATAACTGAGACTGGGAGGGTGAATAGAGAGGAAGGGAGCAAGCGGGACAAAAAGTAGCAACTGTAAATTCAATTTCCAAATGTAGCATGACTGTGTTCCTTTCTGTACTGAGTAGTGCATTACATTAGTCTTTATTTTCATATTTAAAAAAAAGGACAAAAGATTACTGTTGCCTGAAGAATGTTATTTCAGGTAAACTTAAAGAATATGAATCACATATGACTGAAATATGAACATAATAGTTGAAATTACTTCTCTTCATACATAAAAGAAAGTCCTGAGGCTGCAACTTTAGTGATTTAGTCAACTGTATATGATTTACGAACAATTTTTTTAATGAAAGAGTCCACAAACCTGCTCTTCCTCAAACTAGAGGCAGCAGAGAGGTTTGCTCATTTATTAAGGACCATCCACCTCAGTATTCATTTTTATAGAGCTCCTTTTTCATTGCTATGGGCCAAAATTTTTTATTTCACCATTTGGAAAATATATAAAAGGTGCAATGCCCGGAATGATGTGTTCCTGACTAAATCTTATAAACACGGTGTGATAGCCTATTACTCATCAGATTTACTCTTTCAGCATGGTGGTAGACACACAGAAAACTGTCCTGGAAATTAAGAACCTGGCAGGCCACTCTGTAGACCATAGTCAAGCAGGCTCCAGAGCTGATTCTGATCACTAAGACACAGAATACAATGAAGACCATTAAAACCAACTAATTTCAAATTTTAGTGGTGAAAACGAGAAAAGAAAATGTTTAGTTTGTTTGGCTCTTCAGTTTACTCATTAAATTTAAGTCTGTTCCTTGCGAATCACGAAGCTTTAAAACTGACCACTTTGGAATTAATAGCACAGATAATTGCCAAATGTTGCAATAAATGGCAGTTCCATGTTCACTCTGAGATTGTGCATTTTGGTGGAAGCTGCACTATAGGTGAGCTTAAAAGTACTTCAAAGAGGAGGTTGTAGGTTCTTGCTGCACAAGGGTAACATTCCTGCTAATGGAATAGAGCAGAGGGCAGAAGGCACTGGCAGAACAAGAGGTGCTGATTTTTTCAGCAACAAAGGGGAAAATGTAAGCAAGGTTCAATGAATCAAGGTGGAGAGAAGCTGGAGTGGTGAAGAATCCTGTGGATGTCGAGCCTGAGTAAAGGTGGCAACCTTAAAAAAATTATTTTAAAAAAATTATGAAATTTCATGGCGAAGTTCAAGAGAAAACCTTGTTTTAACCAGTTACTATTATTCAGCATTTTATGTGTTGGGAAGTCTTGGAGATTTTGGATTTGTTTGGTTGGTTGGTTTTTTGTTTGTTTTGTTGTTGTTGTTTTTCATTTAAATTGACAATAAAATGACCTTACAAATATTTTTTGGTGGAATACAGATAAGATGTTTGTAAATGTTACTTATCTTTGAAGCTTTATATTGTCCTTCCCTTGACCTGCTAAGCAGTTAATATTTCATATTTAACCAAATTGTTTAATTTCCACACGCAATCAGTTTCTTTCCTTTCTAGACAGAATTGATGAGCAATAACTACAAATGTTAAATGCTCTATAGATATTTCTTCTTAACATTGTTTCTATTTATTGTTTTCTTTTCTTTTTTGTTTCTTTAAAGAATCTTCTCCCTTCAAACAGTGTGAATACCTTAATAATTAGGTGGAAGATGTTTTCATATTAAGATATATAAAAGCAAACTGTACATGCAACTTCATGAGAATATATAAAAGCCTTCCTTATTTTGCTATCAGTTGTTTACTTATCAACACACACACACCATACTGGGAAAGTATTTCTATTTTTACTGGAACAGAATCGACAAAACAAGAAAAGATGACAAAGCAAAATTCACTATTTTGTAAATATCAGATCAACAATATCTTTAACAGATACATGGAATAGTATTTAAGATTAGCCAGACTACTTGATCCTACATTTTTTTCTAAAATAGATGTAATTCCCAGATTTCCATTCTTTCTCACTTGAGTCCAAGGAACACAAGTATCATATTGCACCAAATAAATCATAATAAATACTTAATAGACAAATATGCTTGTTTTTTTTCTTCTACTTGTTAATGACCTCCACAGACTTATCTTTCAACTCAGAAGCTGCTGCTCTTATTCCTGAATGTACTTTTGCACTGAATTGCCCCGTTTGCATCTTCATAAGCACTGCAAAGAAAATCTTGCAGCATGGCGGATAATGCTTGGTTTCAGATTTGGTAGCATTCTGATAGTTTCTTTGTGTCATCTGATAACATATACATGGAGTGATTTTGCTACTCATGAACAACAAAATATTTTATATTTTGAAGATTATAGAATAGTTTTCTAATATAAATATGAATTTTGTCCCACGTGTCTGTTCCTCTATCTATAAATCTACTTTTTGTATCAAAGATCATAACTCACAAGAATTTGTCAACTAAGTGGTCATCTTTAAGTAGAAAATAAAAGTACCTCCCACAGAAGAAAAATTATACCAGAATAATTTTCTCCTCCCGCCCCATTGCCAGTTTCTTATGAGCATACATGAACTTTTCCTGTAGAAATGATGTTACACTGTGCTGAGGGTTCTGGTTGATATTATTCCTAAAGTTATTTGGAAACTTACAGTGGAGACACTGCTTCAATGGGAACAAGGCCTAGAAGGACTGACCGCACAGTAACACAACACAGAGAAGTGTTTTATGGAATATAGGACTTGTTGTTGTTGTTTTGAAATACGCAGAGCTCAGGCACTACTAAGAGGCTTCCCAAACCTTTCAATTTAAACTGATTTATTAAGACACTTTAGCACATATTTCATACTAGGCAAGCAGTCCAATTAAGAAGTGATTAGAAACTGTCTGAAAAATATCTGAAAAATAACAGTGTTGTAGAGCTCTTTCAGTTTGAAACCATTTCCCCTTGGCCTGTCACTAACTGTCATGTGCCCGTAAATAGTCTCTCTCCATCTTTCTTGTGGGCTCCCTTCAGGTACTGGAAGTCCACAGTTAGGTCACCCTAAAACATTTCCTTTTCCAGACTGTATATCAAAACATCCCATTAAATCTGGAATTAATTTACTTCAGTCCATTTTTTGAGGTTGCTATGCTTGCTATTCTTTTACTATGTACAAGCAACACTACAACAAGCTTTGACAAAATGCCAGCTATTTTTACAGAGAAGAAGAAAAATAGAGCTTTTGCTTTAATTTTAAGCATAAAAACACAAATGGAAATAAAAGAGCTAAATCTAAAACAGTCGACAATAAGCAGGAATGAAAATGTGCCTTAAGGAGCCTAATCTCTTTTTAGGGCTTACTTCCTTTATTTCTAAATTCTGCTTCAATGTTCTGTGATGTTTAAGCTAGTCTTTAAGTTAAAGAGAAATACACAACCAAGTATTTTTCAACATATTAAATTATATTGTCTTGGGAAAAAACCCTTTCTGTGACAGAACTAAGTATCATAATTACCTGATCTCAGTTTCTTAAATGGTAGAAGAAGTTTGGACTTTTTATTCAATATTATTTTATTCAGTATTATTATTATTATTCAGTAACAGTTTGATGTTCTCTAGCATACACAAGATCCCATGTTCCACAATAATCTTGTGTGTCCTATTTCATAATCTTTTGGAAACTATATATTTAAAAACTGAATGCAATCCTAACCAAAGCAACTATGTATGCTTCCACTTTATAAATAAGCAGACTGCTAAATTCAAGGTGTAAAATAATTTTTAGCACAACTTTTTCATATCAATTTATAACATTGACAATGTTCAAAGAAACATTGGATCAGTCAAATGTTGGCAATAGGCTAATGGTTATCACAGCTAAGCTAATGTCAGCTTAAGAATGACATCAACATTTCTGTTTCCAAAACTGATGATGCTAATCAAAATGTGGAAATCACACAGCCACCTGGGATGGATGGGAAAGTTTAGGCATGACATCCACAAAGTATGTGTTTCAGGAGTGACAAATTAAGGTTTTCAAGCAGCTGCAATGTTTTCAAGTGGGAAAAGCTGGTAAAAATCACATGAAGTGAAGCAGAGCTCTCTTTCAGAACATATAATTGGGCTAAGGAGAAAGAGAGACAGAAACAGGAATTCGCTCTGAAAGAGGAGCCTGCTAGGAAAAAGCAAAAGTAAAAAGTGTGTCCAGCAGAAGAAAGTAAAACAAAAACCTACCTTGATATTAAAAAGAAGGACTGGGTGGCATGAAACATTCTTCTTTCTAGAACAGTACATATAAGGCCTGAAAGGGTTTGATTAATTTTTCCTTTTTTTTTTTTTAATAAAGAAAAGAGTCTTTGTAGGAATAATTGTTTTGGAAGAACAATCAGTCAATAAGGTTATGTAGTTTAGCAGTCATTTAAATGCCAAGAGCATTTACTGTAGGTGCCTCTCAGAAAATGGTTGAGATTTTCTTCTGGGACAGCCAGTTGTGGCCAGTGGATTCTGATGTGTAAGTTGAACTACACATTCAGTGACTTGCAGGTAAAACTATTGCAAAACACTTCAATTGTAGAGCAGAAATAAGGTGAATATATAGATTAGAGAATTTTACTATAAAGAATTGGTACCTATGGAGACCTCCAGGACCAAAATTGGAATACATCAAGTTCTATTTTGTCATATCATTTTCCATAGTGGACAAAGCAAAGGGAAGGTGTGCAATGGAAAAAACAGTACATAAAAGGAAAGAATTTAGGATATGTAATTTTTCCAACAGTTTTTCTACAAGAGACTGACTGCCCAGCTAAGGGCCAATCCAAACATATGCTGCACATGTAAAAGAATAATTTAACAAACTCTACTACATAATGTTGTGCTACACCATCATGGGGCAGGCATCTACACAGAGAAATACAACTCATGTGTGTGATGGTGACTCAGGAAACATGCAAGGAAAGGCTATTTCAGGAAGCAAAGCTCTTCTAATTGAGGTTGAAGGATGTTGGAAATTAAGGGCAAGCTTTGTTTTACGGATTAAAAAATGTAGCTACCCAAGGTACACATAAGGTACGAAATACAGGGAATGAACCTAAGCCAAATGACCCCCTCCAAGTCTGCACCAAGCCATGACCTCCAGTCAGTATGATCAGAACAGAGCCAGACTGAAGGAACCTCCATTTTCCCACTGATCCCTACAGTAGGAAAAGCAGGATCCTCAGCACCAACTGTTTCACTCTGCAGATCAGGTCCTATTGCTACTCCCTACTTGCTAATGTAGACATAGCCAAATTATATTTATTTGGAGACTGAAGCAGGGCTACATATGGAGAATTTCACCTTTGACAAGTACTAACTTCATTTACATTAACACCTGTCTAGACTGTTTTCCTAAGTATAAACATAAAAATCTCCTTAGTGTATTTGGGCCCTTCTTACTTAATTAACCATATGTGACGTAAAGTGATACAACCCAGTTAAAGGTATGTCATTGTTGATAGGATCAATTACAGTCAGACATAAGTATTCATTGCTTATACCATCTGTGCTGTACTCCTAAGTGCAGAACCTTGTCAATGAAAGTATACACAGATTAACTGTATTCGCTTTCATTAAAAACCACCAATCTGGTTCGTCAGCTCCAGGCGCTTTCTGTTAAAAAGTTGCAATATTATAATGCACAGTCACCTTCTCCTTCCACCATACCTAGATAATTTGAAAGGTTTAGCATAATATTTGTGATTACTCCACATCTTGAATGATTTTATTCTTAACTCGTGGCAACTGTCCAAGAGTCTTCCAAAATTCTACTTATATACCAGCCTGGGAAATCATTGTGGTTGTGGTAGGGAAGTAAATCTTGCCTGTTCTGTTACCTGTTTATCAACATTTTCTAAAGCTTCTGGTTTTCGCTGCTTTTCTTCAATATTACAGGATCTGATCATACCACATTTGAGGAGGAAAATCTCCCAAAACAGTAATTCAGGCCTTGGAACCCTTCAGTTGCCATGTACTTATGCCTACAGAAAAATGCACATATGTAGAAATACTACAACTGATTTCATGTCTTTGATGCTAGCTGCAATGAGAATTCACAGCTAGATTAAACTAATACTCCTGAAGTTAATTAACAATTTCATGGATGATACTTGTACATAAAAAGCTATATCATGTATTCAGCTCTATAGGGTTTGGAAGAGGTCTTATTTTCATTCCTATGAAAAATTATATGAGAACTTTGAGAAAATTTTTTTTATTTAATAATATAAGATAGGCAACATAGTCTCTGGATGGGTGAGGAAGGGGTTTAAAGAACCAGTTTGGAACATGGGAAAAAGCTACATAACCACATATGTTTAGAGATCAAAAGTTCTAAAAGTAGGTTGAATCGCAATTTACATTTTTTCCCTCAGAATTAAGGAAAGAAACTGATGGGGTAAAATATGTTTCTAATCAAGCTCCCTCCAAAGATGACAACTTCAAGGAAGAATAGGAACCAGTGTTCTACTGTTAAATGATTACAATTAAAACTCTAATCAATACAGGTCACATGGGAAAGTAGGATGTGCATCTAAGTGCATTTCTCTCTCCTGGAATATTAGAAGGCCATGCTGAAGGATCCTTATGAAGAAAAGCAAAAAGGAATGAACAAGATCCACTTCTATTGCTATTGTTTGCATACTGGTTTTGTATCTCTGTGTTTAATTTGGAAGGGATTTAGAGGCACACCCATGTGGGAAGAGTCTGGTCAGTTTAAAACTGGAAAAAAGAAAAATCCAACAAACCAACCTAAAAACAACTTTTGGCTGATAAGGACTTTTCCCTGTGTTTATTGTAAAGTAGGTCTAAGGACTTGGTCTCCTGAGATATTAAACAGTCCTGATGAGGATACTGACCAAAAGTTAAATAAAATAATCTAGAAGAAATAAAATTATGGAGAATAGTATGGTAATTACAGAATGAGAAAAATTAAAACAACACTATTTTAGGATTAGCATGCTTATTTCTTTTAAAAGAGCTGAAAGTCAATCACACTTTAGGATGCTGGAAAAGACATTTAATAAGGACATATTTATTTGAAATTTATAGTGGGGCGCCGAGAACATTATGATTGTGTATAACATAACTCCTGTTTACAGCACATTTTAAAGATAAAAGTAAAAAAGGAAATTTTGCATAACATAAGAAGTTTCTCCTTCCCCCACCCAACACCATATGTAAGCATTTTAATGAAGCCCTTTTTATGAATTGATGGTACATGCGTGATTCAGAATAAAAAACATTTACAATGATTTTCATAAAAATATCTGAATTCACTAACAAACAACTATAAATTTTTATAGTACTTTATATATGTTAGTAATATTTTTATGCTATATTGACAAACCAAAACCTCACAAATGTCTACACAAAGGAGCCTGAAATTCTCTTCTCCTTTTGTTCTTTATATTCATAATCTCAAAATCTTACCTACTTTTCACTTATAACAAAAACCATATGTAACTTGTTCTATAGGAGCACAGATGATATAGGAACACAGATGACATGACTTTCACATTAATTGCTGACAGATACACCTTTGAAGCATTTTCTGAATCTCATCTGGAGGACAAAGTTAAAGCAAACTAAGCAGAGAGGTTTTCTGTGACACCACCAAACAACAGTTACATGATTATGTGGAGCTGTCAGAATTGGCAGGTTCAAAATCCCAGTATAGAACCAAACAGCTTGCTTGATTTTTGAAGCCAAAGAAATTACATAACAAGAATTTTGTTTGTTTGTGCTGAGAAAATGTTCTCTGTACCCTCTCAGGCCTTCCATGAGTATTTTTCAAAGGGCAAGCATATTTGTCTTGAGAAGACATTTTCTTACATGACACAAGCCAAATGCACACATCTGAAAGCAAAATTCATCTTCTGTGCAGTGCAGGCATACAGACATTATATAATGTGTTATTCTATTAGAGATGCTCTGTGGCAAAGGATGTACATAACACAGTCTGTGCGGAATGGTTTCAGAAATGTACATTTGAATTAAAAGCATGCATTTGATTTAACTGCACCTGGTTTTGGCTCTGCACTACAATGTTTGCATGAAGGCTTGCAGCTCAGATACCTGCTTGAAACACCACAGACCAGAGATGGCTATGAAGGTTTTAGACTGGAGAATGAAGATAAAAATGTTAGATAAAGGTGCCAGAAGTTAATAGTGCTTGCTGCAACAGCAAGTCTCATCACACTGCCTCAGTCCTTCCTTTTCTCCTCATTAAAGACAGGCTAATGGGGATTTAGTACAGCATCTGTACAACTGCAGTAATTTGACTATCTTGCTCTAGCAAACAAACTTTATGAACAAAGGAAACTAGAATTCTACCATTCCTTTTCAGGTGGTTACATATCTTAGAAAATGCCACTAAATAGCCATTAGGTATGTTATGCCACTCATCCTTATAATTCACCTATACTACAGCATATATTTTAATAACCATTGTATGCAACAAGACAGTTTTTCAAAAATAAGAAATTTTGCAATTATCATTATTATCCATAATGAGAACACTTCAGGAAAAATTGCCCGAGGAAACTTAAAACAGTAAGGCATCGTTCTCGAAAAGAGGTCCATCTGAATTTAAAGTGGATTCAGATGTTCAGGTATTCAGAGTTTAACAATGTGCTTTGTACAGAAAATAAAGTTGTGGCAAAGTTGGTCTTTATTCCCCCAAACCATAAAAAAACTGGCATTATACAATTTTTAATAAAAGGTCAGGAAGTTTCACCTGTTTCATCATGAGTAATATTACATGGTCTTGTAAGAAAATAATATTTAATTTGAGGTAGAAACTATAAAGAAGATGAAAAAATTAGAATCTGTTTTGGAAAACAGATTCTATCCATTTGGGATTTTTTCTCTATTTATATTTGGACATAATCTTGAATTAATTCTCTGGGCAAAAATTTCTACTACATATATTCTAGTGAGATCAATCTGGAAAACAAACAGAAATTCAAATGGCAACTATCATGGCACACCAGTTACAACACTTTGAAACAAATTTTATAGGAAGAATATATGATCAAGACTTCGAAAACTCAAAAAGAAGCCTTACTGGTTATGGCACCAGCCTTGAGATGGCAGATGTAGACTGAACCCCTCATTCCAGCCCAGACCATTTTGTCAGCTGACCCTCAGACCACAGATCCACAACCAGCAAGGTACCAAAACCTTTCCTGATGGAGTTTGGGTACTTTGAAGATCTCAGCTTTGTGTCTTTTTTTGTTTCTTTCTTTCTCTGCTTTTTCTGTAAGTCAATAAAATAGGACTAGTAATCCTCTCCTATAAGTCAATATAAATAGAAGTATAAAAAATTCATAAATAGCTTAAATAATGCAAAATAGGTAACTCCCAGCCTTCACTGAAAGTCTGGAAGTTTAGAAAGCACACAGCAAATTGCCAGGGCACTCTGAGAAGGCTTTAAAAACATTTTTATCAGTAGTCAATGGTCTCTTTCACTTGTTTCCCTCAGAAGATGAATTTCTGCCATTCTACCTTTTTCCCCTAGAAAAGAAAAAACACAATTTGCTCCATGCAGTTATCCAGGCTGATGTTGTTCATTTTAAACAGCAGCTTCCTCTATGATTGTCGTTAGTGCTGCTTCAAGTTTTCACTACGCTTGAGTGAAGTATCCTATTTTCTATTTTAGTTCTGCCTCTTCAGCACTGTTCCTACCTACGCTTTTTAAACACTGTATCCTCAAAGCTTTAACACACACAGCTTCAGATAACCATCTTGTACTCAACACAAAGTTCAAAGCTGAGATATGTTTCCAAAGTCCCTCTGGACAATGTTTGTCATCTATGAAAACACTGAGGAGACAAAGCATAGGGAGCAGATGACAACTAAAACTGGAACAATACAATATTCATAAAATGCAGTGATCCAGAATACATCTGCCACTCAGTCAGTTAGTCTCTGCATTTATGTCCCCAATGCCCACAAGCAGAACAACCAAGAGTCCTTTCCTCTTTCTTACTGGAGGTGACTGCAGCTGGCTGAGTCCTGCAGAAACGAATGCCAAGGTTTCTAGGATGCAAGAGACCCCACTCAAATGTATATCACAGCTCAGCACAGCCACGCAGTGAACTAAAAAATGTTTTACATACAATTGACATCTTATTGACTTTTCACAGTTTGTATTGTCTTTTGAGCATGGTCTTTATACTACTTGCCTTAAAGAGCAAAAATTCTGAAAATTACGGAGTACTGGTACTGCCCACTGCTTCCAACAAACCTCTGTAAATGAAACAGAGGCTATAAAAGCAGTTCATAGCCTTAGATACCTTCAATTACCTTCTGAACAATCACACAAGAATATAGAAATTAAATCCAATTATTTCTATGGAGCTATACTGAAAATCTGCTTAAATGTAAGGAACACAAAAACATCAATGAAGCAGCTGAGACTGTTTTTGCTTGGATGCTGAGAGTGAATTTGGATATCCAAGCAATAACAAGAAACAAAGTTATCTTCTTATTCTATCCAGGATTGGATATTTTGCCATATTGGATGGAGGGGAGAGAGAGGAAGGGGAAAAGAAAACAAGTGAACCCAATTGTTTTTATATAATTTATGTATGTTTAATATAAATGAACAAGACTCAAAGTTTGGTACTGGTCTATTAGCCTCAGCTTTAAAGTTTTCAAATATAGTTAAATGAAACCAAATGCAGTTAAATGAATTCGAACTGATTTCTTATAAAACACTGAATTCTTGTGCTTTTTGTGGTTATCTGGTATTCACTTCCAATAACTGAAGCCAACAGAGCTCAGATCTGGAAAATTAGCTTTGCTGAAAATAGACAAGCAACATTTACACTAACATCTTCTGGAAAAACAAAACAAAAAAAAAATCCCAAACCCAGCAATTTTCTGTACTCCATTTAAAAGGATGAACAAATTTCAGCACCAGGCATTTTCCCCATTCTGGTCAGCACTGGCTATCTACATGAAAACACAAAATTGCTGGTAAATCAGATGGCTGTGTACCTGCTCTGTTTTTCCTTCAAACTGCCACCTGGTCCTGACCCACATCTCACTGTCTCTGCCATTTCCCAACAGCTCAGAGTGAAGCTGATTGCAAAGTCAATGCCACAAGGTTTCAAACCAAACTGCCTCATATGTTTTCTCATTATCATTATTCAGAACTTATTTTTTACTCTTCAAGGAAACAGCTTTCCTTTAGAAAACTCTTGTCTGGTCTTCCTAACATTAAGAAGGGAAGTTTTTTAGTCTGTGTAAATATTTCTTAGCTTATAAAACAAGTATTGATGAATTCATTTTTTATTAGATGTCTCTCAAACTCCACCTGGTTTCCAAGATCAATCAAAAAAATGAACTAGATGTCACTCACATCAGTGAAAAAGCAAACATATGCAACACTTCAAGTCTGTAAAGTATACATGGAGACAGCCAGCTTGCAATTCACACTCTCATGCCATCCCCCATTATATTTAATCTTTTAGAAGGAGCATTCCTCTATCCAAATTAAACACACTACTCTTCAGTTATCTCTCTATGAACATCTGGCTATCGACTCAAGCTGTGCATCACTAAAACAAAAATTTAAAACTTGGTCTCACAGAAGTCCCTTTCATAAAATCCTCTTCAGTTTTTCTAAAACCTGTAACAGCTGGCTTTCACTGATAGGACTAATGAATTTCCTTCTATGCTTTTATTGGTAGGATACTCATGCCATCAGTTTCAGGTATGGCTTTCCCATCTATATCCTCAACCAAATGTTCCAAAATATTACGTGTCAATTATGTCATGTCATCCTTTTCTAACTTGGACAAAACTTTATGCTCAAACCCATCTGAGTTTTCTCCCTATTACTTCACACGCTTCCCATCATCCTAGGGACCTACAGCTGTAAAAGCACCTTTACCTATGTTTTGGCCTGCTATCACTTTCTCAGTCTCCCACCAGAGATTATCACAGCAAAATGTCATGGTTTTTTAACATTTTTATTTACCATAACTACAAAAATTGATAGAACAGCTGTGCCAACTGGATGCTCAGACTGCTTATAATACTAGCCCATGGCCAGCTGTGTGTCCTCTTCCACCTACATTTAATTATTATTTAGATTACATTTAGATCTGTGTCTTTTCAGAGCTCTATATCCAGTAACCTTCCATGAAAGTTGCTCTTCAGCAAAATCAGACAAACAATCAAATTTTCTCACTTTTTCTGCACTATGACATTCGTGTGCATTGAATGAAGGAGGAAAAGCACCTTACTTTGGTTCTAAAATGTTTCAGTTTTCCACTTAATGTCCTACACTTTTAATGGTTCCTCATTTTTCTCCATGACCTATTTCCTGAGCCAGTCTTCATTTTTGGCTTCGTGAAGTCAGAATGGCATGTCAATAATAATTATATAGATCACTCTGGAATAAGACAATAATATCTCTGTGTATACCAGTAAGTAAAGCAATAAACAGTCAAAAATGATGAGGCATTTACTTAGATTTAATAGTGTGCTGATGTTAGAGCCTATATATGCATAAACACGTTGACCTTGAAATCATCCCTTAAAAATCATTCTCCTGACACCCATTACACTACAACTATGCTGAACTGAATTAAATCACAAAATTTTAAAGACTATTCAGAAATCGAAATACTAAACTTTCCAGTAAGGAATATAACCTTCCTGGAATACTTGAAAGCTCTAAAAAAACCCAACAAACAAACTTGTTTTCTTCCAAATTTTTGTTTGATATCATATTCAACCACCATTTCTAAGAAGATTGTCAAAATGAAGCCTTGTAGAAAAGCTGGTGAAAACCACAGATTCCAAAGGATCCTGGAACAGTAATCACGTACAGAGAAAACTTAGATTTTATATCCAAGTCTGAGTGCCAACATAATATTCATGAGAAGAAAAATTATGCATTGAAGCATTTAATGTATTAATGAAATTTAAAATATAATAAATGTTAATTTTCAGATGTGCCTATTTATAGGCTATTTTCTGCTACTCAACTTTGTAACCTCAAAGCAGGTTTCAAAATATGAGGTTTTGCTATTTGATATATGGACACATTAATATATATTTCATATGTAATGCATACACATATTTTACTATGAAAACACATTTTAAAAAACAAACAAACAAACAAGAAATCTTGAATGGTAATTCTTGGTTTATATTCTTATTGCATTTTCCAGGAAAATGTATAATTTACAATCTAAACAGACATTGCTCAGTGCCCAGGAATGACTGTTGTCATTGTCTAAATACCTTTTCAGCACATCTTTTTGGTCTTATTACTCCTTTACTGAAGATGCTTTTCAAATTACTTGAATCTTCACATGCAATTATTAATTTCTGAAAGTTGTTTTCTTGGCAAATACTGTCCTACCCAAGCACTCCACAAACCTTCTTCACTTTAGATGGAAGAACAGAGCACGCACATGCACGTGACCATTGTGTGGGAAAGCACCACCACACTTCACTTTAACTGGCAGAAAACTATCAAGGTTACTTTATTTTGGGCACCTGAAACAAACCTCTCATGATGGTTTTCAGAGTACCTATTTCTGTACATTCAAAACACTCCCCCTATTTTCTTTTGCTTGAGTCATGAGAGTTCTCAGGTGTGCACTGGATACTACAAGTACCTCCCTTAGGCACTCTGGAAATAAGAAAAGGAATGGACCACTCAAGAGCCAGACTTGGTGATTCTTGTGGGTCCCTCCCAGCTCGGAATATTCTGTGATTTTGAGTGCGGGGAAAGATGTGCAAAATAAAAACTTAAACCGCATAAAAGATATCAATTCTGCATCTTCAGTTCAGCAATTTTAAAGCAGTAAATAAATAAAAGACTAATTTGAAGGATAAAGATCATTCTAGATTAAGATGCAAGACTAAAAATCGGGTAAAATTACAGTCAGATGTGTTGTGCGCCCCTCTCTAAAGGGAAGGACAACACACTAGGAAAAGGAATATCATCACGGTGACACGTTACTGAAACTTATTTTTCCCACAACTTAACCTTACCCCTTCTGTAGAAAACAAGATGTCAATTTAAAATGCTTCTTGAATTCTACTAACCTGAACAACTTAAGATTGGAAGTTCCCTGAATATTACAGGAATAAAAACAGCATGAAATACAGAAAAGTTTGTTTTACTTGAGATATTTGTTCAAGAGCAGCCAAAATTGCTTAGTGTCCTACACTAAATTACTTTTCTACCCCAGAGAGAGGGTGTTCCCTCTAAACCAGAGATGACGATATAAGGATTTCAGAAACTATTGTTTGCATTTTACTGATCTTCAGATTGATAGCACACAGAATTTTCAAATAAAGCACTACAGTCTGAAAGCTCTAAGATATTTAAATTCATTTGCTTTATAAACACACAAAAAAGAAGCATTAAAAATATTTAGTGCTCTGTTAGCGGTTTAGTCTTTTTACTGCCTTTAGCACCAAGTTATTGAAGTACCCTCCGTAGTCTATTATGAACTAGAAGTAGTGTCTGTCCCAGTTGGTTTATTTCCTCTTTCCCTAAGGGGGAAACTAAGTATAAAATACCATGCTTTGGTAAGGTTTCTTCTCTTTTATTATTTTAGTAAACACATATACATACTTCTATGTTTGTGCCACAGACAAAGCTATGTAAAAGAATTGTGCCTTGCACTTGAATTTCCATAGGAAACTGGCTCCCACCACCCCAACCAGTCCTTAAAAAGGCTGAGGAGACAAGCTTTATAAAGAATCTAAAAAGTTCCAGTGTGCATAAACTGTGTTCATTACAGTGATTTTCTACCCCAAAATTAAGGTAATTTTTTCAAAGTAGCTTCAGTCGCTCACCACCTTCAAGATGAAAAGTATGATCTCATACTGCAATCTTTATTCTTTGGGAAAACCTTGTCTTTAGAAGGCTGGCTTTCATATCATGGAATCAGAGAATAAATGAGCTTGGAAGGGATATTGAAGTCATATAATAGAATGGCCTGGATTGCAAGGGATCTGAAAGATCACCTTGTTCCAACACCCCTGTCCTGGGCAGGGAAACCTTCCACTACACAAGGTTGCACGAAGCTCCATCCAACCTGGCCTTGAACATTTCCAGTGGGGGAGCACCCACAACATTTCTAGGAAATCTGTTCCAGGGCCTTACTTCACTCACAGGAAAGAATTTCTTTCTAATCTCATCTAGGCCTACTCTCTGTCAGTTTGAAGCCATTCCCACTTGTCCTGTCACCCCAGGTCCCTCTCCATCTTTCCTTTAGGCTCCCTTCAGGTACTAAAAGCCCACAATTAGGTCAGCCCAAAGCCTTCTCTTTTCCAGGCTGAACAAATCCCAATTCCCTCAGCCTTTCCTCCCAGCAGAGCTGCTCCATCCCTCTGATCACCTTGGTGCCTCCTCTGGCCTGGCTCCAGCAGGTCCCTGTCCTTCCTGTGCTGGGAGCCCAGAGCTGGATGCAGCCCTGCAGGTGGGGTCTCAGCAGAGCGGGGCAGAGGGGCAGAATCCCCTCCCTGCCCTGCTGCCCACGGGGCTCTGGGTGCAGCCCAGCACACGGGGGGTTTCTGGGCTCCCAGCGCACACGGCCGGGGCGTGTCCAGCCTCTCACCCACCAGCACCCCCAGCTCCTTCTCCCAGGGCTGCTCTGGGTCTGTCCATCCCCAGCCTGGATTGGTACTGGGGGCTGCCCTGACCCAGGTGCAGCACCTTGGACTTGGTCTGTTAAACCTCATGAGATTCCCATGGGGCACTTCTTGAGCTTGTCCAGACACCTCTGGATGGCATCCCATCCTTCAGGTGTGTCACCCACACCCCTCAGGTTGGTGTCATCTGCAAAACCTGCTGAGGGTGCACTCCCTTTGTCCATGCCATTAATGAAGATCTAAGAGTCATCTGAAGCAGGTCTGAGAGCAGGTTTCTCGGTAGCTTATCTAGGCATGTCTTGAATGCTTCCAAGAATGGAGATGCAATTATCAAATACAAATATCACATCTAGCAATCAGAGTGTTCCTGTAAAGGTGCATCCACTGCCCCATAGATTTTCAAAGGTAGCTGTGATCACTGTGGTACTCTGTTTTGATTTCCTCCATAACGAATTCAAAGAGTTCCACTCACTCGTTTCTGTGTCAGCTTCTCATTGAGTAAGGATATTTCTATAATCAGTTTTAATTTAAGTGAAATTTGAGATACTTCAATTCATTCCAAACTCTGACTTTATAACTCATACCATATAGCCTTAAACTCTATCCCACCCAAACAGGCACTCCCGGAGATGCTCATTTTTGGTTCAGAAGATAGATCCTCTCAGATTTGTCTCTCATTACTTCATCTTTTCCTACTTTCCTTCTCTTACAGTTTAGCTATCATAAGCACAGAACACAATTACCATCTAGCTATCAAATTGCTCATTAATCCCTGGTGATTATAAATAAATATGTGAGGTTATCCTGGAGCAGGGGGTAAAAGGGGATAGAGAGGGGAAAATAAAGGGAAAAAAAAAAAGAGGACACCAGTAGACAAAAAGAACAAGATACCCCAGAAAGCTTGCATATCACTGTCACCAGGATTTCAATGCTTCACCACAGGTCATTTTACCAGCAGCAGTGAAAATAAAAATCAGCCAGTTTTGTAATCAAGAGCTAATCAACTTAGGTGCTCTTTCCATACAGCTCAAAGTAAATTTTATGAGTTGAAGGCTGGAAGAGAGAACCAGGGATCATTTTCCTTCTGGAAGCTGTTCAGTTTTCTGCCTTGCAGAAACTAGACTGAGCCAGAGAGAGTTCTTTGCACTGGATGGTTCAAGATGAGGGCTTGAGTTCCAAGCACTTACTTAATATGTGTTCATGTAACCACCCAGCACTTTCACTGTTAAACCTTCCCAGGAAGAGCCTTGCTATGTGAAAAGTGTCTGTCTCCTTGAAAAACCATTAGGCAATTATATTGCAAAGTCATGAAAAAGTACTTCCTCTAAAACTTATGAAGAAATCAGACACCTGCATGTACAATGTAGTCTTAAAAGCAGAATGACAGGATTACAAGGTCAATGTTTTCCTTCTGACAGATGTTATCTGGGATGGATTCTGGCTCTTACAAAGTGCAGAAAAAAGAAAAAGACAAAAAGAAACAAAAAATGGCAATTGGCAATAAAGATCAACCAAATGAAAAATTATTTTAAACAAAATATACAAGAATTATGAGGGATGAGAAGAATAGGGTAGCAACATTTAGTTATCCCTTTAAAGAGGAATCTAATGTTACTCTGCCCCTGGGGTTTGACTGCACCACTATGCACCCCATGGAACTCTTGGATTCCCCTAACTTTTTCTTCACTCTTTGAATATACTGGTTAAAAATACACTTTTGATACAAACCTAATAGAGAAAATAGCAATTTATTCTGCATGTTAAGAGCAAGAGACTACTTGTACTGTTCTCCACCAGGAGAAAACACAGTATATGACAAGGACAAAACCTATTTAATATTTGTACATAAAGCAGATCTAATCTTGTTTGGAGTCTTCAAGACACCATAATGACGGAATAAGAACAAATTCTGGACACTAGTTATTATTCCCATATAGTTACTGAGCAATTTATTACTTCAATAGACATCTGACACTGTCTGCCACAACTGAATGTCACTTCTATTACCACTTCACATATCATTCACTTACACCCTATAAACTATGATGATTACTCCTATGTAAGAGTTTTAGCTTGAGAAAACCTAATAATTTAATATGCATAAAATGCCCCACAGACTCCCCTGATGTTCTATTCATACAATTCCATTCCTATTGGGCTCATCCTTTAAGAAACAGGCAATAGTTAACACAGGTATATGTCAAGACTCAAGGAGGACCAAATTCACTGCACCAAAGAGAAAGTCTAAGAAAGGAATGGAGGCAGAATTAGCACAGATGTTTTTTCAGCAATAATTAGTGGTCATCTCTAAGACAGAGGAGAGTCCAGAGGAAGCCACCAAGTTAACTGGCCAGATGGAGCACTTCTTCTGTGGGGAGAGGCTGAGAGAATTGGAGTTGTTCAGCCTGGAAAAGACAGGGCTTTGGGGTGACCTAATTGCAGCCTTTTAGTACCTGAAGGGAGTCAACAGCAAAGATGGAGAGAGACTATCTACAAGAGCCTGGAGTGACAAGACAAGGGGGAATGGCTTCAAACTGACAGAGAGCAGGTTTA
Organism: Promerops cafer; assembly: GCA_013398275.1. Classification (NCBI taxonomy): domain Eukaryota; kingdom Metazoa; phylum Chordata; class Aves; order Passeriformes; family Nectariniidae; genus Promerops; species Promerops cafer. The sequence goes on along the minus strand of VZSE01010018.1, from coordinate 1,989,551 downwards.
GATCAGAGATTAGGAAGCAATTCTTTATGGTGAGGATGGTGAGGCACTGGCACATGCTGTCCAGAGAAGCTGTGGGTGCCCTGTCCCTGGAAGCATTCAAGGCCAGTTTGGATGGACCTCTGAACAATGTGGTCTAGTGAGAGGTGTTCCTACCCATGCCAGGGGTTGGAAATAAATGATCTTAATGTTCCTTTCCAATCCAGTCTATTCTATGATTTTATGAAATGATGATAGGAAGTGCCACATGAAACACTGCAAAAAGTGTAACATCTCCACCTGTGAAGAAATATTCTGGGAACAAGGCTTGTATGTGATTATCAGTGTTAATCTAGTCCAGGAGTGTGGGCACACTGGCAGGACCACCACACACATATTGCATATCTTTTCTACCTATGAAGTTTTCGTTATTTTCTTTCCTACATTTCTCTGCCCTTGACTAATTTCTGATTCAGCAGGTCATTCTGCACCACAGAATATTTGAAATTTCTTTCAGAATCAGCAACCAAATGCTAATATTGTGTATATATATATATATATATAGCTATACAGATATCTATATCTATCTCTGTTTGCACACACACACACACACACACACACACACACACACACACACACACACACACACGTGCAGAGGATGTAATCCTGACAGAAATGCTTCCAACTGTTGGGCTATAACACTCTTTTCTCCACCAGATGGCAGTAACTTCAACTTAATATAACCCGGACTGGTCACCACAAGAACAGCAAACAATGGCATACTATATATTTGGGATTTTCTTAAGAAGGAATGTTGATTTTTCGAACATGTGCAGTAGAATTATTCCAGTTTCCTCCTATTTAATGGCAAAGTGTTCTACTAATAGCTAAGCTCAACTTTGATCAGTATATCCTACAAGATTTTTTTTTAACACATATAGTTCAATATATATTTTTTTTTAAAGTATGCTGTAATTTTGTCAAATTGGAGAAGTAAAGGTACTATTTCCAATCTTTGCCTTGTTTCAAGAATAATTCCCAAACAGAAATATCTGGGTAACTTTCAACTGCATAATAAACAAACTTTTACAATATATGCTAATGAATAAAAAGACTAAAGGACTCCAAAGAAGGAGGGGAAATGATAAATACCTTTTGCATATTTTTTTGACAAAAGCATTCAGTTTGCAGATTTCTTGACTTATAAAAGCTCAGGGTAAAATCTAGACCAAGAATATTGCAGCCAGTACATACTATTTTACACACCAGCAAAATTGTCTTTAATGTGGGAGCTGACAATTTCTTCTACTGGCAAAACCAGGAAAGTTTTTGTCAGCGTAGTCCAGGCACCATAAAAATAATGTAATTTGGTGGATGGGGACTATTCTGTAGGATATCCAGCTCTAGGAGCAACTTATCCATTTGTCCTAACCAAAATATCATTGTTCCCTTTTTATTTCTTTAACATTTAATTTTACAGAAGAAAAAGTCCTATATTACAAAAAGAGAACTTTCCTCCAATTCTACTAATATTAGTATTCAGACTGATTAAATGGGTTTGTATTCAGCTCTATTCTGACTGCAAAGATAATATCAAAAGTGCACAATCTTATTAATAAAACACACTCATTTTCGAATAAATTTATGACCAAATATGCAGTCTGTTTGGACAGCTGGCTTCCACCATCCTACAAGCAGGGATTCAGATCCCTTTTTTTCCTCCACATGCTTTTTTTCAGCAGAAAGTAGAGCAAAATTTTCTCTAGACATAACAAAAAAAATAAGTACAGTAATGGAAAGAAAAAACCATAAAAATAATGCAAAAAGTGATATGACTACATTCTACTAATTAAATATTAAGCAGCCAATTATCCTTGTCTTTCCCACTCATGGGCAATATTCCTGAATATTTAAATTTTAATACAAAAATGCAAATCCCATTTACATGTATGTGTACTGGATAAACAGTATCCCAAATCAGTGACATTTAAACTGAAGATGTTCTCAAGATATATTTTAGTTCAAAAGACCTGTTCATAAACCTTTCATTATGGCTTGATATCCTTCTGAGATTACATATCCACATCAGCTGGAAGGATGAGCAGAATCCACCATAAAAATAAGTCATTCTTACATCTCTCCTCTTCCTGAAGGAAGAAGAAAAGTAAAGGTATCAAGTAATGTTTAGTATGAACCTAACCAAAATTATTTGAAGTGGAGAATGCAAACCTTTGTGAATGTCCATGAACTCAAAATCCAACCTTGGCTTGGAAGGAGAAACTGAATAAGTCATTGTTAGGGGAAAGAGTAAACACAGTGTAAACACAAGCATTCATGATTTAACATAAAGTGCCAGCATAGAAAGTTTAGCACAACCCTGTGATGTTCAAAGGGATGGAGAAGTAGAACTGTCAGACAACTGCTTTTCCCTCCAACTGCAGGATCAGTAATAATCCTACAGTTATGTTTAGAGAATTCTGTGTATTTTGAAAAGGATATGGGAAAAAGAGAGGTGAAGGAAGAGATGCAAATACTGAATACTGGAGAACACATGCTACACTGAAAGTCTTAAGAGATCTCAGATCTGTTTTAGCTGACTTGAACAAATATGTAGCAGTCATTTTCGGAAAACAAATACCACCTGTAAGTGCCAGCAGGAAACAATGGAACAATGGCTCAAAGCTGATGCTGGTCAAATTTAAATTGGGTAAAAGGCACAAATTTTGATCCTTCATTTCATGAAATAATCACTTTTGCTATGAAGATAAATAGTGGATTAAATAAAAGTAATTTCCTGTTTCAAAGAAAAAACACAAGGGAGTAACAGCACAAAATGTAAAAACTTGAGAGTTTAAACTACATGGTCCAATGGCCCATTCTGATTTGAAACCCAGCCCTGTGCTGTGAGGAGAAGCACCATGTCTGAGCTCCTCAGGAGCCATTAGAAATGCAGAGGGAGCATCCTCTCACTGTCCTGGGAAAGTCATCATGGGATGGAGAGCAGCTGCACTGCCCTCAGCTTCATGGGCCAGGGGCTGGTCATGGTGACTGGGACACAAACTTTGGGAGTGGTCTCAGGGCTTACCTGCAGCTTGTGGAGCAGCAAACACAGTCCTGCTGTGAGATGGAATGGCAGCTGTACACCTGGAAGAGACACAGCACATGAGAACAGAGATACAGGACTCCTGCAATAAACTAGCTGAGTTTCACCCAGTATTTCAAAAGGAAGGCTGTTTCAAAGAAAGACATAGTGTTATGTCCCATAACTACACAATATAAAGAAAAAAAAAAAGAGGAAGATGTTTGTTTTTTTTTTTTAACAAGACTTGATGAACTTTAACAAATTTAAGGGAATTGTCATATACCAGTAGCTGAAACAACAAGTAACACGGTACAACATGTTCTGTCTTGCACGCCCCATAACCTTTCAGCACATCAAACTGGGGGCACTGTCTTGCTGGATGCACATTTAGTTGTGTGCTGAGCTTTGCATGCAAGAGAATTCACAATGTTATTACTTTTATAAAGTAACCAACTCAATTTCTTAGACTGAATTTTAGCACCTGAAAATTCTTTTTTCTCTTTGTGGATTGTTAGAAAACATACAGAATGAATTCATGCACACAACCTGTATTTTCTCTCATTATCATAGCAAATACAAAGTTGTGTTTAGCAGACTACATAGGGAAAGTATTAATCTACAATCACGTGTCTAGTACAATAAATACAATACTAAGGGAAAACACATGTAGCAGAACCACTATGCTGGCAAAAGATATTTAGCTTACACAGTGAGAAATTCTCTGAGCTGTTTGTAATCAACAGATCATATTTAGTGCCTTCCTTTCATTAACATGGAGTTTTGCAAGAAGTGGGATAAGTTAGAAAATTGTTGTTACACTCAGAGAAAGCATAGGATTTTTAAACGAGGAACCCTTCAGTTTCTGAGAGCTCAATTAGTATTAATTACAAGTTTAAAGAAGCACCACAACATATTCACATTGATAGTATAGGCATATCTACAGCATAATTACTGTCACTTCAATAAGTGCAGTCATGCACACACATGCCCTTCTAGGATCAAAGTGGTGGCATATCCAGTCCAAGCTCCTGCTATCAGAGGCGACTGTGTTTCACATTCCCTTTCATAAATGTATCATTTTCCACGTTGCAAACAGTTAGTTACACGTGTATGGAAAAACAAAACCTGACCACTTTATTGGAAGTCTCCTCCACAAGACTACTGCTTTGATGGCTAGAAATATTCTAACTTCCAGTCTGATTTTCTGCCAATTATTTCTGTCCCAGCATTGTTCATCAGATTAGATTGCTCTCCTTCACTCACAATTGTCCTGTTCCCACTGTTTTCTCTTGGCCTTTATTTTATTGAAGAGAAATTAAGCTGTTAGTATCCTCACAATACCCTTTCCCTTTCCACTATTTGTTTTAATCCCATTTCTTTCTGTTTGCTACACCTAAGTTCATGCTTCCTACACCTTGGCAGCATTCCTGCGGAGGTTGCTGTGGTGCCTCACGTGGAAGCATTACTAATTTTATTTCATTATCTGAAAGGTCCAACTTGATACTATTTTAAATTGCATAAACCTTGCTCACGGACATAGCAGATCACTGGAGTTGCAGTTATTTTGGACGAAATTGCTCTTACCTAGTTTTAAGCAGCATCTCTGAGCTAGTCCCTGCAGGTGCTTTAGAATCAGAGACACTTCGCAGCATGATTCATCTGATCTATTTTTAGAGATTCTGACTGGATGAAATCTGTTGTGCCCTAGAAATACTCTTCACTGACCATGCCTAAACAAACACCTCAGTTGGAGAGAGCTAGACTGAATCAACTGAAGAGCTTATTTTGTGGTTTATTAATATAGTCAGCTCCTTCATTTCCTTTAAAAAATCTTGAGATAGCAGATGATAGCAGAAGCAATCATAGCCATGTACATAACAAAGTTTTCTGACTTCATCCTGTTTCCATTCCTCACAGTCTCTCAATTGTGAAGTTTTCTCTGGATTATTCACTGATGGTACATTTGAATCTCATATTGAAAATGGCTCTTCTAGTACACTTTTAAAACCCACAGTACCTAGAGGTAGCAAAATTTCCCCTCAGAAATCAAGTGCTTATGTAATGATTTGACAGAATTACAGTTTGACAACTGATATTCTAGACTAGCACACGAGAAAGAGGAACAGGTATTTTTAAATATGCTGAATTTTAATCAATCACAAATGAAAGGATGTAGACTTGGGGAAGTTGGCAGGATGCTTTTTGCCATCTCTACCAAACGTCATTAACTACACCCACTAAGCAAAAAGCTTGAAATAGTTGAATAGTAAAAGATAAACTTTAAAATTAAAACCAAACCAAAGCAAAAACAACAAGAAAAAAACCAAAACAAATCAAACAAAAAAACCCCAAAACAAACAATCACAAGTATATATTTCTATCATCTTCTCCAATGGAGTGATTACAGAATTTCTCTGCACAAAGAACAGATTAAAATCAGAAGGAATTTGGTACTTTCCCTCACCTCCAGAGGCAAATCAACATAGTTACTGTACTATATGATCTCACAGTGGTTATTTAAAAATTGACTACTGTTGAATATTAAGAATTTACCTGAAATCCTCCAAATATACGTCATAAAAGAGAAAAAAGTGTAACCACTATACCACTTTTTCTTTGCTTTGCGAGGGAAGTGCTAGTACAGATAAATAAGTTTTACAGATAGAGAGGTTTTACAGAAAGTAACAGGCTGGACTGAATCTCAGGAGTTTGACTTGGCCAATACAAAGCCATGAAGGTTTTCTTCACACCTCACCAATCCTGCTTACATACAAGCATTTGAACAATTTTTCATGCAACTCAAGTGCTAAGACAAAATTCTTTATAAGAGAGGATAACTAAGGAAATTTTCATGAAAATCACTGTCAGCCAAATTACAGAATATTTGGAAGACTAATGAACACAAGTACAAACAATTCAAAGCAGAATTACTCACCAAAGCAGAAGTTATTATGAGCACTTGTTATCCTACTTGGTGCTCAGAAACCAAAAATCAGAATAACTCTCAGAAGAGTAAACACTGAACAACTTCACTCCTTCAATCACAATACCAAAATGATTAAATTCCAGATAGTTCAGGTTCATGGACAAATTAATGGACAGCATGTCCATAATCAGATACTGAAGGGTATGGGTAGGATGTCCCCTCTATCATCACACATCCAAAAATGATGGATGCCAGGGGACTATGAGGGAAATGGATTACCATTCAGACCCAAAATCCCAGTCACAGAAGGTTCAAAGGGATGTCGTTTCACAGAAATATGAAAGATTTTTTTCAGAATGTAATTTCTGATACTTTTTAATGTCAGACTATCAACCATCATGCCCCTCACAAACCAAAAATAATCAGATATTTCATTCTTTATGAAAATTCTATTTTCTTAGGCCAGAACTCTCATAAACATGTCCTTGACAGTGGCATTATTAAGCATATACCCTGATCTTTTCAAAGTTTCTCTTTTCTGAAATGACTGGTCTCGTTTTGCAGTCTGCTATGTATTCTTTCACATACTGCTAAACACAAACTTTGGATGCTTGCTCTAGTTTGCAAAGTACCCTACTCTCAAGTGTAAACAGGATTTCTTCACAAGTAATTCTTGTCAGTAATGTATAACTTCCAGAGCTCTTCAATATATACAAATACAAGGCAAATTTCCACCCCGATTCTGAAATAGGATGCAATAATTCTACCAAAGGCATATCTTTGGCATATAATAAAAAATAGACAATTTTTCTTCCTGAAAAAAATCCCTCTTTCATAACTAACTCTTTAGTTAGGGAAGGGATAAATCAAATATGAAAAAAAAAATTAAAAAGGAAGAGGCAAACGCTGAGAAAAAGGCATTTTAAATAAGAGTAATTGTTGTGATGGTGTTCTGAAAATATTAGAAAGGCAAAAGCAAGCACATTTTCTACTTGTTTTCCATTGTTTACTTACTTTCTATTGTTTTCTACTTTAGGATAATGCATCTTCTTGCAGATCAGAAAGCAAATCATATTCTGCATCAAAAGCAGCACAGCCAGCAGATGACTCTTGCCCTGTACCCCACTATCATGAGACCCCATCTGGAGTTTTGTGTCCAGCTCTGGGGCTCTCAGAACAGGACAGACTTGGATTTCTTGGAGAGAGCCCAGAGGCCACAAAATTATCAGAGGGCTGGAGCACCTCTCCTATGAAGACAAGATGAGAGTTGCAATTGTCAGGCCTGGAGGAGAGAAGGCTTGGGGGAAACCTTACTGGGACCCTTCAATACTTGAGGAGGTTTGGAAAGCTGGAAGTGTCTTTTTACAAGGGCTTGTAACAATAAGACAGGGGGGAATGAATTTAAGCTAAAAGAGAATACATATAGGTTAGATACTGGGAAGAAATTCTTCACTCTGAGGGTGGTGAGACACTGGCACAGGTTTCCCAGAGCAGCTGTGGATGCTCCCTCCCTGACAAGGAGCCAGGTCAGATGGGACACTGAGCAACCCGGTCTAGTGGGAGGTGTTCCTGCTCATGGCAGGGGGGTTGTAACAAAATCATCTTGACCCTGAGATGAGCTCCATTGGTCAGAGAATGGTGTTCAAATGCCAAGGCTGTGAGTTTGATCCGTGTATGGACCATTCATTTTAGGGTTGGACTTTGGGTTCCCGTCCAACTCAGAATATTCTGTAAGTTTGTGATCTCTCATGTTCCCTCCAACCAAAACTATTCTGTGATCTATGGCTGTTTGGCATGACCAGCTCTTTGCAATAAATATTTTTGCCCTGAGATCATATCACTTATCACTTGTGACTGTGATCTTAAATTAGCCAGGTTCTACACAAGGACAAAGCTGTTATTGCTGTTGTTCTGCACGTCTTTGTTAAAAAGCTACCAGAAATATCAGGTTATTTTGGACTAACATTATTTCTGTAATGTTAAAGATTCCCTTTCTATGAACAGGATATAAGCATTAAAGGGACTTCTACTTACTAATAACAGAGGCTAAGAAAATGACAGCCCTGAAAAGAACCTCATACACTTGAGATGCTCCTGGAATCAGACTAACTTCCCTTTCAAAACATCACAGAACTAAGACACTGAGTGAGAAAATGTGACTTTCTGATCATTTGAGAGTTCATCTTGCATCTGTTAATTATATTCAATGCATTTGGAAGGAGACTTGAATAAGGGGCAACAACGTAATCAGACTTTCTAAGGCTTATTGTGGTGGGGATTATAGTCCAAGAAGAATACTCAAGAGCTAGGGAGACTTAATTTGTTTTGTATCTTAAATTAAAGCGGATGCACTTAGTCATTCCCAAGTTCATAACAAAGCAAATCCATGTACAGGACCAAAAGCAAACAACTTTTCTGACTTCACTGATCTATCAGGGCTCTTGGTTGTAAGAAGAAAAATCTAGAGGCTTTCACATGCTACCAAAATTCAAAGATCACAGTCTTAAGGTTTGATGATTCTTTGCTCCATAGGATTCTCCAAGTCCTTGCTCTTAGCAAGTCCACAGTCAGGTTTGAATATTCTGTGTCATTAAGGTAATGTAGAAGAGGATTATCTGGAGAATAAGGTCAAAGGATTTTTGGTGGTGATTAACCTGGCAGCACTTTTAGAAACATTGGGTTAAAAAGGAGCCTTTTCCTCAAATTTCAGTCAACTGTAATTCATCTTGTATCACCAGACTAAAACCTGGGGTTTCATCTAGTTTTTGCTGCCTTTGTTTCATCTAGTAGATTATTAGGATCTGTAACATGATAAACTACTGTCGTTGAAATGATGATTTACAACATTGTTGCATATCATAGAAAAGTACAGCATCAAAATTGCTTAAAGCCAGAGTGCAAATTGCTTAAAGATGGTCCCAAACTGCAGAATTCTCATCTCCACTGAGCAAGATGATCATAGTCTCTTTGTCCTGGTTTAGCATACTATGACAGAGCAGACACTATTTTTTTTTAATTCAAGTGAGCAATTCAGTCTAAAACCCCCATAAAATAAACTGGTGACACTGTAAACCTTGCCTAGAGCAAACCATGAAAAAATCTTTGTCTACCTCTCTTCTGAGAAAAAAAAAAAAAAATTGTTCTGAAGATAACAGAGGTGTGAATTGCAGTGTTTATGAAAGAAATTGTGCTTGGGAATCCTTTCTGTGCAAATAACAGAACTTCCTAACATCCAGGAGGCATCTTGGTATTAAAAAAAACCAAAAAAACCAACCAACAAACCCTCCTTGGCCCTGTTTTCTTCCTTGGTTCAGAGAAGCTGAATTAGCTTCTATATCACAATGGAGGTTAGAAAACAGTGGTGCTTCTTGAGGCACTTGAAGGTATTTAAGAAGGGGAATAAGATTTACTCCTTCATTTAAATGAATGGCCCAAAAGGGGAAAGAGAAATCTCTGGCTTAGTCACCACTGGCTGAAATGGAGTAAAAGGCCTCAAGCTGGCAGCCTGAACTTTAGCTTGAATGAACCAGGTGCAAAGTTGGCACATGGCTCAAGCAACTCCCCAAAGGTTTTTCAGAACCCCAGTGTCAACAACACTAAAGGGACAGGACCATGTGTGCTTTGGGGTAAGACATCAACACATGGTAAAAACCACCCTACAACACCACCAATGGAAATTAAACTTAATGGTTTCATAATCATGTTTTCATTGCTCATGGAGATGCAACTTTTCCCTCCAACACTAAGTCTTACACATCTTTCATTGCAGTGCTCTATCCTCAGCTCCTTACAGGAGAAGACTAATTATTTCAAGAAATAAGCATGAATATAATTAAGATCAGATCCTCCCCTTGGTAAACTGTGCAGGCTGCTGTGAATCTTGAAATTGTATTCTTATCAATTACATTAAAATGGACAAGAAGAAAGCCTTCTACTTAAAAAAAATCTTCCTTCCAGTAGCAAACCTCTTTCTTTAAAAAAACCAAAAAGTTAAAACTGAATGTTTTATTAGCATGAGAATAATTTCAAGCAGTGTTTGAATACCAAATACAACAGCACTGTCTTTTGCACTGTTTGTGCCATAAGCATGACAGATTAATCTTTTAATTTATCATTGCAAGGTATAAAAATTGAGAGAATTTCACATAGCCTAAATAAACCTGAAGAAACAATTTCCACATAGTGTATGAATTTATAAAATGCAGTGAGTGAATGAAAATGTTTACCATCATTAACATGCATCTGTACTTCAGCAGGAATATCAAAATGTCTTATTACATCTAACAACCTACACAAAAGACCAGCAAACAGATTCTTCTCTTAAACTAATGGGACTAGTTAATGGACATTCTGGAGAAAAGGAACAGTTTGCAATCACATCAAAGTCCAGCTGAAAACTGAATTCATATGCACGGTATAAATTATCCAGAATGAATCCAATTAATCCAGGTCGTGACCATTTTATGATAATGGGCTTTAAGATTTTAAGATAATGGGCTCCCTACTTTTTATTGTTACTGTTTAATTGCTTATATTGCTTATTTATATTTTCCTTTGCATGTTTATATTTTCCTATGCAGTTTTGGGGGTTTTTTTCTTGGAAAATTTTGGCCCATCAATGTGCAGGGTAGGCCAAAAACTTTTTTTAAAAAAAATCCTGTTGTTATTTGAGGACAACTTACAGTTAGTTCACATACATCCTTTAATTTCAAATACACAGTCCTCAGTCGGAAGTTAAACCATCCTGAATATCAACAAAAGTTGAATACACCCTGAGAAAATACTGCCCTTGACACACTCATAAATATTAATTACATTTATAGGATAGCAATACAAATTCTACCAAGTACCACAGGTCCTTACAGTTATTAAAGAGCCAAAAAAAAAAAAAAACAGATTGAAATGATGTGAGTAATTATTAGTGTTCCTGCAACTTTAAACTCTGTTCCACAGTTTGCCAGACATTTCCCTCCCACTGTTCCCCCTCCCCCCCCAATTTTAATAAGAATAGTTGGAATAAAATTAATCTTATACTGATAAGAAGAAGACAAATGCTATAACTTGTAATAATACAGACCATCATATAAGATGTAACAGAAGCTACTAAAGCAATCTCTCTAACAGTAAAATTCTAATAAAATAGTAAGTCATCAAAATTTGCAGACAACCACAAACAGTTAAAATGTCACAGAACAGATATAATAAACACAATTCAAAAACCAGGCACACCTATGCCAAGGCAAATACACTGCACATTTTAATTTTGCAGAAGGAAATGTAACATGTAACAGCTAAAGGAATAACAAAGAAAAAAGAAACAAAGTACAAACATAACGATTCTCAAAGGTTAATGGTTACACCACAGGCTTATAGTCACTGATCACGTTTTTACTACCTCTGCCTGCAGATAATTCTCTTTTCTTTTCCCCCTGAAGACAGCAGGACTATTACATGTTGATTTTGTGTGCATTTTTAGTTGTCTTTTCTAAAAGTGCTAATCTCGAAAATTAGCATTGTACAGCCCCAAAGTGAAGAAAAAGAAGTGGCAATATATTGGAACAAAAAAGTTATTGCAGAGAAACAGAAATGCATTACTTTCATACTCTGTCAAACTAATAATAATGTGCACTTGGAAAGAAAAGCAAAATCTTATTTTAAATGGCATTTGCTAAAGCTACGTTAACAAAAGGATTTGTGGCCCTGTCACGAAAAAACATTGACCCTTGACCTTTTTTCAGTTTAGAGAAGGAGAATAGCCAGAATCTTGTGTATCAAACAAATGTTTGTTTTGTATAAACCTTCTCCCAATTTTCTTAGTTTGCTGCAAAAGCGGAGGGAAAACAAAAAAAAACAAACAACAAAAAAAAAAGACAATAAGAAAAGAAAAGAAGAAACTGCCCCAAACGAAAGGCTGGATTCAGAAACAGTGCAAGGCTGCTTCTAAACAGTCATGTGACTTTTTTTTTGCTAACAGCCATGTGCTCGCGTATCATTTTACTCTGAAATAACTCTGCGGATTTCAGCTCAACCTGCCTTTGCTTATAATGCATGACATAGCCTGTGAGGGAGCCTGAGAACTGTCCCTCTTCAAAAGCAAGGTTCCCATGCTTGGCCTGTAACCATGGAAGCAGATGCCTTTTTTGCTTACCCCTGCTTACCTCTTTGCAGCCACGAGCTGCTCCCTATTGTTAAAAGGGGTACGCCTTGATTTTTCTTCGTCGTGACTGAACTTGCCTCTTCTTCAAAGGGCACGATGCTGCAGGTCATTGGTCTAGACTGTTTGCACGGTCCAGAGAACAGCCTTGATGTAACCCTTGCTCCGTCTGTGCCACACCACCAGCCGTGCGACTGCAGACTGTAGGGGGACATCGGAGATCTGTATTTGAAAAGAAGTCCGTCCGATTTTGCCATTGTGCCTTTTCAGTCATCGATCGAATGAATATCGAACCTTCTGTCGTTGCATGTGTGAAATAGATAGCTTAGCAAGCACTTTTGTGCCCAAACCTGTGCAGTGGGCCAAACTCTTCCTTTATTCACAAATATTATTGGTTTTGCAGTATAGTAATTTCTTAGGAACTTTAATGACGGTGTTTTAATGTTAGACCAGCCTCACAGCAGAATCTCTTTGTTTTAACCTGCTTGATTTAGCACTTAATTTCTTTTTTTTTTTAAAGGTGCTTTCTCTTTTAATCATTTCCAGTTGAACATCAGCCCTCTTAAAGTGCAAGGGTGGCTGATTTGGAATCGGTATGAACAGCCCAGAATCGTGAGGGGTTTCAAAACAAGACACCGACTGGAGGTTTGCTGCCATAAGGCTTTAAAAATAACACAGGAGAAAAACAAACGTGAGCTTGGAAAGGTTCCAAAATTAATTCAGAAAGTAAAAAAATCCAAAAAATATTGCTTTTTGCTTATTTGTTAAATACAATAAAGTAGACAGTCTTAAAGAAAAGACAGATATTTTAATAGATAAAATAACCCTGGCAGTGGTGACTAGAACCATAAAAGAGTTTATATTCTTTTTTCCCGTTGATACAGAAAGACAAACAATTTGGAAAATTAACATCTGATTACATGGGTTTTTGCTCTTTTGTACCAGTGCAAAAACATTTTTGATACTCACTGGTCAATTTTTTTTTTTTAAATATGTATTTTATTTTAAAGACGAAACAGTTAAATGTCCACACCACTGCAAGAAATTATGAAAATCATGCTAAACCACTGAGAAAACGTAGCTGAAATGTTCAGTCAAAGAGTTCAACAGAACTTCAGGAATTTCAGGGAGGAGTGAAGAAAAAGATTCTCTAACGCCTTCGAATTAAAAAAAAACCCAAACAGAATTGTAGCTAACGTGGAAAATGATATCAGTCGGTAAGCAAGTTTTTACTCTTCTTTTAATGGAATGGCAAAATCTCTGATCACTGCTTGTTAAAAAAACAGTAACCTAGTGAAAGCCATCAGCACCTACTCGTTGTACAATATGCCAGCCTCTACTCTGTTCTAAGAAAATTAGGATTGCATCAAAAAGGGCTTATATATTCTTCAGGGTGCTGCTAACCCAGCGTTGTCTGCGTATGACATCAGTATATATATTTTTGAGATACCACTATCTCATACTTCAAGGCATACCTATTTTCTCTAATTGCCGCAGGCAAAGGGGAGGTGCACTAAAGAATAAAGAAGGTTATTGTGACAGATGAAACATAATTCACAATGAGTACTCTTTTCATCCAGCCTTAAGTAGCAGAGGATTACTCCAAGCTGAATTTTAGGGGAGTATGTATGATCTGATTTAATAATATGAGGACAGGCCACAAGCTGAAAGGCAATATAAACCAATTATGCTTTTGCTGATTGTTTGTGGGGTTTTGTTGTTGGGGTTACCCCCCCCCCCCACCCCACCCTTTCTCTTTTCTGGAAATAGAAGAAATATTAACATGAAGAGGGTCTGAAGAAACATGGGGAAAAGTAAGAAATGCCAAGAAATAAAAGTTGGGATTTTCTGGAATGGATATTGACAAATGCTTATTCTATATTTCTGCTTCATGACACTTTAATGAAATAAGATCATGCCTTTTCTTCAGTAATTATGCGCTGTGAAAGTAGGTAAACTAATTTTGATACACTTACTGAACTTGTCTTGCTTCCGAGAAATTCATACTTGAGTCTTCTAAAAATGCTGTGTGATGTCAAGTTTAGATGTAGATAACTGTGACAGTAAAATAACTTTCTGCTAAGTGTGTGTACATTGCTTTTCTGAGTCACTGTTTTAATATTTAAACAGTAAATGGGTAAGCTTGCATGAGTATTTTATGTTTGTTTCCTTATAGCATGCTTTGGAAAATAAGTGCTTAGCACAAATTACTGTATTGCATTTTGAAGGCTTCATCTTTTTATAGTTTCAGTTTTCATAAAACAACTCTTTTTTGCATGATCTAAAATTGCATTCAGAATGTCTGGACTTTTTAGCTAGTTAAACTGCAGAAACTGCTAAGGTACTTGGCAAAAAAGAAATAAACAATGTCCCATTTTGTCTACAGAAATGTTAATTTAGATTAATTACTTTTTTAAGTAATAGGTAACTTTAAAAAATCCATTTTAATGTAATTTTGTTTAAGTATGCATTGATCTTCTCAAAGAACATTTCTATAAATTTTGTATAATTTTTAGTATACAAAATAAAACAATTTTTAGATATGGATTCTAAATGTGTTCTTTGAGTGTTCATCTCTTTAGAAAAACCCCAGACAAAAAAAACCTCAAACAACCATGAGTTAAATGTTTATTTTCACATATTTTGGATATTTTAACTACACAAAATCTGCTTAGGAGCAGAGCTAATAAAACTGTGCTTCTAATTGAAAATTAATTATTATTAGGGGTTAGTTGTTATCTTTGAGATTTTGGACTGAAATACAAAATAAAGATTAATTGGAACAGACTTTCTGTTATTCAGTGCTGCTACATGTCAGACCAGCTAAGACGATTTAACAACTTAACATCTAATGTTCCATAAACAAACGGCAAAGAAATGGCATAAAAACAAGCACATGAAATTATTAGATTTTATAAACCAGAAAAGAACGGTGCTGTTTTGTCTTTCTAGAGGCTGTTACTGAACTATTCTCTTACATAATATAATTTCATGTCATTCTTAAAAGCAAACATAAAACCAATGTAAGAATTTTATAAACACCATAAGAAATTAGGTGCATTTTGGTGAATAAGCAGTATGAGCTAAGCACACAGCAGTACTATATTTTAAAGAAAGAATGAGCAGTCAGAAAATGTATAAAATGCAGTAAGAAAGCTGCTAGATTGAAAGCATACATTTTAATATTTTAGTTTGCGAGGGGAGCGGCAGCCAAAAGACCATTCTAACCACCTGACAAACAGCAACAAACAACAGCTCTTGAGTCAAAATATTTATTAGGGTGTCATGTCAATGTACAGGCTAGCATATGTGCCAAGAAGAAATTATTCTATTATCTTCAGCTGAGTGAACCAGCAACAATGAACGTACAGATTTGTAAACATACATGGAACTGAGAATGTTCTTTCAAATCATACATCCATTTAATTTTCATTGATCATTTTAAAAATACATCAAAAAGTGTGAAGTACAAGTTTCATTAATTCCTGTGACAATTTTTATCCAAATGTTATTATTGCCCTGTCACTCTGCACTTGCAATCCATGATAAAGTTTCTCAGTAAGAAATATATACTTTAGCATTTGTTTCAGGAGTCAAGTGGCATTTTAGCTACACTGAACGACATTAATTTAAGCAATGTATCTTCTATTGATAAACTTTCAAAAAACATATATTTTAGGGGCATTCATATCGGTAGACTTGTTTTGTTCTCTTCAAAATTAGTTTGAAGTATAATTTATTGTTGACATGGCACATAAAACTTTCAACAAAATTGCAGATGAAGGTTGTCTTTGGAAAAGTAGGGAAAAGAGAGCACAACAGATGACGCCTGTGTGCAACAAAAGAACCTCTGAAAATGAATAATGTTTTAATACTGAAACAAACTACAAGCACTCATCATTTACAAATCCAAAAATATATAGTATTACACATTATTTTAATTCTTTTCTGCAAAACAGACATCAGGCGGAATGAATATATACCAAATTCACCACATAGTTTCTAATTGCCAGTCTTGAGATTTTTTTATAAGAGAAGAGGGAGGGGGAAAGAGCTCTTCCCCTCCCCTGCAAACAGCTTTGATTTTAAGCAAATCTAAGTGTGCAGGTACAGTTGTCTCATCCCATAGTCTATAAAGCTTTAAAAACCTACGGCTGAAATTAAGATTTGCAATATTTTGGGAGCAACAAAGAATACAGCAACTCAGGAGACAACACTGGGAATGTAAGAAATCACAGACTTTGATTCTATACGACAAGCTGGATAGGAGTCAAAGCTGCCACATGTGGTGTGAAAAAATGCCACCCCGGTGTGAACAAAGGGTTTAAAATGGAGTCAAGAAGCGTGCAAGCTCAATGTCTAAGCTTTTCCTGTGAATTGTACTGCCACAACCTGCAGGATATCAAGTGGGCTGGGAAGAATAGAGTGCCTTTGGAAGCTACAATGGAGTAGCGGTGGCCGTCGGTGCGTTGGGGTTTCTATTGTTTTGCTCTCCTTGTTTGTGTGGCGCCACAATGCGCTGCTCTACTTCAGCGAGAAATTAAACTCTAAGCGCCAAAAATAAAGTCACAAAATTCACCAAGAAACTGATGTATGCAGTAACTTGGATCTTGCCTATTGTAGTCCTGGTTCACAGCTCAATGAGAGAATTTACCGGCTGGATTGTGCATTTTACTGGGGCCCGAACCGCAATCTCACACATGCAAAAAAGAAAAAAAAAAAAAAATAGCAATAGATGTTGCTCATAAATATCCCTATGGCCTTTTACTGAGATAATCATTGCAATAATATAAACATTTGTCAGGTTTATTCAAATATAAAGAATGTTGCACCTTATTTCCATCAACAGCTTTCCTCCTTTTATTACAACATAAAGCTGTTAATCTGCATATTCAGTTCAGAAAGAACTATTTTAGAAACAGTCTATTATAGTGCATGTAGTAGCAACCTAAAAATGTATGGGTCACACACTCACAAACCTGCTATGCTAACATCATTCAACAGAGAAGGTACTAAAAATCATAAATATTCTACCTAAATAAAGGAAAATCCCATGTAGTTAAGGCAAAAGGAATAATAAAAAGGAAACAGTCAGATACATTTTCCAAAAAATATGTGAACAGCAAAAAGTACAATTTCCTTGAAGAGAAAATAGATTATAGTTACTAAAATTCCTGAACAAAATGAGTTAAAATCCAAGAAAGCACACAAGCAAAATCCAATACACAGTAGATTTTCTAAGAATTAAAGAAACCTTCTGATTTCCTATATTACATTTGCATTTTTTATTAAGGATTAGGTCAAAAGCCACTGATTTTTAGTTTATGAATGCAGGTCAAGACAAGAACATTTTTCTATTTACTCGGTGTAACTCTGTATAGAAATCAATCCGTTACTTTCATTACAACCACACAATCAATTCCATTTAAAGTACAATGCAACAGCCAAGTCCAAGGACAATATGGATCACTGAAAATCCTTCATACTATCCACAGAATTTATTCAGTTTGACTGGGATGATTTTTATTCTCATTAGTATTCACCAAGCTTTCACAAACAAACGTATCCTGGCTTCACCTGTTTTTAGCCCACAGCATAAACCAAAACAAAGCAAACACTAATTTATTGATACTACACCATTGTGTAAGTATTGCTCTTCAGTAAATAACACAAATTATCTCTTAAAGAACAGTTTTATGCGCCTAAACCACACTGAGCCATGAATATTTCTTCAACTGCAATGAGACAGGACTACATGCTACGTAAACCATACAGCATCCATACATGCAGACACACATGATGAATGCAGGCGATGTATTTAAGCACTCTGTCTTAAACAACTATTTTTTATCACCTCACAAATACTTGTAAACATGCTTCTCTCATTTTTCTCTCTCTCATAATGCTCTTTTGAAGTTCCTAGGGGACGCAAAGACAAGGTATTTACAAACCATAAAATATTATGTCTTCCCCTACATTCCCAAAAAATTTGCTATGATCATTTGTACAGATCCAATTTAGCCACTTTTATAATGGTTCATAATTTCATAACATTTTCTTATGTTCATAAATGTCCATAATTTCTTTAACATTTCTAGTTCAACATATTAAAATCTAGAGATACTATCAGATTTTAAAACTGCAAAACTCCAAACAGTACTCTTATTTATGGTATTTTTTATTTATTTTAATTATTCAGGTTTATTTTGCTGGTTTCCTTTTGTTCCCAGCCTACTTTCTCAACTTAGTTTCTCTGGCATCTTAGTATTTGTTGGGGTTTTAAAACATTATTTTATCTTTCTGTCTGCCTGAAATATAAGCCTGTCAAACAAATATTTTAAAAATAACAGAACAGACTGAAAAATGTCCTGTTCAGAATCTCTGCACAATAAAATCTTATCTTGAATATTCTTAGCATTTGTTCTTTATTTGTTCTTTTATTGATCACTTTGTTCAACTACATGTCTCTCTCCCCAACAAGATATCAGAAAATGAAAAATGAATCTTGGAATATTGCTCCAGAATGTGCAGCCCGATGCAGGCTAACAACGCAGAGGCTGCATTTCCATGTCCAATGTTTCCTCAGCTTTGATAATTTGAGATAAGTAGTCTCTGGGTGTTTCTTAGGGTGGCATCTCCTTTTTTAACCCAATGTATGTTTTTGAGTCGCTCTTAAATTGCTGTCCCTGCCAAGTGGCCATTCAGTTAGCAGCCTCCTCTCTTGGGCACAAGTCAGCACTGCACACACCTACATCCATACGTGTGCACGTACAGGTGGGAATGTGCCTGTTCTGCCTTGTTATTTCAGCTGAGCCTCAAACTGGGGCTCTCGTGAACCATTTACATTTATCTCTGCCAAGCCTCACTGGATGCATTTCGGTCACAAAGAAAATTGCATCATGCCAAATTTCTTACTCACTTATAACAGCATGTAAATAGGCAAGGAGTTCACAGCACCGTGAGGGGAGAAACTGTCCTGACAGACTTGCAGTTATCCCCACTGCAAACCTTAAACAAGCATACATAAACATCTTTTTCCTCTCGTTCAGCTGTGTTTACTTGCCACTGCTTCCCCTCCCCTGACTTCCACCAGCTCATTTTTCCCCACCTCCTGAACCTGTTTATTTTCTTTCTCCTGCCTATCTGCCAGCTGCATCGCTGAAGGATCCCCCAAAATCTGCAGCCTCACACATCCTTGTCCCAGGGGCACCCTGAGCACATGAGTGGGGTGCAGGACTGAACAGGTTAATTCTGTATGGGCAGGAAGAGGCAAAACTCAGGCTTTGATAATACAAAGCTGGACAGTTTGGAAGGATTGCATTAAATATAAGATGTAATATCTGCAAGTGAGATAGCAGGGATACTGTTGGGAGGGAAAAATTCACTTTCCCAGAATGTTCTCCATCTATTCAGACATTAAACAGCTGAAACGTGTGCGCTGCAGAGGTTAAGCTTGTCTGCTGAGAGCAGGACACCGAGCCACTGAGCAGCCCTTGCGTCTCCCTCTGACTACTGCGCCAGCCTGGGGAGCTGTGACACCAATTGCACCAGCAATCTGCCCCCAGGGGCTATTTTAAGACTGTCCCAGACCCATCTGCAAAGCTGGCCCCAGAGAGGCAGCTCGGGTCTGTTTGACGTGCTACAGAAGGGCTATGCAATCCAGTTCAGAGCCCGCAAATAAGCGATTTAAGGGAGCTTTATTTATTATCAGCAGAAAACAATTCCAAGCTTTCCTGACTCAACTGCCTAAATTAGCAAACAAGGCCTTCCCCTGGCTAAAATGCACACTGGACCAGCACAGTAACCACCTCCAAAATCAGCTCGTCCCTCTCAGCAAAGATAATTTGTTAGGGCAGATCCTCCCGCCATCTCCCAAAGCCTGCTGGATCTACGTGAGCCTTACAGGCCACTGCAGGTAACAAGACCAAATGGACAAGAGGCAGAGGAACACGTGGGGAAAACAGTCTGAAAGACCTCCTCTAGGATAGAAAACTACCCCCCAAACATCTGCTTCAGAGCCACTGCCGCTGGATGAAGCTGTCAGAGTGGTAAGAACAAACATCAGGGCCCCGGTCACCCTCAAGAGCTTGGGGGCTACGTCCTTAACCTTTGCCTATCCCCTGAAGAAGATGCCTGGAAAAATCAGTCAGGAAAAGTATGAGGTTAGGAAAAATATCACCACCCTCTTCTGCTACAATGGTTGCTGAGCATTTACTACCACATGGGGTAATAAAGTCAATTCAATTTCCCCTGTGTACAAATGCTGGAGGTCAACACTTGATATAAGTGCCAAAATTATTCTGATTTCTTGTGACTATATGTTTAATTTGCACTTATTGCCAATTCAACAGGAACATCTTTGGTGCAAGCACACACTCTACCCATCAGCCACACTGTGGTGCTTAAAAATGAGAGACCAAGTGTAACATGAGAGTATTCTCTTCTTGGAAAGAACTTTTCACTGCCTTCCATAATTTGTAAATCACCTTCTGTGGGTTTATTTTAGTACCTTGATTCTATTTGAACATAGCTTATTATGATTTAATTTCCTCCTTTCTTTTTTTTAAACAGAGGATGGAAAAGAAAAATAAATCTCTCATGCTCTCAGCATATAACAATTGATATAATAGACTGAAATGGCTCCTTCTAATCACTTGGGGATTTTTAAGTGCATTTTATTGACATGATAAGCCATTACGAGTCCTTCAGATTTGTTATGGTTTATCATATCAAGGCTTACGGTTTTAAGTAATATTCCTAATATGCATTCACAGCATCCACTCCAACAGCTTTTTTAATCTCAATTAAATACCATTAAAGATATGTATGGTACCTATGTATAAGTGGCACTAGAAGAGTGTTTATATGCACTAGTGACCAAATAATGCCAGACTGGCTCAATTGCCTTCCACCTCATCCCATACACCCTGAAGTCTTATTGCTCAGTACAAGTGCATATGAAGAGCTAACATTATTTAGCAGAATTATGGGGGACAAAAGGCTCTGATGGTGTGTTTTTTGCTAGGGTTTCCTTCTTTCTTTTCTTCAAGTTAGTCAATAAAATTAGATCTCTTCTGCCAATCTCCAGCAGCTGCCTGAGCAGAACTTGAAACCTCTTGATACACTCTCTGGTGGCTAGGACAATATTTGTTCTCCAAAAGAAGTAAAACTAAATGTCAAAACTCACCTGAGAGAGCAAAACTCTGACAGCACAGAGCACAACCGTGCAGCTATCCTGAATGGCCACATAATTCACCTCTGTCTTCCCCAATCTGTGGTGCACATTTATAGTCTGCCTCTTTATGCTTTTTACACTGCATACTACTGTTTTTCACCATTTCATCTTCCTTTTATTGTTACATTCTGACTTCTCCACAGCCCTAGGTCCCCTGCCCTTAGAGGAAGAAAGTGGAAAGCAGCCAAAAGAGAAGTGTGCAAGGCAGAGGTGAGGCAGTCAAAGTGAGTATGGCTCTCAAACTGGCCAGACCTTCCACGAGCAAAAGGCAGGGACTCCTGCATTAGGAGCAGCAAGAGAGAAAGCTGTTAGAAGGTTATAAACCACTTGGAGCTTGAGTGTTATGAATTTATGGCAATCACTCTAACTTTGAAATGAAAAAGGTGCAGCTGCCTTAGGAGGCTGAACTGGAGACAAAGACAAAGCAAGACCTTCCAAAACACAGTACAAAAAAAGGAGTGGGCAGCTTGGCAAAGCAGGCACCACATCTGGCTTAAGAACCGCCATTAAAACACTCAGAGGCACAGCAGGATGCCAGTGGCCCACCTTGCCATCTGGTGCTCTCCCATGCAACCCAAGGGCAAAAACCTTGGAAAGGGATATAAAAATAGCCCAAAAAGTGCAATGTACTTCAAATTGAAAAGAATCTGGGAGCTGTCACCTTGCACAGAGGCTAGACAGTATTAATCAGCTAATGCTGTATCATTTTGCCTCTTCAAGTAGAAGTACTCGGCACACTTACCTCTAATTTAAGGAAGCAAATTATATATACATAAAAGATGAAGAGCGTGTGTCATTTAACTAGACATACCAACAGCTGAAACAGAGATATTCATGTTCTAAAACTAAAGGATGTACATCCAAATTGTACTCATAGATATAGCCAGAAAGATGCACAATTCCCTAATCATTTTTGGCAAAATAGCTGCAAAAATCAAAGTTTTTCACTGTTGTCAGAAGTTGGCCCACTACTGAGATTACCCTCAGTACAGAATGTGGTGCCTCTCCTATAATGGATTTTGAGTTTATGATGCACTCTCAGAATCATTTCAATAAAACCAAAGGCTATCAAATGATTTCATAATCAATTAACACTACAGCTTAATTCCCAGTCTGCTACATCCTTCAGTGCTGCTTGGCCACGTAATTGATGTCTAATTTGCCATACCATAAAAACGGCCTTGTTTATTCTCATTCCATTACCAGTAACTAGCTCATTATTCTAATGCACTCTGCAGTATTTTAAAAATAAATGTGAAAGAAAATTCCATTCTATTCTACACCCATTAGTTATCCTTCCAGGTTAAAAACCACGTTGAAATCATTATAGCCCTTTCTCTTTATACATACCAAATAACTCATTTGTTGCAGAATATGGTCCATTTTTTAGGGAAGTTTGTTGTGGTAAGACAAGACCAGCAAGACTGATAATTATCAATCCTTGAATAAAGTAAATAATTTCATTTTAAAACTTCCTACTTTATTTGGACAGCCCAACCTGATAGAAACAGTCCAAAAGTTTCTTCTAAGAAATAACTTTACATTATCATATCCTTAGCATCAATAACTATTAAGATATTCCAGAATAAAACCAGCATGCAAATGCAACTGAAACCTCACAAAAAAGAAAAGTTTATAGCTCTGTAGAAGAAATCCTCTTCACCACCACCACAAAGATGTTAAAGTCCACTTGACTTTTGTATTTGACAAAAAGTCATGTAGCACAGGTCAGTGATCAATGGCTTACCTAAGCAGGTAAAAATTGGTCAAACAACTACAAATTTCTCCTCTGCTACTTATGGAAGCAATGGGAGATGGAATTATTGAAAATAATTTACTGACCATTTAAAGTCAGAAAAGATATGTTCTTGAGTCCCTTAAGCAGAGCAGCTGCAGTGCAGCATCTGAGTGCATACTTCTACATTCATTCAGCCAAATCTGAATTCAGGCAGAAATCCACAAAGAGAAAGTCACTTCCTAGAACCCTGGGCCTTTAAACCACTGTCCTGATCTCATTTAGTCCCTTGCTAAGGGGACTTCGATTGCTTAGACTGTTAAGGACATTATTATATAGTTATTATTCATGCAATACTCTGTTCTTTAGTATTTCCTTTCCAGGATGATTTGGTTTTCCAAAGATACATTACTGCTCTTTGATTATATACAACTATTTCAAAACTCCATGCAAGTGGGGGCATTATTTTTTTAGGAAATTAATTACTAATATTCATGTGATTAAACTCAGTGATAAGATATTACATTCCTGGACCACAAATATTAAATGATATTATAGCATGATAATCTAGAAGACTTCCACCCACCCTCATTTTTTATTCATATTTTTTGGACTTATATTGTGAGTCAGATTTCATACATAAAATTAATCAAAAAAAGAGAAATAGTCAACAAAAGAAGCAAAATAGATTAACACTCAGAAATCTAAGATTTAAATTTGCCTTTACTTTAGGGGACCAGAGCTCTGATATCCATGTCATTTAGAGTACCTGATGATATCTGCATCTTTATTTACATGCCACTATCACACTTCTGGGAATATCTACAAATTTTATTTCATTGCTATATAGAACTCAAACCCTTCCCTTTTCCCAAGAAGTCAAATAAACAGTTTTCAAGATGGATTGCTACAGACCACCCATTTCATAAGAAAGAGATTATTCATTCCACTGATGTACATTTAAATATAACTAGTTCAGGCATTTCTGGTTTGTCAAGGAAGAAGGTCAATCATCAATTAGTTATAACTATCTAAAGTATATAGAGAAAGAGGAGGAAAGGACTGAGGAGACTGAGTCTTGGTACCTGTAATAATGGAAATTAATTGACCCAAGCCCTCCTTTATCTGGAAATGCTCAACATAACCTCTATCATCCCAGTAGCTGACCAATATAAATTTTACTATTAAACAGACTTCAAGTAGTTCTTTAATTTGAGGCAATTAATATATTCTCATAGACACAAAGAAATAAACTTAGGACTACTTTTCTGAGTTGTACATTTTAATTTTTTGCCTCTGCATAAATAGAATCAGGTATAGATAACATACTAATGTGAAATGGTGTTATAATAATAACCAGAAATGTTGACTATGATCCTATGAACACATATTTGTATCCACAAGCACATCCATCTGTCTACCACTCCAAGATATTTGAAAGAAACCTAATGTACGTAGTCTGAACAACATGTAAGTCAGGGAAGTACAAAGAACAAAGCACAAAGTTTGGTTCCATGTTCTCATTTCTTTGAAAAGGCACAGTTCTTAGTACTTCAGGGTTTTTTCTACATTTCCTTAGAAGTATTTACAGTATACTTAGAGATAAAAAAAAATTATCCAGTACAGGACTAAAGCGTGAGGTTTTCAGTAGTGAGTGCCACGATGTGGCAGGGGCAGGACAGCCAGGGGATCAGGCCCAGCCAATAAGGATTTATGAAAGGCAGGTCCTGCTTGACCAACATAATGGATGAAGGAAAGGTCGTTGAGGTCTAATATCTTTATCAATGGTCTGGATGAGAGGATCAAGCGCAACCTCAGTCAGTTTGCAGAGGACACCAAGTTGGGCAGGAATGTTGATCTGCTGGAGGGCAGGAAGGCCCTATGGGGGAGCTGGACAGGCTGCATCCATGGGCTGAGGACAGCTGCATGAGGTTCAACAGGACTGGGGAAAAGTGGCTGGAAAGATTCTTGGCAGAAAAGGACCTGGGAGTGCTGATCAACAGCAGCTGAACATGAGCCCAGGTGTGCCCAGGTGGCCAGGAAGCCATGGCACCTGGCTTGTATCCATTATCAGCTCCCTGTACTCAGCACTGGTGAGGTCATGCCTCAATCCTGTGTCCAGTTTGGGGTCCCTCACTGCAAGAAGGACATTGAGGGCTTGGAGCGTGTCCAGAGAAGGGCAACAGAGCTGAGGGAGGGTCTGGAGCACAATTTTGGGGAGGAGCAGCTGAGGAACTGGGGGAGGTCATCCTCAAGGAAAGAAGGGTCAGAGTGGACCTTATCACTCTCTACAGCTCCCTGGAAGGAGGGTGTATCCAGGTGGGGGTTGGCCTCTTCTCCCACGTAACAAGACACAAGATACAAGGAAACAGCCTCTAATTGCACCAGGGTATGTCTAGATTGGATATTAGGAAAAATTTCTTCACAAAAGGGTTATCAAGTATTAGAACAGGCTGCCCAGGGAAGTGCTGGAGCCACCATCCCTGGATGTATTTAGATGTGTAGATGCGGCACTGAGGGACATGGTTTAGTGGTGGCCTTGGCAGTGCTGGGTTAATGGTTGGACTTGATGATCTTAAAGGTCTTTTCCAACCTAAAGGCGCCTAAGAGTCTATGACAATATATTTGCATACCTGTCTTAGCAGTTTGACAGCACCTTAGTTTTAAAAGCAACTTAAATCTCTACTCTCAGCAATTTCAAGGAAAGTGTTCCAATTATGAAGTGAATATTAAAAACAGAATCTTTTTCTTTTTAATTCTCGGAAGATGATCTTGGATTCTTCGGATTTTGCCTGTAGCTTAGCCAAACAGGAAAGGAGAAAAAGTAAGAGGTCATTGATATTTTTTTTTCCTCCACAACTACGAAACTAATAATAATAATTTATTTCATCTTGGCAAGACGACACTATTCTGGAAATAAAATCTTCAAAATATAGTCTGAAATTCAGGAAAGCAAACCAATGAAAAAAGAGCATACCCAAACACCTTACAACTGCAGAAGCTTCACACCAGTTTACAAAGCAGCCATATAGCACAATGACAGAACCCAAGACAGAGTAGCAGAAAATTAAATTAAACAGAAAAAAAAATATCCCTCTTTTATCTTCTCCTCAGAGAAGCTTCTGACTAAACATATCATTCTTGACAACAGTCAGGAAACAGCTGTAGTTTTCTTCAGCACTCATCCCAAAATTCCTGCACAAAGACAATACTCTTTCCTTTCGGCAGGACTTGGTGAAGCTCAGGTGCCCTTCTGCTCCTGTGAGGCTTACGGTGAGGAAGTCATGAAATTATTTAGGACAAGAGCAGTGCTGTTGGGAAAATGAAATGCAATCCTCTTGAGTAACAACCATTAAGGTTGCCCACACTTTTATTCTTAAGTATTCTTAAGTATCTGCTTTTCTGCGACTTGAGCAATCATAAAAGGCATGGGCAAAACTTCCTGATAATTTTGGACACCTCTTCAGAGATTTGTAATATTATTCTCCTACACACAAAATTACCCCGTGTTTTTCAGGGACTGACATTACAAAGCATAAGAGAATGTAGCAGCTCAAGAAAGATAAAGTACCAAGAACCAAGCAGGGCTCATGCAAGAACACCATGTAATGTTCTGTAAAGACTGCATCAACCTGGGCAGTCCATTCTTGTGTTTAACAATTCTTGCCATGAAGAAATTCTTCCTGATGTCCAACCTGAACCTCCCCTGTTTGCACTTTGGGGTCTCTTCTCCCAGGCAATGCCAACAGACCCCAAAGTGCAAATAGTTTCAAGAGTCCTTATATTGCATAAGCAGAAATACACATAATGATGCATATTCCTGGCATTTATCCTTCAAAGTTTTTCCTTTCAATCAAGAACATGGACCCTCTCTGGAAAATTCTCACCTATTACAGTAGAAAATAGATTTTATTTACCTATAAATAACTTGTTTTCAAATTTACTGTCAGCATCTGACATTTGCTGGAAAATACGATTCAGATTTTGGAATCCCTAGTGCTAGAAGAGAGCTGCCAGAAAAAAAGCAGGCAACTTAAAAAAGTCTATCCTGCCTTTAAAAAGGGACATCTTTACTGTAGTTTCCAGAGTGGACACCATCTTTAATCAAAATACCACCACAGTACCATGTTTGTGGAAAAGTCATAGAACCACAGAATATGCTGAATTGGAAGGGATCCATTAGGATCATTGAGTCCAACCCCCGGCCCTGCATGGACACCCCAAGAATCGCACCATGTGCTCGAGAGTGTTGTCCAACACCCTGCGAGCACTGTACAAACTCTGTCAGGTTTGGGGCTGTGACCACTTCCCCGGGGAGCCTGTTCCAGTTCCCAGCCACCCTCTTGGTGAAGAACCTTTTCCTGATATCCAGCCTAACTCAGCTTCAGGTTGTTCTCTCAGATCATCAAAGGGAAGAGATCAGGGTCTGCTTCTCCTCTTCCCCTCATGTTGAAGACCACAATGAGGTCTCCCCTCAGTCTCCTCCAGGCTGAACAGACCAAGTGCCCTCAACCATTCCTCATACTGCTTTCCCTCAAGGCCCTTCATCACCCTTGTGAGCCTCCTTTGGACACTCTCTAATATCTTAAAGTCTTTCTTTTATTGTGGGACCCAAAACTGCCCCCAGCACTCGAGGTGAGGCCTCGGTGCGATGCTGTGCCTGATGCCCCCCAGGACACAGGTGGCTCTCCTGGCTGCCAGGGCACTGCTGACTCATGTCCAACTGGCCATGGACCAGGATCCCCAGATCCCTTTCCACAGTGTTGTGAACTACCATTTTTCAGGACAAAGGCACTACCACATAGACCTCACCTCCTGTTGTTTGCCAACACTTGGAGCACAGTGTAGAAACACATATTGACCACTGAGACCTAGAGGTGTTCTATTAAAACCAAAATAAAGAGGCAATATTCCTAAATATTCCTTTACTAAAATGTAAAGATACAAAATGGGTACACTGATCACAGGTGTATTTTCCATAATCACTATTAATGTCCACATGAGCTCAACATGCCCCGGCCGTGTGCGCTGGGAGCCCAGAAACCCCCCGTGTGCTGGGCTGCACCCAGAGCCCCGTGGGCAGCAGGGCAGGGAGGGGATTCTGCCCCTCTGCCCCACTCTGCTGAGACCTCCTGTTGGAACCAGTCCAGAGGAGACCACCATCACTGTCAGGTGATCAGCTCTGCTATGGGGAAAGGCTGAGAGAATTGGGGTTTTTCAGCCCAGAGAAAAGAAGGCTCCAGGAAGACACTGATGTGTCTTACAGTACCTGAACGGAGCCTACAAAAAAGCTGGAGAGAGGGATTTTTTACCAGGTCACATAGTAATAGAAGAGGGAGAATAGATTTAAGCTAAAAGAAGCTAGATTTAGCTTAGGTATTAGGAAGAAATTTTTTACTGTGAGGATGTTGAGGCACTGGCACAGGTTACCCAGAGAAGCTGTGGATGCCCCATCCCTGGAAGTGTTCAAGGCCAGGATGGACGGAGCTCTGAACAACCTGGTCCAGTGGAAGGTGTCCCTGCCCATGGCAGGGGGTTGGAATGAGATGATCTTTAAGGTCCTTTCCAACACAAACCATTCTGATTCTATGATGATTCAGTGGTTGCTAACATGACCTGCCCCACTACTTCTCTCTATTTTCGGGGTTATCCCAGAATTCTGAAAACTGATTTTCAGAATTGAAGAAATCAGTAGAAAGAGTTTTGCCAATTGTTCCAACCCAAAAACTGATGAAGAGGAGGTATTTGTTTGTTTTCTTTAAAGCAAGTTAACATGACTGTATTCCTGAACTGACTTCCAAAATCTTAGTAATCACCATTACCACACCTAATCATTATTAGGACTAAATAAATAAATCATTCCACCTTTATTTTTTGATTCTTTCCTTGATTAAAATAAGTTTACCCTTCTCTAGCATACAGTTCTTTTTATGTCTACCATTTGACATTTTCTGACAATCAGAATTACTATATGTGTTAAATACTGAACTTCAGGTGGAATAAATGCATAAAAACCATTGATGCCTCTTCAATTGGGACATTGTCTGCAAAAGACTGTCCAGTTTCTGATTAATGGACAAGACTACTTAATACTGAAAAATCAAAAGGCAAGGCTAAACAAGGCTATTCTACTATCTTTAGTTTACTGGGTAAAGTGCAGTAAAGAAAAATGGTATGTGTTTATTCAACCTTCACACAGAGATTGAACGAATGTTTGCCATTCTGGAGCCACAGGTTTCACATTCAAGCAGACTCTGAATACTTCTCTTTTTTTCTCACTTGAAGTGCTCTAATTATCAAATAATGTTAACAATACTTAGACATTCTCTGTACATTGAAGGGATAAAGGTGAATTTCACATTGGAAAAACATGATTGTCCACTCTACCAACAGTTAAATATCAAGGAGTAAAATCCAGGAATCAGAATCCCCAAAATAATTCCAAAACAAAAAGTAATTTTTCTTAAACAATACTAACATTTTCTACCCTCATGTTGTAGACAATTACTTGTAAATTATTGCTACAGCTGATAATAGTCAAAAACATATCTGACTCAGATGTTGACTTACTTTTTTCTGTTTTCAAGTAAGATGTTTAAAGCTCTGCCTTGTCTCATATATTTAATCCTAATTCTTTAGAAGCACTTGAAAAAGAAAAAAAATTGTTGCTCATATATTAAACACCGAACCCTAAGTTCAGTTCAGAGCAGAACAGAATATGACAAGACTTGATATACTTTAGGGATCTTTTCTCCTAGATTTGTATACATAATGTCAGCTATAATTTTTCAGGTTTCTTTTAACTTTGTTGCACTGCTAACAGAACTGCAGCTGCTCTTTATTTATTTTTATCCTTTTTTTTTTTCCTGTTCATAATATACAGTCTGTCTGGCTCATTTTCAAGCTATTGAAATATTTCAATTCTAAAAAGAGTACAATAGGCCATAACCACTTGTGTGCTTATGCTTAGGAAGCCTCCCTCCCTCCTCTCCTCAATCTTCTGAGAATTTCTGAAGGCTAGAAACAAAACTGGAATTCAAGTGTATGTCTTAAAACACGTTTGGTTTGTGTCGTTTTAGCTGTTCCCTTCTGAGATTAAAATACTGCACAGAACAAGTAATTCTTGTGGTACTGCTTCTGCAATTATGAAATGCAGACATCTAGAAACAGCATGACACTGACACGAAACCATCTAAATCAAGTTTTATAAACTTAATGCCTGTTCAGTTTCAGCTTCAGAGATAGCTGTCAGTGTGTTGAATTTATCCAAAAGTACACCTCAATGGACTTTCTTCATTCAGGTCAGGAAAAAAGAGAAGCTTGTGGTGGACAAATTATATTAAAAGTTTCCTTGTAGAGCTTATTAGTAGTGCTTATTTTAGAGACTGGTTGTCTTTCCTAATGTTATTTTATGTATGGCTGTTAGAACCTGATATACTTCAATGAACCATTGAAAAGAATCCAGGTAGTCAAATTTTAAAAATCATGGTCAGATTTTGCATTGGTTAAAAAATTTTTAGATTGCTACTGCAAGGCCCCTTAGTCTCCTCCCACAAAGCCACATTAGTTTAAAAAATATTTTCTTCTTTTTTTTAATGCCACAAATATTTTACTTCCTGCAGTTAGATTATCAGTAATTAAAAATGCAAAACTATTTTATATGTTACATTATGTGAGCCCATAAAGCCAGGAAGGAGCAAAGCAAACTCTCTGTTTGGAGTGCAGAAAGAAACAGAAACCTGCGCTGAGTCAGGATGTTAAATGAGGAAATCACTTTAACTGCTTTATTTTAAGCAGTTATACCAACAACACTGGGTGTGAGATTGCCTGTAAAATCTGGGCAACATTATTTGCTTTAAATGCATACTACTATTTTTGATTTCATACCTGTGTGGCAAATGCATGATTTATGAAATGGTCCAGCTCTGAAAGTCTCCTCAACAAAGAGGGAATGTTGCACAAACATTTATGTCTTTGCTACAACATGTTATACCATGATTTAATTTTAATAATACAAACAATGTCACTTTGAGGGGGGGTTAGAAGCATAACAAGAGTCTACCTCTCTGTCTTATATTAAAAGTAATTTCCAAAGATACTGGCACTGGAGCAAGTATTCAAGCTGTATATACTCAACCCCCAAACTTCAAGAATTTAAATGGGAATTAAACATCCATGATTCACCTAAGCAGTATCCCCACTCTAGAGCCCTCAAAGAGCAGATCCAACAATTATTCAGAGTTCTGAGCGTACCTATCTTTGCTTTGAGGTAAAAAACCAGCAATGACTGGAAGGGCCTGAGACCCTTCTTGCATCCTCATGTCTGGAAGGCAGCACCTTGCTCATGTGATTCCTTTCCAGGAGTCCTTGGAAGATGAGTTATAGATCCCTGGTAGAACTCCTGAACAAAGGGAAGACACTTTATACTCATGGCAGTATAACTGTTGCTGATCAATTTAGCAGAAGCATCTAATTATTAGCACAAGGTCAAATTATTCTGAGAAACCTTGGTTCATCTCAGCCCTGACGTCTCGTTTCAAATTCTGTAGTTCTGAAAACCCAAACCCCAGTTGATGTTTGATCTTCAAGCCCATGAAGCCAGAACTGAGGCCCATAACTCTGTTGTAGGCTCTACAGAGCACCAAGTAACTACTGTTAACCTGAGGCACACAGCAATCACAAACAAGCACTCAGAATATTCATCCAAATGAATAACAGAAGTGTGCTTCCATTTCTAAATTCTTAGTCTTGTCACATGTAAAATGTGGCTTAAATCTTAAATACCTTAAAACTTCAAAACCTTAAAACATAATTATTTCTCAGTTAGTAATTAATGCCTTCCGCAGTGCTAAATGTGTATTCAATAATGGCGGTTGCAAGGAAAATACAGTCCTGAACATCAAAGGCCTAAGGCTCTTAGTTACAATGTGGCTCCCAGGGCTCCTTTGCTCCCCAGGGCAGGAGAAGGGACTTTGGGAGACAGCCAGGCTGGGAAAAGTGGAACATCCCCAACAGCCACAACGGCTGGAAAGCCAGGAATACCAGCCCTACGTGCTTCATGTGGCACAGCTTGGTTTGCTCTTTCATTTTGGTTGGGTGGTCTTTTCTTGGTTGTGATAGTTGGAATGGCCAATATACATCTACAAAGTACTTTGTTTCTGGTGAACTGGCTTTTGCCCAGGTAACCTCATTTCAGCAGAGAATCCCAAACCTGCTGCAGACATAGGTTTTTGAGTTGCAAACCCTTCCCCCGGAAGTTCCATGGGAAGAGAGGTGAACTGGAGAGACAGCTGTCCTACCTCCAAACAGAAAAGAACAGGAAGTAAAACCAGGAGATGAAATTTCTCAAGGCTTTCCTCACAGGGAACTAAAGAGCCTCTATATTCTAAAGAACATTTAAGGAGCCTGCCCCAAGTCTGATGACAAGAAAACATGTCTGGAAACCACCCATGCATTCTAGGATTGTCTCGTTCACGTTTTAGGCAGAAAACTGTGAGTTAGATTAAAATAATTTATTAGTTCTGAAGTTACCACTGTGTGAAGATTGGGAAAGAGGCTCAGTAGTGCATTGATGTAGGTCTCCTTAAGCCCATGCAGCTGATCTCTATGCTTTTGTACTACACTGAGAGAGCATCTCGATTTTTTTTTCACCATATTTAAAGTAAACAATGGGCTGAAATGACAACTCTTATCTTCGAAGAGATGCTTATCTGGAATTACTGCCCTACAGCATGCAGGCAACTCTCTTAGGCAAGTAAATCCTTTCATTTCTATCTGTGTATTAAATTCAGAAGAATCAAGTGTTTATTCATAAACCACAGACAAGATCTGGGGGAAAAAACAAAAAAACCCTACCAACATTGCTTCAACTGCAATGAACAATGTGCTGGACATTTACACATACTTATTAGCAAGACAACAGAGAATGCTAGCTCTGCTTTCAGCATAGCTTTAGAATAATGATTTTTTTAAAAGATAAGTTTGATCTGTAATTCAAATCAGACTGTATCTTTGATTTGCTACCCCCTCCTCCCCTCACACACTCTTTCCTCCTCCCTCCCCCCAAAAAGCTTTATATAGAGTGGCTGGAAAGCAAAGTAGGGATCTATGCAGACACTATCCATCACATTTCTGTCTTAATTGAATGACACCAGAATGAGATCGATAAAATGTAACAAGAGACAGCTTTGCATTTCCACACTCACTTATTCTCCCTCTCTATTACTGCCAGCCATCACCGTGACCAGAAAGCCTAAGTATTGAGTCTGAACATTGCTGCCAAGCAAGCTGTTAGTATATGAATAAACTTGTCAGGAAAACAATAAAACTTACAATACTGGGAAAGGCCAAAATGTCAAAAGGCTGCTGCAAGCAGCATTAAATATGCTGCTTTTAAAGTTGAACTATAGAAACATATGAAGAGTTTCTAAATAACATGGGCACTGGCAATTCTTCAGATATTATTCCCCTCATTCCCTCAAGACATGTCTGTGTGTGTGTGTGTGACCGTCTGACATGCAGTTGTCGTGACCTCTTGGCACAAATCTGCAATTTCAACAATAAGCCCACACCAGCTGTGATTTCCCTAAGTTCAAGGATTCTGAGATCTCCAAAGCATTATTGATAACCTCGTTGCTGTGCTAAAAGCAGAGGCTGACGCACTCATAATCCCAGACTTTTCCTGAAAAGCTCCAGCTTCACATACCAATCGATCATGAGAAACAAAATGAAAAAAGCCCATTTCAAAACCAGGCTACACTTTGAGTATTGCATCCATTTCAGTATGCATGCCGAAAATTTAAGCTTTTTTCAGACTCCTCTTTTTTTCCTAACCTTCAGTTATGATGATCTTTTACTCCTGACCCTGTTAGGGTAATGCTAGATTACCAGGAGCATAATTCAGATGTCAGCTTTGGAGTCACGTTTATATTTAAAGTGTTATATTTAAAGTGTATTTTGCTTTTGTAGCTAAACTCCCTTAGCAAAACTAGGTATTCTGCTAACTAGCAATTGAAGCAGGTAATAGTATTAAAGAAAAAGAAAAACACAACAAAAAACAAACAAAAAAAAAGGAACAAGTTACATCAAGTGAATACAGTAAACAAGATGACTTATAAAGACAGGAAGAGGAAAGAGTTAAAAATACTAAAACTGCACAGGATACAGCTTTAGTTATGCATAATTAGGAAGCTCCTGGAATCTGAAAACACAAGTATCACCAATTTTCTGGTCTCAGTTTAGTACGTAAAGAAATGCTCAGACATTGCATCACGGGAAATATTCTCTTCATGTTTCAAGACAGACTGTCATATTTCAACTGGAAACACAATTAGATATTAAAACAATTGCTGTACAAGTACAGGCACTTCTGCCAGGCACTATTAAAATCCAGCTGATGAGACACTTGGCCTCTTAGCTTCAATACATAATTCTTCATGCCTGGTTGACTGTGCTGCATTGTTTCTTCATTACTACATCCATGCTCAGTCTTTTTTTTTTTTTACTTATCTTTTCTTCATGTACCAACAATCAAATATTACTTGGCTAGAGGTAGGAGACTGAGACAGTCATGACTTGTCAAAGTAGAAAGATCCCTATTTAACAAATTTAAGCATGCAACAACTTTAGTTTCAGTTGGTTTTTGGTTCTTTTTTTTTTTTTAGAAAGTGTATTTGCACGGTAGACCCAAAAGGAACTAATTTTCAATAATTTATCTGATTTAAAGCAAAATTACATTAACGATCACTAAACAGGTGGTATTATTAAAAGTGTACTGAAAAAAAATCTGTATATATTTCTCATCTTTCAGAACCTGGACTATCAATAGAAAAATTAAAATAAAAGGAATTTTTAAATTTGATGATTGTCTCCTGAGGTTACACTCACCTAGGACCAACCAGGACTCATTAATATATTTTCTATTAAAATTATTGCTGAAAAGCCAAAATTAACTAAGGTATCATTGCAAACTTTGAACCACAGAAATCAGAGCTGAAATATCTTATCCATATAGCAGATAATGCCTTATTAGTATATGGCTGATATTAAATATTAGACATCAAAATCATAGAATTTGCCAGAAGAGCTGACAACATTCACTGAAGGGGAAGTAAGCTGGAAAGTCCTAATGCCACAGTTTCATGGAAGTAATAGCACCATGACCTCAGGGTGCCTGCAGAGTCAGTGAGAAGAAAATGGCTGCTCTAAAAGGTCACAAGAAGGATGCCCAGGCTCTCTGGGAAAAAGCCCAGAGCAGATGCTCAATTTGGGTAACAGAGGTGGGATGGTGGGGTTGCCCCTCTGGAGCACTTGCATTGCTGTGAAGAGCAAACAGGTCAGGCAGCACATATTTATTTATTTAGTTAGTTTATATTTACCCTGATGCCCATTCTGTGAAGGCAGGGAAAACAGAAAATTTCCCATGTACAAAAGTGGCAGTGCAAACTAGGGGGCTGAGGGCAATAGGCCTCCTTCCCTCCTCTTTCCTTGTGTCAGTGGACAAGAACCATAGGCAAAAGTTGAAGAAACACACCAGGTACAAAGTAGACACCATTTATGCCAAGTGCAATATGA
The DNA here is from genome assembly GCA_013398275.1 of Promerops cafer. NCBI lineage: Eukaryota > Metazoa > Chordata > Aves > Passeriformes > Nectariniidae > Promerops > Promerops cafer. The sequence goes on along the minus strand of VZSE01010018.1, from coordinate 1,953,870 downwards.
ATTACTCAAGATAGCTCCCAAGGATGTCAAAAGAAATGGAAAGCAATTCTAAGGAAATTCTAATTTACTTCATTTTAAAGTTACATTTAGAAGATTTGGGATTTCCAAGAACACTTGCAAATTTCACAGATTTCCATATGAAGACAGAGTCTTCTCCTCAATCAATTCCATCCCTGTGGTGAATTTCTCTGTGGTTTACAATAAAATGTTTTATCAACTGAGTATTTCTTCACAACACATAAAAAGCCATAAATTTAATCCCTCATCAACATCAATTTACAGAAGTGTTGTTTTGCTTTCTAGTAACCTACATAAACGCATTCAGCTATCATTCAAAGGTCATCTTGGCCATGAAGACTACTCCCCTCCCCAAAGGACTATCCCTTCATTTTCATTGGTTTTCAGTGTGGTTAGTTCAGCAAAGCAGTATAAATGGCTGCTCAAATGGCAGCACCATTTCAGGTACTGACAAGTTAATGCTGTGGGCAGATTCTCTGGCAAGATTAAATTCACATTTTTATACCACAGACAGCCACTGTTCTGCCTAATTCTAGTGATCCTAATTATTCTCCTCTTCCTTTCATTTACTTGTGAGGAGAAGTCATACTGTTTACCTGAGGTTAGCTTATTATTTATGATGAAACTCGAAATAGCTAAGTTTAGAACACAAAGGCTGTGTAGGCACTGCTAGGGAGTACCTGCTTCCCTCCAGAGGTCAAACTTACAGCACACAAACATAGAAGTTTGAAGTCCAGCAATACCATCTTCACATCCAAACAAAACTTAATAACTAAATTTTTCTCTCTCCTTTTCTCAAAGCTTCTCTTAGCAGGGAACACATTTTTAAAAATCATGTCAAAAAGAGGTAACAATTTGTTTATTAAATTCAGTTATTCTAAAGACTTATATAAATAATACCATCATGACTGAAATATTAAGAAATATTAATAAATATTCATTAATATATAAATAGAAAAAAAATGCCAAGCATAACTCATGACAAAAGATAAAAAAAAACACTTCAAGGATTAGTAAATCACAATTTTGAAAACTTTCTGAGTATATCTGAGATTACAGATAAATAGAACTTTGTCAACAATCACAGAGACAATATTTTATCTTTGGTGCAACCCTCTACCAGTGAAAGGTACCATTCTCTCAGTTTAGCAATATAAGATTAGATAGCAGAGAAATATGGATATATTTCCTCCTATATTTTGAAAACCTTTTGGCTTTTAATAATTTTTACTAATTTATTCTTACAAGGCCACTAGAAGTCCCTTTTAGTAGTCATTTTGATATTCAGCTTCACTATTCTACTTTAGTATATGATGTTAAAAATATCAAAATTTGTGACATATATTCATTAAATTTTTTTTAAATTCTTAGAAAACAAAAAAACCCACAATCTGTTTTTTCTGTAGTTCTTTTATAAAAGAAAAAAATCTAGAAGAGGCTTTTATTTACTGCATCTATTCCAGACTTTAATATATTTATGTATCATTTAAATAATTTAGTTTGGAGAAAAATGGGTAAATACTGCTTTGTACCAAATACCAGCTACATTAACAGGTGGAAAATATGATGAAAAATTCTGTGGTATTATTCTAGTCCACTGAAAAAGAACCTTTTCTCTCAAACACACTTAAATAGGAGGAGAAAGGTAAGGAGGTTTTAACTGGTAAAACAAAACGAAGTCCAGATTTTATAAAGTAACTGCTGAGTTAGTTACTAAGAAGTACTTTGATATGAAAAACTATTGTTTTACCATATGAATCAATTACCACATTATGTTACTAAGGTTCTTTCATATCAAAATGGCTTCAAGTTCTTAAGCAAATAACATTTATTTCTTTCAGTAAAAATCATGCCATAAATGTGTTTGTTATCACATTTCTATAAATCATGCCAGAAAGCTGTTTGTTATCACATTTCTATAAAGTAATTATTGCAAACACTGAAGAAAGAAGTTTAGCCCAAGATATTACCACTAAGACTATTTATGGAGAAGGAGAAATACAGAGAAGACTTGAACTTAATAATGTCGGGCCATTAATTAGCATCAAATGAAAGGAAAGCAATAAAGCAATTTTGTCACCAATTACTGACAATTTGCCTAAGTACGACCATTAATTTTGGATAATATAAACCCATAAAATTAAGGGACCAAAACTATTTGAATCAATATCTCTTGCTAATCTCTTCCCACTAATTTAAATACTTTCAGGAGTATTAAAATGTTTGAAACTTTTAAGGCTGTAAGAAAAATGGAAAAACATATGGTTATGATTTCCTATCTAAAAGTTGCTGGCTTTTGCTTTGGGGCTATTTTCCTTTTCTTTTGTGGCTGAAAATAAGGAAAACCAGGGCAATTAATATTGTGACTCTTTGGAATTAACACAGTCAACACATTTGGTTTTTTACAGTTTTCCTACTGTTTTAGGGAGTTTTCCTAAAAGGAAGCCTGTTTAGGAGAGCCAGAAGTATCAGTGTTTAATAGTTTGATTAAGGAATCTCCACCATGTACTGACATTATTAGCAATATACTGACACAATATTAACATCAAGGGAGCATGAATTATATCCTTGCACTGGGATACGTTCTCCAGCCTCAGAAAGAAATGACAAAACCCCCAGCAAAGCCCTGTCACCCACCCCCCGTCTCTCCTGCCCGGCAGAATTCCCAGCAGGCAGCATTGCGCGCTGACTGCCATTGGCGGAGAGCGGTGTCCCTGCAGATGTGGCCACAGCAGCCTCGCCTCACGTCCTCCCTGTGCCTTCCTAGCACGAGGTCACCCCGCTACACACAGCATTTAATCGCTGCAGCTACTCAGGGCAGCCTCCGAGCGCTGCCACGCACAAGCACCCGGCGCCACTGACCCTCTGCGCCGCCCCAAACGCCACAAACAGGTGATGTGTCCTCAAGACAAAGTTCTGCAAAACCTCCAAAGCCTGGGGATGACTTTTATTAATGAATGTACTTTCCGGACTCCCTTTCCCCTCAGCACTTGCCCGCGTCCGCTCTCCAGGAAAGCAAAGCAACCTTTTGAAAAATATCGATAGGAATTTGGGAAAGAAATTATGCGCAGAACACCTCCGTGTCCCCCAAAAAGACCCACCGAGGAAACTTACAGTTTAATCAGCATCCATATCAATTCATAAACCTCGGGTGCTAGAGTACAAATAAACACTCTAAAGGGTTTTAGCTGGAAAGGAGATAAGATCTCTCCCTGGGGAGACGGCTAGAAACTGCTCCATTGCCTTTGTGCGGACTACTGGAATGTGCTTGCTTTTCATTTCGGTCTTTGTGTCTGGCACTCAGGCCTCACAGGCAGTGTCTTAAGCCATGCAGGGTCAGGGCAAACAGAGAACTGCATTCATGGACAGATCAAGTTTATGTGAGAATCTGCTCCTCCTGTGCCCTCAATTTCCATTTGAATTGTTAATAAAATCTCAGCCTGAAAGCACATGATCCCATCAGTGGGGAAGTCATGCAGAGAATCCTCTAGCTCAGAAAAACAAAATTTCTTTATCTTTTTCATCCTCCTCCTACATTCGTGGGAATTATGCCATGTAACCCCCCTCCTAAAGTAACCCCCGTCCCCCGGCACAACACCTGATTGCCAGCCCACAGCTAAAAAGCAGTGGGGGAAAGGAGAGAGAAAGAAGGGAAAAACATACACAAGCAATGCTCATCAAAATTACAACCACAATAAATGCACCTTCGTAGCAATTTAAAAACTCCCAGACACCTTCGGGCAAAAGGAAACACAAATATTTCAATTTTTAAATTAATTTCCAACAGCTGATAACACCAGCTGCAAGACTTTCCCACAGCTTTATGACACTGCATGAACTACAGGGCCACAGAGATAATAAAAGGTCATACATAAAGGAAAGAACAGAGCCATACCCCAATTAACTTGGTCTCCCCATGCAAAAATTGTACAGGAACAAGAGCCGATATTTGCTGCAGGCACCAGACATGCATCTCCTAACCTTGCCACGGTCTAACTGGGCCTCTTGTTTCTTCTGCCTTTGCTCCTTGCAAACTGGTTTAATATTGAACGCTTTTCAGAGGGATGGGCTGATGAACGAAAACATGAATTTCCTGCTTGCCCTTTAAGGTGGGTTAAAGGGGGTGCTAGTAATCAATTACAGAACAAAAAGCAAAAGAGACACTAAAGATTTTACAAACTAGATGTCATAAAGTTTACATGCTGTTTTCTAACCAAAACACTCCCTTTACTTCTTCCTCAAAACTGCTTTTTTTTCTTTTGAAGGTACAAAATATAATAGAGTACTAAAGTAAAATCTGTGTGACATGCAATGACACAGAGATTGATGCAGTTTTCACTTGTTCTTTAGAGCAGCACATCAGCCCCAGAAAAACAATAACTGCACTAAATATACAATGGAATTTAAAATCTTGTGGTTCTGAGTTTCGCATGCTCCCAACCCTGGCCTCCACTCCCTCCTTCTCCTCACACTCATTTGGGAAGATATTTCTGTTTGCAGTAATCACTGGAATAAGGAAAGTTTTAAGGCTGAAGCTGAGTGTCTGGGACCAATCCTGCTCATCATTTCACTCACCAAGGCTTGCTTTTCTATCAAAAAACTTGATCCTTGCAGTAAGTACAAACTCCTGGAAAAGGAGATTAGACCTTTGCCTACCTCTGAAGAGTGCTTGTCTGAATCACTACTGCATATTATTAATCAAAGAATATCACTACTGTGACAGTATCTCATACTTAAAGGCTCATTTAAAAATAACACAGGTATTTCAAAGTTCTGTAGGCCTGGAGGGTCTCCCGGTTTGGACTGAATGGGCTCACAAAATCCATCATCTGTAATATTCCTATCAATAAAGGACGTATCACAGCAAGTGTTGAGGATGGACATTGCTATCACATGATGAAACTGATCTTCTTCTAATCCAGATTTTCCACATTTTTAGCTAGGGCTGGTGGAGTTGCTCCTTGGGAAATATAGCCAATGGATAGAGCCCTTAAATCTGTTCACCTGGTGTCTGCAAATAGGCCATGAGTGTTATTAATTACTTCATTAGCCACGAGTCCTTGAGCAGTGTATGCAAACATATTTGACCCTGTGACACAATTTTTAACTGACCGATAGGAACAATCACTATTCGTTACTCGCGATGCGTGACTGGTCACTTAAAGCACAAAACCGTGCTCTTTTCCTGGCAGGAGAGAAAAGAGGGCCTTTTCTGTTTGCTAATTCTCCACAAATGCTTGCAACTGCCTAAGGAGTCAGGTAAAATGCTTTGTTCAAATGGGACTTTCTAGCAAATACTTGTTGTAGGTTGGTTTCTTCCCCCCGCAATCTGGTGGCCAGTGGGCGTGGCTGTGACTTCACGCTAAGAATCCCTGGAGAGCTGCACAGGGAACAGAGGATGAGCTTCCTTACACCAATACATGCACACTCACAGAGCACACCAAATGCCATGTGGAATTTACAATTTCAACACATTGGCTACCCATGTGACAGGATGTTCACAGGCCTTCTTGCCCAAATGACCTCTTCCTTTTTTACCTGAGTATAAACTGAGTGAACTTCCCTTCCGTTTTTTATTTTTGTACAGACACCCTCTCCTCATTCAAAAACTTCCTTAAAATTCCTTTCTCTTGGTAACTTTATTGATGCTCACTCATACTTTATAGATACAGTGAAAGCTGCCATATCACACTACGAAATACAAAATCTGAGAGCAACTGCAGAGCAGAAGAATGTCCTTCCATTAAATCCACACCAAAACTGCAATTTAGTGTTCATGTGGGTACAGGGAGGAGGAGAACATCCTTGCAGGAAGTTGCATTAAAAATATGCATCATGTACACACAATTCAGAGCTAAAATCTGTTGTCTTTATCCAGTTTGAAATAACAAATTTGACTGTTCTAATAGGCTTTTGCCATAAAATAAAGCTAAGAGGAAAGATGAAGAAAAAAAAATGGCAGAAAATTAACCTCATCTCATTAAAAGAAGGCAGGTCTACTAAAATGCAGGCTTGGCAAAACAATCTGTTAAAATTCTCACTTACTTTCTCCCAGGAGATTAAAGTATCCATCTTGCCTGGGGAATCAGAAAAAATGTTAGATTTTTCAAAGTAGAATTCAGCAAATTAACTCACACCTTGCAAGTTCTAGCTAAATGTCTTAACTGAACAGACAGCTTTCTCCAATATCTTCCTATTTCCCACATTACCTTACATATACATACTCTAGGTACAGTATGTATTCCCTTCATGACCCTCTGTGAACTTAAAAAGTCCAAATACTGAGATGGATTGGTTCCTTTTCTTATTTTTTTTAACCTAAGAGAACACTTTAAATGCTTATATTAATAATGTACTTGAATTAAATTATTAGGGTTAACAGATTAATAGATTTATTTTTACTGGAGTTTAAGATCAGTATCTAAGCAATTAACTTTGGTACTTCATGTATCATTAAACTGTTTTCTATAAAATAGTGAGATTTACAATGGGTGAATCCCAATAAAACATCAACAAAACAAGGCTTTTCCACTCATTTTAAATAATGTCCTTGTAATATTCCTATAATGTCCTCTAAAATTAACTTTGAATGCTATTTTGACAGCTAATAAGATGATAAAAACCACATCCCTTCTCAAGGAGCTGATTGTAACCAAAGCACACAGTCAACAGACTTTGTCTTTCAACAAAATCTAAAGCACTAAACAAATATACACAGAAACAACAATGCTACCTAACTCCTCTCTTCTTAAAACACTTTTTTCCTGTCTTGAGTGTATACAGAAGTAAATTAGACTTTACATCAAGTGGGTGTGAATTTTCATGAGTCTTAGAAAGCTGGTAATTTGCAGCACAGCCAGGGCCACCTATGTGGCTCAGGTCATCCCAATCTTGGCCCCTGTGGCCCATTGTGGACTTGTCCTTCCACAGTTCTGCTACCTGTGCCAGACTCTACACTGCACAGGGAACATACACAGTGTGACCAAGGACGTGGATTCAAAATACTAATTGACATAAGTTTGAACACATCTTTTGAAATGAGATTACAGGCTTAGTTAAATCCCACTTTCACCTTTCCTCTGGTGAGGGTGTATCTTTGAATAACAAAACCACAGATAAGCAAGTTGTTTTGTTTTGTTGGGTTTTTTGGTTAAACTATATAAAATATTTCTTACTGGAGAAATAACATCTACATTTATTTGGCTTCTGTCACTAAAAACAATCTAACTTTTGCATTTAAAATAGTGTTAATGAAAATTAACATTTGAAAATACTTATCAAAATTTACATTGGTGCCATTTGAAGTAGATGTTAGGGGGGGTTGTTTTCCTATAAATATTTTACTTTACTTTCTGTAAAAAGATGATGGGAAATGATGGCTTATTAGTCTCCCACAAACAAGAGAACATGTACACAAACGTTCACCAGCAAATACAACTTTTTTTTTTTTTGTAACAGGTTTTAAGTATGTTTAAAACCCAGGATATTATTTTATTAGTTCTAGAAAATACCTAGAAGACTGCTTGTGGTAAAAAGCTGACAAAACCCAATACCAATGCATCTGTGGAGCAGACAGTCACCATCCTAGCTTGCACATTTTCCTCTGTGAGATCAAGCATGGTGAGCCAGCCTGAAGCTGCAGAGGTATAAACCAAGAAAAGCCAATAAAACAAAGTGAGAAAGCAAAACACCGATGTTACTCATCCCTGTTCTTCATGTCAGCTGCAGGACTGCCCAGGGTGGGAGAGCAGGGGAGAGCAAACAAGTTCATAAGCACCACTGCACCCAAAAGATTGATGCAGAATTTATGCAGGATATGCATAAATTGAGCCTCTCTACTTCACCATATGATCAAAATTCAGTATCTTTATTTCAGTGGTGATGTCCAGTGTCTCTAATGTAACTGGAAGCTCCACTTGATATGACTTAGGTCTGGTTTAAACAAGTGAGCTTTCAGGAATAGATGCCACAAACAGTTTCATTGATTTTTCATTCTCTCTGTTGCCATTGCCCCTTCTCTGTTGGGGATGGTGAGGCCCTGTACCTGTAATGTGTTAGTTGTGTTTGCACTGTCAGCAGTGTCCTGGGCCTCTGCTGGCATTTCCCTGGCTTGCCTTCATCTATCCAGCAAGGATGGCAGAGGCAACCAAGACAGAGAGGCTTGTGGCACCTGTGCTGACAGGGTCCTAGGTACCCCAGGCACACCTTGATTGCATTTTCACAATTCTCCAACTCAGCTGGGTGTAGCAGGCCATGAACTTGCTCCTTTTTCATAAACTGTTCCCTTTTAGAAGAATTAATAAAGCTCAATGCACTGTCTCTTTCAAGTCACGCACTCCTCTACATTTCCAATAACATGGCAGTATATTTTCTTGTAGATTTGGAGAAAGAATGTGCCAAAAAAGAAAAATCAGGAATCTAGGTTTAGTTCAGAGATCTAGTAAGTACTTATTTAAATTCATTACATACATATGTATCCATGAAGAACTGGAGCTTTTTGAAGACCAACGAGGTTGGAAGGTTTAACTTTGAAAGATACACATCTGACACATGGCAAATTCCTATTGTCAGAGGTACTGTGTGATTTTTAACTTCTATGCTGACCAAGCAAGATTAAAAAGTGTGCCACAGTAAAGAAAACATCCTCAGCAGTTGAGTATTCCCCCCTCTTTAAAGCTCTTCTCAAGTGCAAGGCAGTTCTGCATTTTCTGCAATTTATTACACAAAATAATTTCAAATGGGTATTAAATTACCTCAAAATTATCAGCTCAAATCAATATACATTTATAGTGAACAGTGGAAGGCCTGCAGTATGAGAAGGATGAACAGCAAAACTGACTGCAAAGTATGAAAGAAGCATGGGGCAGCTGAGTCATTGTCATCTGACACAGCTGATATGGCAAGAGGTGAGGAGATTACTGAGAAATTGGGTCTTGCAACACCTCATGGTCCTCAGAAATTTAGGTGATTATGGTGGGTGTTCAACTCAGAATAGGTGATTTGCTGCAGAAAAATATTAGAGAATTCTGGTTTTGCCATCTAGAGGAATACTAAAACCCCATGCAGGAAACAGCAAACCCTGGAAATGCACTTTAGGCTCACTCCCTCTGGATCCTGCTCTGTGGCCAGCTTGTCTCCAGGTCTCTCCTGTGGCAGCAGCACCACAGTAGCCACTATCAACTGAAGGGATTGGTTCCCACTCCCCTGGTGCAGGTCCTCTGGAGGTGACAAAATTCTGCCAAGCTACAGGGGTGCTTTTCAGTATGGCTAAACACATGATCCTGCAAAGCTTTATATCACAGGGTTCATTAAAGTTACTGTCAGGGATCAGCTTTGTTGTTCATCTTTGGGGACATCTTTGGGAATGTCTTCTCATGAAGTGTCTTAAGGAATTTCTGTGGTAGCAGAAATTTTATAAACCTGTGACTAAGGCAATAGTGAGTGAAGTTAGCACACTTAATCAAAATTGTACACAAAAGGTACAGTAGGAAACAAGATTGTGCAGTAGGAAACAAGATTAGGTGATAAATCATCTCTTATTGCAAAATTTAAAAAAGAAATGAAAGAAAGGAGAAAAAGATTCAGTAAAGTGGTCCAGCTAGGTAAAAGCTTGAGCAAACAGGAGTGATAGCCCAAGAAATGGTTGCATCCAAAATGTATAAGTCAAAAGGGGCATAAATCTAGGAAGCTAAAGTAAATAAATGGGACCAAAAGTACATACAATTTCAAAATTAAATCAGAAAAGCGTGTGTTTAATTCTGAAGGGAATAGTGTGTGCCAGAGTATTGAGTTATACATTGCTGTATTGAAGAGTAGGTCAAGATCTTATCCGCTCTATTATGAGGAATGTCAATAAAAGGCTGTGCTATGATAAAATGTTTAATTAAAAATGAACATTGTGCAACAGATGAACTCTTTGTGTTATACAGAAAAAGGAGTCAATTGAATTGTGTTCTCCAAGTTACAAATTGCAGTGAATCATTTTCCCTCCATCAAACATTCTTATCACTATGAAATCTTGTATTAAAAAATGGATTTACTTATACTACGTTTTTTAAAAATTAGCATAGGACTATACCTACAGGATATTTCAAATACTTGAACATCTGGAACAACTGTGAGGAGAAGAACACTAGGGTCTTGTTTTCTTGGTACTCTTTCAGGTGAATAAGTGGTTTGCTTTGGTAAGTTAATTAACAAAGCAAAATATTAATACCGATTCAGTGAGTTGATCCAAAAGCAACAGGAACAAGCAAGACTCAATATTTTGGTTCATTACTTATATAATACACATGTACTCAACATGACTGCCCTAAACATCTCTCACAGTTCAGTACAGAAGGTGACAAACAATGACACCAAGAAGAGCCCAGGGAACTAAATGCAGCAACACCCATGGTAGACAGACATCATGATTTTTCCCTGGTGAAAATACTTTACCCCCATCCCCCCTGCAATGTTAACCATCTTAGACACAAGGCAGTGCCAGAGCCAGGATACTTATCTATGAGAGTAAAGGCAAAGGAATTAAAGATGGAAAATATGGGTTTTACACAGTTTTAAAGGAATGATGCAAAATGCAGGGAGCATAAAATGGTAAATTAGCACCATAGGACTAGGCAAAAAATGGCTTAACAACTTCATGGCCTTCCTTCCCAGCATAACTTTGTGTAACAAAGCATAGCAGAACATTCATATGGGCACTTGGGCCGGAACATGCAGAAGAGAACATTTTTAATATCTCTACCACTCAGCTTCAAACCCCCAACAGAGCATACAGATGAATGTGGACACATACACTGCATAAACTGTGTACTTCTTAAAACCCAGCCCAAACTGGGAGAGATTTCTAATGAAAAACATTGTAAAATTCCTAAAACAAGATACACCAATAGAATGAAATTTCCAATAGGAGCTGATGAACCTGAGATATTGAAACAGGCAAACTGGATAAGTGATAAGAGCACACTCAGCATTTCATATCTGTCCCTTTTTCAGAAGCAATTAATACTTGTATAAAAAAAATCTCTGAGTCAGAAATAGCTTTGGTATAGCATTCATGTTTTTGACAATCAAAATTTAGCCTTGTATGTCAGACAACAATTTTAATGTACTCTTATGCCTGTGCTATACAATAAGCGGAATATATTAGAGAACTCCACTGAACAGCTGATAGAAAAAAATATATTATGTAGAAAATAAGAATTCTGGTGCCCTTTAGTCAAAGGATATGTAAGTTACGAATGACCTATGGGCAGCATGTGCTCCAGCTGTGGGAGTGTGAAAGAGTCTTTTACTAGCAAGAAGAATACTAAAGTACATCTTTTCATTTGTGGACAAAGATAAACTTATCAAATCCTAACAGTAATGGGAAAATCCACAATATGCTCATGAGAGAATTTGCAGTCATAGAAACTGATGATTAAGGAGCAATTAAGTGATCTAGTCATCTTCTCAGAGTTAAGCCTTGTTTCTTGCAGTTCTTGCACAATAATATCTTACCTGTAGGATTGCCGCCCTATCCCTTGGTAAATTGTTCTGAAGTCCTTTATCTTTTCATCAGATACTATTTCCTGAGATTCAGTCTATAATTACCCATAATGATATGGTCATATTTAAGGACAGAAAAATATAGGTATAGAAACATGTTTCCTTTGAGCATAGGACATCCCAAATCAAGTACAAATAAACTTCAAAAAGAGAGAATTATTACCTAAGAAGCAGATTTGGTAGCAATATTAAAAACTAAGTCCTCGGAGGAGGTCTAGTTAGGGGCAGGAATAGAACAAATCTTTCACCAGGAGCCAGTAGAGATTCCCAGGGTCATGGCCTAGTTGAAATTAAGAGAAAAACTCCCACTGATTTCGATGGAGCCAGGATACGGTCCCCATATTTCATCCAGAGTATATCATCACAAATGTAAACTACAAATGGAGCATCATGAGGAGAGGTGCCTATAATTCCTAATGTTTTCATCCACTGCAATAGCCAAGACCTCTCCCTGAACTCCAGCAGAGGCAAATTAGTTCCACATGTCAGATAACGACCGTAATATTTTCCCTTACACTTGGTACACAAAGAGGGGATGCAGTACAGCATAGAGCAATTAATACACTTCTTTTTGTGAAATAATGCACAGCAGAACAACTCAGAAAAGATGTCACTCACTTGAAGGTCGCTAGCTCATGAAGAGTGTAAGTAGGAAAAGCAATCAGTGTAAAAAAAGATAAATTAAGCTGCCCCTCACTGTCCAACACCTTCCTAGTTGTTGCTTTACTTGCTTCATTTCAACCCTTCTTTCCTTGCAGGTCTCCTGCTGCCCCTCGTTTCCAACATCACCTCTGAATCTGGGATTACAATCTATCACAATCCAAACTGAACCAGTTTTTACAGTTTCCTGAAAGAAAAATCTAACGTATAGGATAGGACTGCTAGGCATAGGCAACTCATGCATTCTGCATACCCTACAGTACCCTGCCAAGGGCTCAGCTGCCATTCCAGATGGCTGTGGGCCTATTGCATGTTTTGTGTCATATTTACCAGTCCCATGTTTAAGTAACAAACTCTCACCTCAATATGTCTTCTACCATCAGAGAGAAAATAGTAAAAGAGAACCAAGGCTTTTAGGCAGTACTTATTCATTGCACTGCACTTTGACAAGAGATAATGTCTAATAATAACAATAATAGTAATAATAATAATAATATGCAAACCCTCCTCAAATCACTCTCCTGAAACCATTCTGTTAGGAAATAATCTTTCCTATGGAAGGCCAACTAAGATATGCTCTTTCTGAAGACACGTGCACAGGGACTACAGAGTGTACCTGTAGTCACAGGTAAGAGTCACAACAGCCCAAGAAGGCTTTGGAACAAAACTGTGACAAGAATGAAAGCTCATGGAACATTGTAGCCCACTACAACACCTGGAGTCATTAATTACTCTGTTGAGTAAATACTAACACAGAAGAAGCCACCAAAACCAATGACAAGTCAAGGTGAAGTCAGACTTGGAGTATCTGTCTGACTTCACTTATATTAAACAGAAAAGCAACTATGAAGAACTTCATCAGGCCTTGTGGAAAAGAATGAAACCTACCTCATTCTGAGAAGCCACCCTCCTTTGCCAGTACTACTCAGTGCTGAATGTGGCATCACTCAGAGTGGAACATCACAGCAGACAAAAGCTGAGATCTGTGCAAAATGTTTCTTTCCAGTCCTGTAAAATAAAACCAAATCACAATTCTTTCAGAAACAAAGACTCTATAAAAACAGTGCACTGTATAATTACAATATTATTTTAATTCAAGTCGTCCTCGTTAAGTTCTGTGTTTCACAAGGAAGAAAAAATAATTTAAAAAACAACAAAAACAAATGGAAAAACAAACAAAAAACCTTCTCCCCTCCTCAAGCTGGCAAATTCAACTTGACTTCTAGAGTTCAAGCGACGATTTTATGGATTTTATTGACAAATATAATATAGTGCCTTTCTTTGAAATACTGATTTTCATTATTTAGAAGTAGAGAGTTTATAATAGTTTAGAAGACAAGTAAAAATTTGTAAGCTTTCATGTATTTGCCAAGTATCCAGTATACAACAGAATGTTGTTTACCATGATAACAGTTTCAAAATATCCTATAGAACCATTTATGATGGAAAATTAATCAGCACTTCTTCAACTAGACCACAGCACTGAGTGCCATGTCCAGTTGCATCTTGAACACCTCAACGGGATGGCGACTCCACCACCTAATTGTACAAGTGTGAAGACAAGCACTGTAGAATTAGACAAAATAGAAGTAAAGAGACCTATGTTGATCAAATTGGTGGTCATATAACTGGAATTTCATTAATTTCTCTGATAATGCATTAACCAAAGTGGAAACTGCTCCTAAATCTACACAGACTTGTATACAATCAATAGGAACACACAGAGAAAGAGAAACTGGATAGGGAGAAGCTGATTATTCCAGTGCAAGCTGAGACAACAACAAAGACAAAGCTAACTAAAAAAAAATATATAAAATGTATAAACATTATCTTCCGGCATTCTCTTTTCAAAAGGTTTTAACAAAATTCACGATAGTTTGTAAACATGCATAACTTCAGTAGAGTGACAATCAAGTTAACAAGAGCCTAATTTAATACTTTATTGTATTAAGTAAAAATTACTTCATATCTCTCTTACCCTCTCTGCCTGGAGTAGCAGAACCCCACTAGCACACTGTTTTAATTAAAGGTATGCAGAGCACAGTTAAATTATATCATTTTAAAACAAGGAGAAAATATCTTGCAACAAAGTGTCTTTTTGCATTTGAAGTTCTTTCCATGATTGAAGACAGAAAATAAATATTTTTCAACAATCTGTTCTAAGAAGTTTGTGAACCAGGTGCCTACTGACAGAATAGAAATAAAATATTTTTCCTTATAATTGATGTATTTGAGCTTAAATAACTATTTCTACCAGATAAATTAATTTTTCAGTTGAAAGTAATACATATTTTAGGTTGCACAAATATGAAGCAAATGATCCTAATATAATATAAATCCCTTTCATGAATCTCAAATGTTAAATTATCACAGAATCATAGAATGGCCCAGGTTGGAAGGGGACCTTAAAGTTCATCTTGTTCCAACTCCCTGTTCTAGGCAAGGACACCTTCCACTGGACCAGGTTGCTCAGAGCCCCATCCAACCTTGCCTTGAACACTTCCAGGGATGGGGAAACCACAGCTTCTCTGGGAAACTTGTGCCAGTGCTTCACCACCATCACAGTAAAGAATTTCTTCCTAACATCTAATTTAAAAATTTTCTCTGTCAGTTTGAAGCCCTTCCCACTTGTTCTGTCACTCCAGGCCCTTGTAAATAGTCTCTATCCATCTTTCCTGTGGGCTCCCATCAGGTACCGGAAGGCACCAAGTAGGTCACCCCAAAGTGACCTACCTCTTTCACCTCTTTTCCATGCTGAACAATCCCAGTTCTCTCAGCCTTTCCTCCCAGCAGAGCTGCTCCATCCCTCTGATCACCTTCTGCCTCCTCTGGCCTGGCTCCAGCAGGTCCCTGTCCTTCCTGTGCTGGGAGCCCAGAGCTGGATGCAGCCCTGCAGGTGGGGTCTCAGCAGAGCGGGGCAGAGGGGCAGAATCCCCTCCCTGCCCTGCTGCCCACGGGGCTCTGGGTGCAGCCCAGCACACGGGGGGTTTCTGGGCTCCCAGCGCACACGGCCGGGGCGTGTCCAGCCTCTCACCCACCAGCACCCCCAGCTCCTTCTCCCAGGGCTGCTCTGGGTCTGTCCATCCCCAGCCTGGATTGGTACTGGGGGCTGCCCTGACCCAGGTGCAGCACCTTGGACTTGGTCTGTTAAACCTCATGAGATTCTCATGGGCCACCTCTTGAGCTTGTCCAGACACCTCTGGATGGCATCCCATCCTTCAGGTGTGTCACCCACACCCCTCAGGTTGGGTGTCATCTGCAAAGCCTGCTGAGGGTGCACTCAATCCCTTTGTCTTTATCATTAATGAAGATATTAAATAACACTGGTCCCAATGTGTTTGTCATGTCTGAGTGTCTGCTTACATGGATACAAGACTAAACCACAAGAGACCCATGGTTCAAGCCATCAGACATGGACACACTGAAGTTGAGATCCAAACATGAAAACAAGCCTGACATGCTTCTGATTAGTTTTCTTTATTAGCACACACAGATATCTCCACACACGAACCCATGCACAAGCAAAATTCTTGGGTTTCAACTACTTTTTGCATGGTATTTCTAGCCTTTGAAATACATATTTTAACGCCGTCAGTCACTGGTGTTGTTTTTGCTACGTGGCTTAAGGACTAAATGGAAATTTCAGTCCCTCAAGTGGTAGCCATTCAATATAAAACTCACAGCACAGTAGGACATTCTCCTTCATTACCACTTTGCATAACCTGATGTCCCTATTCACATTCACAGTGAAAGCCACTCTTAATAAAAAGCACAGAATAACCTGGAACATGTACTTCTGCCCTAAAATAAATCAGGTCTTTTGGGGGAAAAGCAGTTATGAAGAATACTTAATACAAATTCATCTGTGTCAAGGAACTTTGGTCAAATCCACTTTGAATATGCTGAAATGAGGTCCACCACCAGCATTCTCTACTTCATAGCTAAGCAAACTTGGCATTTAATATATAAATTATGAAGATGGATCAAAGTCCATAGAGTAAGAAGCTGTAAGTTATGTTCAAAATTATAAAGTGAAAGTCTTTCGTAAGGGGCTGCAAAACACCTCTCTGAAATCAATATTTTTTGGGATGTCAGAAGAAGAGCTATAATGGGAACCAAAATTTTGGTTCCTAAAGCAAAACAAAACCAAATTCTCTGAGAGACAACAGAGCTCATGGGAGGGGGAAAAATACCAAAACAAAATTTTATGATACTGAGACATTAAATGCTAAATGCTATTACAATTCTTCCCTTGGACAGGGAATGAGAAGAACCTCTTATTTAAGGCAAGTGTAATAGGAACAAACTGCCATGAAATATCCATGGCCTGCTGCCTTCCACACTAAAATAAAAGTTAAGTAAAATCTTCAAGCTTTGCCTAAGAATTATATGTTTTGAACCATTTCCTGAAAGAAAGATGCAGTAAGGTTCTGCTCCCAACCACAGTCCAACTTCAAACCATCTTGTGACCCCATCCCTTATTAGTTGTTCTCTTGGAGAGGTGAACCCTCAACACCATGTTCTCTGGGCTTCATCATCTCACCTGCACCTGAGGGACAGAGGCTGTGCTTTCTCCAACGTGTGCAGAAAAGAAAGATCATAGGTCTGCCTAAAAAATTGCATATAAAACGGGGATACATGGATATTCTGAAACATCCATTTGGTGCAGTGCTGAACAGCCACCATGGGCTGAACAGGCATTGTAGGGCTCTTGCTCTTCTCCACGAGTCCGTGTGAAAGAGCCTAGGAAGTGGCACCAGCAGAGCCTGTGTTTCTGAGGAACAAGACTTCACTGACAGAGGTGAGGGGGATGCTTGCATTCCATCATCTACTTTGCTTTCAACATAAATTTTTCCTCATCTACATTTACAAAAGGCAGATACTGAAGGGGACTGGTGGTATGAACAAAGGGGACAAAGAGTATTCTGTTTGATTTTAAGGCACAGTCAGACTTTTGTCCAGCAAAAATTTAGGAATATAGAAAAAAATAATGATCTATGAAGTTTTTAAAATTCTACAGTCCAAATGCAGAATTTAGCAGACTCAAATTGTGAAAATAGCATTTTGTTTGAATTAATAGCTGCTCACCTTTTATTTTTGTAAACTGAAATTTCAGCTCCCACTTTCTGTTCTTTATTTTTTAAAACAAATACGAGTTTCTTTCATTGACCAAGACATAGATGGCTAAAGTACTAGTCCTGATCTTTGAATAATCTGGAGTTAACTTGAAAAGATGCAGGCAAAAAATTATTTTGATAATTTTTAGAATGAAGGTCACAACCAGAATTCTGAATTTTCCAAACATTAAAAAAATTCCTAGAGTGCCAGTTTGCCCTGAGAAACGTCACTTCTCTCACACCAATAAGTCAGAAACAGAAGTGCTGGGATTCTTTCATAAAGGTGTCTGACAAATGGAAAAGATAGTAAATAAATTATAGATTAATATAATTAGTCTATAATAGACATAACATAATTTCTAGACTATATACTTGATTTTATACCTATCACACTCAAAGGAAACAAAAAAATATTGACCTTCAGGACTGTGCCTGATGGGACTTTTTTTTTTTTTCCTTCTCATAAAGGACTTAGAACTAATGAACCTAATCCATGAACTATCTAAATACATTTATTATCTCTTTAGGCTTTGTATTTACTATGTTATACTTAATGGTTTATTGTTATCATTACTATGGTTTAAAATTTAGAACAACAGCAAAGAAAGAAATGGGTTTTTGCTGAACAGAAATTCAGTGGGAGATCCACAAAAGAAAAAAAAAAAAAGCTGGAAAACTCATTCTGTAAACCTGAGGTCTAGTTCCCATTTGAAAACATCCTCAGCAATTGCCATTTGTTGCCATTCAGTTTTATGACAGCAGATTATTGCAGAAAATAAAGTTTGGAATTAATTTGAAATGAATTTTTCACCAGCCACAGTTCTGGCATGAAGCATTTGTCACCCTAACAAATGTGTACTAGAATTAATCTTCATATTGTACAAGGCTTCCCCGGTAGCTTCCCACCAGAGCAAATCACAGAGAATTATCAGATTTATTATCTCTTTATTGATATTCCTGAGGCATTTGGATGGATTGATTCGGATGCGCTACTCCTTGGACATATTAGATAGATTACTTTACAAATTTCCGAGCAGCTGCCCGTGACCCGGTCAATATCTCCCAGGAAGTTCCTGCTCACAAACACCCATCACTTGCCACGAGCACGCCTGTCCTCTGAGCTACAGCTGTCATCTGGTGATACACAAACCACAGCAGAAACAGAGGAAGTTAAAGCACCCCAATCTTGCCTTTTGAATTTAGACTAGATTTGGGGCTTAATAATAAGCCTCTTTGCATAAATGCTTTGAAAGATCTCTATTATTCTACTGTTATCTAATCACCAAAAGGAAATGTTTCTCAAGAGACAAATCATGCTTGTATTACTAGTCTTTGCTTTTGAAATTCCAACTTCTGACAAGATGGACAGTCTTCTGCAGCATGTTTTAGTTTGAACTGTGGAGCAGAGCAGATGGAAGGACACTTAGGAATTTTTTAAGGGTTTCTACATGATAGAATCTGATGATGGAACTTCTGGCTTACCACAGCAGATTCACAGCCTGGCACAGATATTCCCTATCTATGTTAAATATCTCCCATCTCCTGATGGGAGAAAACTGCCCTCCCTGCAGATCTCATCCTACTGCCTGGTAATGATGGGCTGTTCCTATTTTACCATTACTTGGGAGCCTTTATACTCTACAAAGGCTCTTTTCTGACTAAGACTGTGCATTTCTAAATCTGGAGTTCGACCCTCAACTCACCTCCCACTCATTCTATAGGAGCGACCCAGCACACACATCCTGAAATCTCAGATGGCACAGCAGGCGGAGTCACCTCGCCTGCCAGTCGGATTCCCAGGAGGCTGAGCAAGCTGGAGCTGGGATGTTGCTGTACATCCCACAGCCAGGGATGAAAAGCTTGTCAGCCCAGTGAAAAGGTGAGGACTCCTCCTTTCTGCCCTTCAGCAATACTCTGTCAGAAGCAAAGGCTGGATGGGACAGAGGGAGGAAGGAAGAGAGGGAGATTGGAAGGAAGGGAGGGAGGGAAGAAGACAGTAGGAAAGTCCTCGGCATGTTTATCAGATCACTGTGTCCAGCTGGGCAGTAGGGAATACTAAGGATATGACTTAATCCTACCTCTCACACGTTTCACTCAGAACTGTAGGAGGGCACCTTTTTTCAGGAGATGATGAAGAGGGGCCAGATTTCAGCAGTGTTTCCTTACACCTTACCATTTTTACTTTACAAGTCATGCTAACCATGGAAGGGGAAGGACAATGATGTTGGCTCATTCCTCCAAATCTTTTTTCTTATTTTAAATACAGAAATAGACTCTTTGACCAGTTGCTCAGATGGTTAAGCCATTTCTTTTCTGTGAATGAAGTGGTCAATACACACAAGCCCCTTTCCAAGGAAATGCTCCACCTGCCAGGCTGCAGGGTGATTTTGGCTACATCTTGGTACTGAGGACCTGATGCCCATGCTATGAACATTTCAACTCCAGTTTGCCTCTGTGGTTTGAATGCCTGGCTGCGGCAAATCTCCCACATTTGTTTCATCAGAAATGAAACCTGTTCATGTGCTCCAAAACATGAAGCACAATAATATATTATTTATTTCTGCAAGCGTGTTTTACATGGATCCATATAAACTGCTTCTGAAGTGAAGGAAGACTAGATATAGGATAACCTAGAAGCCATAAGAGGCAAGGAGTTGAGAAAGGTGGCTGAATTATTGGACATATGATAGTAAAAGTGAAGGTAACAAATATACTCAGAAAATTTTATTCACTGAAAATGTTTTCCCCAGAATATTTAGACTGATTAACTCAATATAATAAGATAAAATAAAAATATTGACTATTAAGTTAGTCTGAATATCTTCAAGAGTAATTCAAGATAACAGTCCGAAGATAAATTTAGATATCTAGAGAGAGACAAAGATGGCACGTACTTTTTCTACTGGCAATATGAATAGAGAAAAAAAAATTCAGTGAAGAGTCTTCACATCACAAATCCTTCCTGGTAAAAGGAGTTCTCTTATCTAAATTATGCAAGTAACAAAAAAGAAAATGAGATCCTTAACACATGGTCTTTTTCACAGAATTAGATGAACCCTAAAGACAAGCAACAAGAAAAATTAAACTGAATTTACTGATTATGCGATATTCAAATGTCCCTCTACAAAGTTTTCTAAGAATTCAAAGTTTACCTGAGAATGTTTCATTTCTTGTTATCCAGATCCATGTATTTCTGAAGAACTAGAAATTTAGAATCCACAATTCACTGCTCTCTGTGGTAAAAGAACAACAGATTCAACCTGTGCATGCTGGGATTATTAAGGAAGCCTGAGGTAATCAAATGTTCAAATTACTTTTAAATTTAATGGAAGTGAGACTTCTAGCTCCTTAAGGCTGTTGAAGATTACGTTTTCCAATATCCTTGAACCAAAGAAATTAAAATTTTGATAAACCATCTGTGAACTAGTAACTATTGATTATTTAATGGTTGATTAAACTTTCTTACTGCCTCCAGAATTTCAAATTAAGAACATTAGCACTCATATTTCTATTTTTCATAAATGTCAATTCTGTCTGAAATTGTGTGTTATTCAACATGAAAAATATCTTGAAAACAATCCTGCATAGGAGTAGGTTATGGCATAAAAGTGATCCACGGAATGCTATCATCAACAAACCAGTAAAAAAATACAGTTAAAGAAATAAAAAATAGGAGCATTTCTTAAGAACATATTTTATAATGTAGAACTTCCTCATTTTCAGAACAGAAAACAAAACTGGTGATTGAGAGCTATATCCCTGCCCTGGTCGTGCACAGTAGGTAGCATGAACAGGATGGGATTCCAGTCCACCAGCTATTCCATGATGGCTACTCCTATGCCCATATGGAACACCCTTTATCCATGTGCTACACCAAAAGGCAAGAAAGCCATGCCTCTGTTGCAATGAAATGCAAAAGCAAAATTAAACAGCACAGAACTATTTCATATGAATAAATTCTTGTCTTTCAGCCAGCTGCAGTGAGTAGCTAAAGTCTAATTTGAGAAAAGCACTCCCTGCACTGCCCCACAGAAGTCCAGTGCCAGCTCCTCTCCTGCCCGAGGCAGGGATAGTTCATCCTTGCCTTTTCCTTTATTAAGGAGCCAGCAAAAGCCATTATTAACAATACTTCTGAGAAGCTTTTAGCCAGGTGTAAACCATTTTACAACTCATAGGAACTGAAGTTTCTGGTTGGGGAGGTTTTGTGGTCATATGGGATTATGCAGTAAGAGGTTTGGTGTGCACTGATCTCACTGGGAAGTTACCTGGGGTTCTTCAATTAATAATTTTGAGAAGTGGAAACACCTAGAATGTACGAAGCTTGGAGATTTCTCTGTATAAACATTAGAACTGGAAAAAGAGAAACTCGTGTTTGGTCTAATAATGAGCAAATCTCAAATACCAAATAAATTCTAGTATTTCAATGTAGCAATAAAGAACAGAACTAGTGGTTTGCATGCCAGGTCAATTTTATTCCTTTTTAAAATACGGAAAAATGAGGGCACTGGAAAACTGCAACTTTCCATCACTAGAAGAGTAGGTATTAACTAAAGGCAGGGTTCCTAATGTATGTGTATCCTCCCTACAAATACCTTCACTGCCTTTGCTTTTCCTGCAGGGCACACTGGTTTTGTCCTTCAAAAATCTCCTCTTGCATGAGACCTGAAACCCTCACTGAACAAGATACAACCAGAACAATGGAAAAGGTCTTAAAAGGCCGCAAACAATATATTCAAACACTAAATGCTGCAAGTTTATAGAGCAAAGTAAACACTTTACAATATTTGTAATCAACATAGGGAGCCTTTTATTGCTCTGCAGAAATCTACGCCAAGAAAAAAATGCAGCTCTTTTATTTTTTAATGGCACAGCACGCTGTTAATTTGGGTATAATGCCAAAAAGCTCCATAGTGTTATTCAGGAAAGAGTTGTCTAGAAACCCCTCAATGTCATAGATAAAATTGAATGTGAATGGCTAAACCAATTTGAAAATAAATCAATTCAAAACTAATTTAATCCACAAACTGTAGTTTTTAACAAACATCTTTCACTACAACAGAGCTACTTGTGACATCCTTAAGCCAAATACATTTATTCTGTTCCTGATGTTGCATACAAAACAGAAACCTTTCTGGTATTACCATGCTACAGAGAAAACAAATGCCTGATCCTTCCTTTTTTGTTGTCCCATTCCCATCATTAAAAACGAAGTCCTCCTCACAGCTAGGCAAACACCTTGGAATATCTCCTGCCCTGGCTTCCTGCCTATTCACCAAAACCATCCGCTCCCTCTCCTGGAGTTTTAAGGTCATTCCAAAGCTCCACACAGAGAGTCTCTTCCCTTCTGGTCTGAATAGGTCACCACTGGTTTGAAATCCTACCCAAGAGGCGAGTGTTCTCATGCCTTTTGTACCCAGATGCTGCAGGTATGGGATTGGTCCTTCTCTTCAAGGAATTAGTGAAGAAAGGCAAAAGCCTCCCAGAGCCCATGGTACACTGACTTTGATTAAACTGCTGCCACCTTCCACTCACACACCAAGAAAACAAACATGACTGTATAAAGCAAAGCACAGTGGTGAGATGAAGATCTCGCCTGTATTTGTTTGTCTCTAACAACTGAGTATCAAAATAAGAACTTGCAATAGTAAGAGATGGAAGGGACAAAGGGCTGAAAAATAGAAGGAATTATCTTCCATAAAACTACGTGAATTAGCCATCTCAGTTCCATATCTGAATCTGCACAGGAAACAATCTTGGAAAATGCATGAAAAAATCAAGCAAATAAATTGCACTGGTTGAAAAAGCAAGGATTTTTTTTTTTCTTAATCCTTATTAAGGCCTAAAAAAATAGTATGCTGTCTTTCAAAAAAGCCACCTTAGCCCAGACAGCAAATTAATTCCCTCTCTGTTATCCTTCCCATAGCTATGGTCTGGCCCTGCACATTAATGTGAAGCAATATGAAGTTTCCTGTTATACTTTTTAATACTTTTACATTCAGCCTGAAAATTTACCTTAACCATCTAAGTACTGCATCACTCACACCCTCATTTTTGCATTGGAACAAGGAGAGCAAAAAAATTAAAAATGATGACTGAATAACTTAGAAAACTTGAAACACCACAATCTTTTGTAATCTCTACTCACCATTTCATAATTACACTTCCATTAGTTCTTATCAAAACAAATCCCTACTCAATTACAGTCCTTTCAAAGCAAGGAGAAAAAAGGCATCTGAACAAATGCAAAAACACTTTTCTTCAAGCTTAAGTTTCAAAAGGAAGCACAGAACCAGATTGTTCTCTCCTTTATTCTGAAGCATCCAGAAGTTGCTTCAAAATGTGCTTTCTGTTTTCTCATTAACCTTTAAAGCATCGTAAAATCACTTTGGAAAACAACAACAATAACAACAAAAACAACAAAAATAACAATAATAATAATAATAACAACAACAAAAAAAAAATCCACAACACAACACCACAAGATAATAAGCTTAGTTACTTTTCAGGAATTGAGGAGGATTTGTTCTACTGTGTAGTGCATTCCTTCAGGGGTTTTACTTCTTTGTCCTGTAAGGATTTTCTGTCTTTACAGTGAAAGAAAAAATATTACCCTATCCCAGAATTTACAAAATCGTATCACTACGATTCTTGAAGAATTGTTCAACAGCCAGACAGTGTTAGAAAAGGAACATATTTCCTGTAGTACAACAAAGAATTTAAAGTAATTTCTATTAATATTATACAGAACATTTTTGGATCCATTCCTACTAAACCCTTGTTAAAAAGTCCCATGGGACTGAAGTCATTCAGGATATTAATGATTTTTAATTTTACAATTACAAAGACATTTAATTTGACCTGAAAGTTCAAAATTAAATTTCCAAACTGGATTGAATAATATAGGGTTTCTCACAGAACAGAAACACAGTTCTTCCAGTAAATAAAAATGGAACTATAAATGATACATTTATTTAAATATTTATAAGAGGAAAAAACCACAGCAAACAAACAACAAAATTTGTTCTATGTATTCAGTTGATTTTATATTTTAACAATAAATGGAATAAAACAGTTGTCTTTTTAATGTGTTTCTATCGTTTTCACAGAGGGAAGACACTGACAAAAGCCTTAAGTTTTTAGTTCATTCTGCCATCTGAACCCCTGCTTGTATAGAACTTCCTTCAAACAGATGCTTTATTCAGATGTTCTTGAAAATTCAAAAAGAACACTTGAGGAAATTTAGACACACTACTACTGTTATTACAACACTTTGTATATAATACATCCCACTGGAAAATAGTATAAAACTAATTGAAATAGTTTCATAAACCATTTTACATCCATCTCTCAAATTTTACGAGGGCGCTGTGGATCTAAAAAACACTTCAGATTCATTCACCTCTGTCAACAAATAATGAAATTTTAAGGCTTGTAAACAGGGATAAATTTAAATTTAAAGGCCTCCATTAATCTTGATAAAGAATATCAGTACATAACTTGGCTTATGTATAACTAAATATATTCAAAAATGCAAATAGTTTATAATCTAGGCCCCAGACAGTCTTTAACAGTAGCATTCAACAAATTCCTACAACTGTACCTATACCAATGCTGAAGCACCTGAGCCTTAATTTTACTTCCATGTCTCAGTGGGACTACTCCAGGAGTGAAGTTACTCCCTATGTTAGCATCTATTAAATAAGATCCATAATTACAGCTGGCAGTTGGAAAACTGAAGCAAAAAATGAATTAGCATTTCAAATATTTCAGTATATATACTATTCCCATGTCAGCAATTACAGTCCCATCTGTACAAAACTGCACCAAAAATACTCATATTTTAATATCCTTCCCTTTCATGTCTAAATACTTCACTTGCATTGGAAAATTTTAAATTTTAAATTTTAAATTTGTTTTTAACCACCAACTACCCTACAGAATGGTCAGCATTGCTGTCACTAGCAACAATGCGTTACCATTGTACAAATGACTTCCTAATATTGGAGTGAATTTACTTCCACAGTTTTTTATTACTTCTGAGTTGTTGACCATCTTAACCATTACAAATCCTTTTTTACATAGGGTATGGTATCAGATAGAAGTAAGCAAGAAGGTAAGTTATCTTAAAAGATGAGCTTTTTCTGTGAACTTGGGCATTATGTTTTTTCCCCTCCTTCCTTCTACTTCCCTGCTTCTGCAGAAAAAACAATTCACTACAGTATTTATAAAACTCAAAGCAATAAAATCCTCAAATAATGCATGTGCTGTTAGAAAAGAAGGTTTGAGCAGTCTCAGTTTCTTTTTATTTTTAAGAAGAAAACTTATATTGAGGGCAAAAGCAGTCTAGAAGCACATGGCATTTAATATTTTACAGAACATGTTTACAGAATATACTCTGTGTTTCTGAAGAATAAATCTCGCTCTACTGAAGTACTTGTGTCTTGCCAAAGACCCTGAGAAAATGATAGTAGTTCAATCCAAGATAGCCTAGATAATAATTTTATTCAATGAAATTGAAAAAATCATAATACTATATATTCTATTTATTTTTTAGCTTCCAGACACACACTCTAGTATTATCAGAAATACAAAAAGCCTTAGTATAAGAGAGAAATTTTGCAAATTATCATAGAACATGCTCTATCTCTGGTAAAGAGAAAACTCTGAACTGAGAAAGAAAAAGCAAGCAAAAAAAAATATTTACCTCTTCTAAGAAAGTCCTGAGACCATCTGATTTACTGGTTCCCTATACAACTTCAAGAAAAGAGTATTAAACTCTCTGGACTCAGTAACAAAAGAAAAATAGAATGCAAGCTCTATAATCAGAATTGAAATAGACATATGAAAATAAAGAAACATAGAGCATCTTTATCTAAGAACTATTCTGTCAAATTAGAACTAAAATAATTTCATTTCATTAAAACTTATACCTATAAGGCTTGTACAAAGATAAATAATTTACAAACACACCTAGGAATTGTTCTTCTAAAACTGACAGTTCTGTGAAGTTTCAGAGAAGTTTGAAAAAATATTATAGTCATTAATAAAGAAACAAAAACAATACTTCAATCTGTTTCCCAATACAAAGCTTTATTTTACATTATTAATTTAAAATGTAATGATATATATGAAATAGGTTTAAATTCCACATGTGCTTGCTCCCAGGAGTCTCACTTTGAATATATTTTCCCAGACAAATAGGACTATCTACAAGTATAGTCATGTGAAGAACCAGGCATTCCCCCTGCCCCCAATATTTATGAAATATAATAAAACAGCAGACAAACCCTCTCTGGGTATAGCACTTCTGTTACGACACAGTACTTTTACTTTATAGCATTGTACTTAAAAGCCTGTATGACTGGAAAGCTCTTTCCTAAATTGCTGTGGAAAAGTGTTTTAAAGTATTCCTCAAATCCTGTGAACTATAAAAAAACCCAAGTACTGATTGCAGGCACTACTATGAATTATGTTGTCCAGTACCAGAAATCTGTGCAATAACATCAACTTACAATGCTTATTATGAGACTGAACATTTGCCATGTGAGTAAATTTAATCACAAGTAGTCCATGCACAAGTTGGAGAAAGTGGGGGTTTATAGCATAAAACCTTAAATTCTTATGATAGATTTTGTAGTTAACTGATAACCCGGGTGTTGGGGATGAATACTCAGAAAAGTGTTTCATATTTCAAATACTACCTAAAGCTCTTATTGTATTAGGGATACACTTGTATGAAACCACTGAATAATCATCACACAAGTACATCTGAAATATTTTGTTTCCATGTAAGAAATAGTTAAGGGGAGCAGGCAAAATGCTGGAAGGGGTTACATGGATTCTAATGTTTCCTCTCTTTCATTCATGGATGAAAATGTAGTTGTAAGGCATGTAGCTCATCAGACAGAGCATTAAGGGAAATAAGAACATACAAAAATAAACCAAGACAGGGAAAGCAGTAAAATGTAATAGCTTATTCACTCGATGACACACAGGATTCTGAAGAAGGAATACTTTTAACAACATGGTATTTCTTTAACAGAGACAATTGCTGCATCAGAAGTGACACAAAGTGAAGACAGGCAAGATGACCATTTATCTCCACACAGGATAAACAAAAAATCAAACAAAACCAAGCCTCCAAACCATTATCATGTGGAACAGAAAAGACCTTCTTGAAACGCAAAGTCAACAGAGGGACAAGCAGGTGTTTGTATTCTCTGCAGTTTAACTCATGGGCTTCATTATGTGCTTCACAGAAAGAAAAACAGTTTCATTTGTAGATCTTGCAGGGAAACAAAGAATTTCAACAAGGAGTCTCGATAAACATCTTATGCTGTTAAACATCTTCACCGGGAGAGAGAGAAAAATCTCCCCCGCTGCAAGCAACCGTGGACGTCTTTTGTTCCCTGATAAATATTTGCTTTTGTCTTTTGTGATAAGGTCTCCTGCCTTCGCCTCGCGCACAAAAAGGGCCCGCTTGTTTCTGTACAGAAAACATTTAATTAAGATCATTTCCGATTTTCGAGCCGCCCGTGCGCTGAGGAGAAGGACGAGAGAAAGGGGAGAAAACGCGACCCGCGCTGGCTGGGCGGAGGGACCGGGGAGCTCTGCCCCGCGTCCGGCCGGGACCCGCCGGGGGACGCAGGCAGGGAAGGGCCGGGAAAGGCCGGGAAAGACCGGGAGAGGCCGGGAGAGGCCGGGAAAGGACGGGAAAGGACGGGAAAGGCCGAGAGCAGAGCCTGCCCGCTGTGCTCCGCTCCGTCCCACCGCGCCTGGCAGCGCCGGCGGCAGCACCGCCCTGCCCGGGAGCGCAGGGGCCGCACCTCCTGCATCCCACCTTGGGTACCACAAACACAGGCCGGGCCAGCGGCCAGCAGAGGATGCAGTTTGCTGAAGGAGCGGGGAAAGCATTGCTTTGGTTGTTGGGGTTTTTTTTTCGTGGGGTTTTCTTGTTTGTTTTTTGTTGAGGGTGTTTGGGGGTTTTTTGTTGGTTTGGTTTGGTTTTTTTTTTTTTTTTTTTTT
>VZSE01010018.1:1874006-1925402 GCA_013398275.1 Promerops cafer | reverse complement strand
GTTTTGGTTTTTTTTTTTTTTTTTTTTGGTGGGTTTTTTTGTTGGTTTGGTTTGGTTTTTTGATTTTTTGGTTTTTTGGCTTTTTCCCCCCATGGGATTAGACGGGGCTGCTCTTCCCACTAGACTTTTGTTTTTAAATTCTTTAAAGAGTAACGTACAATTTGGGGTTTGCCTCTGTCACAACTCAAGGCTCACTAAAACATCACGACCTTCTTACCAAAGTGAAGAAAAACAGCAGCTTTAATAGCTATTTCAAATATCCTGTGTTAAACAAACAAACAAAAAAAATTGAAAAGTAATGCCACGCTCTTGGGACTCTGCAGTGCTAGTTTTCTGAGGACTTCACCTGTTTTAAGTACTAGGGTTGGAATACACAAATAGTTCTCCCAACACTGTACTTGTTTGAAACATTGAAAAGAAAATCTAGGAGACAAAATCATTATAAACTGTTTATGCACACACAAGCAGTACGTGACTACCAAAGATCTTAGTCCTTATGTGTCTGTTCATTTACTGGAATTAATCCTCTTTATCATGTTGGCTGCCTGCAGGACCCAGTCCTGGAATATTCTTGTGTGCCAGGTGCTAGGAACAATATTATTAGACAAGGTTTCACTGCAAGTCTAGGGCAATCACCAGTTACCTCCCTGCACACCTCAGGACATCACTCCAACTCATAACCAGAGACTTATTACTTGAGTCTGTATGAAATTTTGTTAGGAAATATTGACAAAAAACCTGGTCTAAAATAGGGAGAATTAGAATGCAAAATTTAAAGCCACATTATATGAGTAAGAAGAAATATAGCAAAGATAGTCTGCTAGGAAATATGCACAAAGTTGCAAGAAAGAATTATTCCTGTAATCCAAATACAAACCACAGGAGATTAACTAATAATGTGGACAGGACATAGTTGTGAGAGATCTTCCTTTTGTTAAATATTCAGAGCACAAAGTAGCATTTTTTTCCTACAAAATTTAGCACAATAAACTATATTTCTATAATATTTGTACCGTGATTCAGAGGGCACAATTTTTTTTTTTTACTCCAAGATTATCAAAGTTTTTATTTCATGAATGAATTTGTATGACACGAAAGACAACACCATAAACAGAAGAAAAAAAATTGTTAATGCAAATAAATCAAAGTCATTCTATCCTTCTCTGGCCATCTGTCTCCCCATGAATACACATGCAGAAAATAGAATTTGCTAAAAGCAGCTATTTTAAGTCTATCACATTGTTGTTCCAAGGAAAAATACAAGAGCAGAAAGTGCTAACAGTATCATTTTACCTGCCTTTTAAGCAAAAGTATAAAAACACAACACACAAGAAAGCCTGCAAGCTGACAAAGACTCTGGATTAGCAACAGCCATTGACCCAGTGAAAATGAATCAGACTCACTTTTTTTTTTAATGAGACAAATTACTTTCCTACATATTAACACATCAAAAAATTATGATTACAAATCAACTTGATATTACAGTGCATACCATTCACTTCCATGCTCTTAGCAGGTTTTCTCATCAAAGCACTCATTCAACAAGAAGCATTTTTTATGATCCCATAAATGACGTGCTAATAGTTTAGGACTGAGATAGGTAACTGCACCTGCTTTGCATAGACTCCTTTCATAAGCTCTCTAGGAGCTGTCAGGTAAAAGCCCCACTTTTTTAAGCCTCTTGAACATCCTAGAACTCCAAGGTGAAACTAAAGTTAATTTTCTTAACAGCACCACAAATTCGACAGGATTGTTTCAAGGTAACCATACACATTACTATGGGTAAGATCAGTGGCTGAAAGACAATTCTTTAAAAGTAACATAATCAAAATCTTTGGTGTGCCTGTTTTGTGTATCTGTGAACACTGGAATGCAATGAGGGATACATTTACATTGTTTTAGGGGAGGAATTCTATAATAAATGATAATGACAGTACCACAAACAGAATAACGTCTTTTCACAGTTTGTGTGAATTTGATAATAAAGAAAGCCATAAAAAAGACCAAGGAGTGTAATGGGATTAATCTGAGATTACTTTAATTGATCCTCTTCATAAATACAGTGAAACCATATCCACTTAAGAGAATTCAAGGGGATAATGAGTAAGCAGGAATTAGCCAACTTCAACGTCAGCACTGGCCTGACAATATCAAACAACCATGCAGAATACCGGACACAAACTAAACTAAGATAAAGATTAAAAGCTTCTGTCACTTACAGAAGGACCAACAAGAGACCTACCTGTCTAGGTGGCTTTTGTTTATATAGGCAGAACAGATAAAGACAGCTGTAATCTTGAGACTACTTTGGTATGCCAGGGATATGCTTCTTAGCATATGATTATACTCTAAAAGAGTGAGATAAAGCCTTTTCCAAAGGCAATCTGGGTTATTTTTCTCCCTACAAAGTCTGGGGCCAAAAGAAAGACATTTTTATTTATCAAATTTTATGTGGTAGGACTATTTGTAAGTGGCTCAAACATATTTAAGATATATTGAAGTGCACTTACTACCTACTTCAATATCTGACCATTGTTTAAATCACACATGACTAAAATCGTTAATTGTTAATAATCAGAGAAAGCTGGAAACTTTACTTAAGGAGCTATGGATCATAAGTCAACCTTGTCTTTATCAACTCAGTAGGAAAAAAAGAAGGAAAAAAGGGCAAACACCTAACAAATAACCTGCTGCTTATCACCCACTGGCAGTTTGAGCATGTTCCATACAGAATATGAAAAAGTATCTATTTTCCTGGAAAAAAAAATTTGTTTCTACATCAAAGTCATTACCATCATATTTGTTGTGTTGCATATTTATGTTATGGAGGGGTTTGGGGTGCTTAGTTTTAACATAAATCATCTTTCACATCATGTATTTTCAACAGTCCAAGTTTATATTTTAAATCTGGAGCAGAGAAGTCTTAGACTCAGTGAAGGATAGGGAACGTTTAACAGAACTCAAGTATATATAAACAAATCCCTGAGACCTGATGCCTTCTACCCATGACTGCTGAGGGAGTGGGCTGATGTCCCTGCAAGGCCACTCTCAGTAATCTCTGAAAGGTGGTTGCGACTTGACAGGTTCCAGAAGACTGAAAAAAACCCCAAATATTAGCCCCATCTTTCAATAGGGCCAGAAGAAGGATCCAGGGACCTCCTGCTCAACCTCACCTCAGGCCAAATCCAGCAGAAAAACATTCTAGATGTATTGCAGAGAAGGAAATTATAGACATAATAAGCATAGGAAAAGGGAAAATCATGCTGGACCAACCTGAGAGCCATCTATGATGAAACGAGCTGTGAATGTTCATCTTGATTTTCCATGGCCTCTCATAACACCCCCATTGACAAAGAACCAAGATATGGACGAGGTAAGTGGACAGTGAGGGAGACTGAAAGCTGGCTGAACTGCCAAGCTCTAAGGGTTGTGATCAGCCCAAAGTCCATCTGGAGGACAGTCCACAGTGGCCTACCCCTGGAGTTAATCTCAAGGATAAGAGTTTTTAATTTTCTTCTTCCATGACATAGGTGATGAGACAGAACACACACACAGGGAGTTTGCTGATGATGCAAAACTGGCAGAAGAGGCTGATATGCCAAAGAGTTGTGCCCTTCAGAGGGAAGCAGAGAAATGGGCCAACAGGAACCTCATGAAGATCAACACAAAGTCCAGAACCTGGGGAGGAATAACCCCAGACAGCAGTACAC
The DNA here is from genome assembly GCA_013398275.1 of Promerops cafer. Taxonomy (NCBI): domain Eukaryota; kingdom Metazoa; phylum Chordata; class Aves; order Passeriformes; family Nectariniidae; genus Promerops; species Promerops cafer. The sequence goes on along the minus strand of VZSE01010018.1, from coordinate 1,921,692 downwards.
ACTGAGGCCTGACCAGTTTGAAGGCAGTTCTGCAGGAAAGAACCTTGTGACCTGATGGACACCAAACCAATCATGAGCCAGCAACGTGCCCTTGCCACATGCTGACATCCTGGGTTGAACTAGAATAAGCACTGCTACCAGAACTGTTTCTATTAAATTATCCAGGCTGGAGGGAAAAGAAAATAAATCAAAACCAATTTGAAGTTAGATAAGTGTATATATATCCACTATTTATAAGAGAAAGCTATAAAGCGAAGACAGATGTGCATCATCCATTTAAAAAAAAAATAAAAAAAGAGAGGCTAAGGGAGCTGGGCCTCTTCAGCCCACAGTACAGAAGGCTCAAGGGAGAACATATTGCTGTCTACTTCCTGACCAGAGGATACAGACAAGACAGGGCCAGACCCTTCTTGCACAGTGGAACTACAACAATCTAAGTCAGAACATGGGAAATTCTGATTGTATATAACAACTTTTACTTTTTGTTTGTTGTTTTACCATGAGAGTGGTCAAACACTGATACAGAGTGTCCAGACAGGCTGTGGAATCTTCTCATGAAGGAATTCAGTGGAGGAATTCAAGACACAACTGGACACAGCTCTGAGCAACCAGATCTAATTAGATATGTTTCTGGAGGTCCCTTCCAGTCTCTTTTTTACTGTGATGCTGTGACCACAATGACTGCAGGAAGACTAAGTATTTCTTGGGCAACTCTCCAAGCATAAGTACGTGGAGTACAGGAGCTTGTAGCTGCTTTGCGCTTGATGAAAGTTAAAAGAATAAAAGAATGAATGTCAAAAAAGACAACAAACTTCTCCTCTTTCAAACCAGTTACTCTGCAAAACTATCAGCAAGAAGCTACCTTAGTTATCAAAGACTGTTTTGGAAGATTTCCATAACTGACACTTACTTTACATTTGTTTTATTAAGTACATAACAAGCTACACAAATACGACAGCAAGATTTTCACTTCAGAAGTCACATGTCATTTATACCTTTCACTGTTACTCTGTCAACACAGTGCGTTTTTTCCCTCACAGACACACATAACCAAATGTTATCTAGCTTCTGGTGAAGATTCTTGGATGTACTACAAGATACATCAGTATTATTAAGAACCAACAAACAAAGCAAACCAAACCAAGCCGAACAAACAAGAAGTTAGTAATGCCAGAGAACAATCCTGAAAATATTTATCAAACGTGTTGGGTGATGGCCAGGGGAGGGGTAGAACATGAAGCTGTTTGTTGCAATATCCTTCTAACATTTGTTGAGTAATTACAACAACCCTTGCAAGTACAACCCCGTGCTGGACACCCTCACTGATGGCAGACCCCCAAGGGTGAGGGGAGACATGGCTTGGCAGACATTTGGAATCAGCTCAGCTGCTGCCTGGCCATGGCTCTGTCCATAAGTACAATGTCAACGCAAGCAAAGCCTTCCTCACTTCAGCCTTGGGACAACCACAGAATCACACAAACAATTAGGCTGGAAAAACCTCTGAGATCATTGAGTCCAACCTGTAACCCAACACCATCACATCATTCAGACCATGTCCCTCAGTGCCACATCCAGTCTTTCCTTCAATACTTCCAGGGACAGTGACTACCACCTCCCTGGGAAGTCCATTCCACTGTCTAATAACCCTTTCTGTGAAGAAAATTTTCTTAATGTCCAACCTGACCGTCTCCAGGCACAGCTTAAGACTCTTTCTGTCAATATAAAGAGAGCTCCCCTTCTGCCACAGGAATACCAGGAAGCCTGCACAGCACCGTGCTGGGTGGACAAGAAACTGGCAGTGGAGCTTCCTTTGCACTTTAACCAATTCTGCTGTTCAGACATGCCCTGCAACCGCAGGAGTTGGATCTCAAATCAGCATCTACCTCTGGCCATGTTCATGCTGGGACCTCCTCCCCTCAGACCAGGCCTGGGATCACGGCCTCCAAAAATACCTCAATTAATTCCACTTAGGTCCAGGTTTTCTCCCACTAGGACTGATAACAGAGCAGCCAGTGATGAGAACAAACCCCTCTGAGTGCCATGCTAGTTATTCACAGGGGAAAATATTAGAGCAAACAGGTCTGAAATAGATTCACATGCTACCCTATTTTTCCTTGAACTTCACCATTCTTTGAATCCTCTTAAAGACCACTTCTCTGTTCCAGGTCCTTTCCCTAGATAAACACTGGCATTGAACAATCCCCCATACAAAAGGGCTTTTCAACTGTTTACTGATCCTTCATGCTCCAGATGCCAGGTGGACAGAAGTGTTGTGCCCCTTTACATTGGATTCTAGATGCTATATGAAATGTTAATTTGGTTTTTTCAAAAAAATTTAAGGGCCAAACTCACATAAAAAATTAAAAAATAAACCAGCTGTATAATAAAACATTTTTGGTAGAAATGACCCTAAAAGGAAATTAAACTACAGACATCCAGAGGAGTTTTCATAGTATACTCTTACTGGCATATATGGAAACAGCACTTCTTGGCACTGTGCTTGATGACATACAAATTTATTAGAAAAGATTTTGCTGCCCTGAAGACTTCATATATTTTTTAGCTACCCAAGAAACCTCTAAATGAGTGGTTTAATTCACTGGCTAGTGTTCTGAGAGTTCCTACGAGCTATAGGAGTTAATTTTCTTCAGGACACGAGTTTTAGGTTACATTTTTTGTTTGAGAGAAATAAATTCCAAATGTCATCCATGTGCTTTCCTCTGCCTAGCAATCCCTTGCAGGCATCATCCTGCACATCTTTTACTAGGGAGTTAAGATGGGCATCTTCATTCTTTCCTATTGGACTTTTCTTCCAGAAGATTAATTTCCAGCCTTTCTTGTTTGCTTTGTACTGGGCTTGTATTCCCAGTCTACTTCTTTAGGAAATTGCATGTTTCAGACTATCTTTAATATCTAAGAAGCCTCTTTGAAAGGGCCAGCTTGTCCTGAAACAAGACTCAAGATAAATTGGGTAGCCAGAAGCTTCATATACAAGCACCCATAAGGAGAAGGTTAGATATTTTATTCTTAAAAATCAACTGAAGGCATTGACTCTCTGTGGATGTTTAATAATATTTTTAGGACGCTTGCATGAAATTTTCTCCTTTAATCCTTTTAACCCTAAGCTTCTAAATGGACCCTTTCTTGTACTGCTAATTTATGCAGTAAGTAATGCGAGTAAACCAGTTCTAATCACTCAGGCAACTGATTTTGCCATTCCTTATCTCTGTTATTCTTTTGCTTATCCTCTCACTTAGATGTAAGTTAAAGAAGTAGCTGAAGGTTTTGAACCTTTTTTCCTCAGTTTTGCCCTGACTGGTGGGCTGGTTACACTGGAGAGATCAGAGAGCCAGTGTCAGAGTTCACCATGGTATACTCAGGCCATAAAGGGGAATATGAAAAATGCCAGCATCTCTGAAGTATTCAGAAACCCACTGAAACCTTAGAGAGACCAACTGAGACCCTCCAAGACCTACTGAAATGTGAAATTAAAAGTCTAGACCACTTTTATGAAGTACCACAGCAGACCCTCTTGGAAATCCATGGACTACTTTTCCTTCATAAATTTGAAATGGATCTGAAACAATGAGGAATGATCTGTACTCTTCATGGGTATTACTGCTTGCCAGTTGTTCAAGCTTCAGTGTATTGAAGCACTGCTATTTTATACCAATGCTGTAATTACCACCACACTGAACTGGAAACATGCACTCAGTGAGTGCTATAAATAATTACAATTAATTGTGTGCTATAAATAATTGCAATTAAATCTGAAGAAAAAAAAAAGATTTTTAGTTCAGAGTAATTTTAATAAATACAAATTTCTAAGAACAGTCTTAATTTTATGTACTCTTGTACTTGTGTTGGGGTTTTCCCATTGAAAAGTTAGAATTTTTCCCTTTGAGGTGTTAAGGAAGCGCTGACGACCGAGTGCTTGGGACAGGCAGGGAGGGGGAACTCCGGGGGGAGGGGGCAGAGTCACCGCGAGAGTGCGGGCGGGTAAAAGGCGGGTTTGGGGCAGCCTCGCCCTCTTGCTTTGGTGGCATCGGAGGAGGCCGGACGGCTGTCACCTGCTGCAGGGATAGTTCAGCAGCCTGAGAGGCTGACCACGCTCTGCTCGTGTTCCCCAGGAATCCTGCTCTCCCTGCCCTGCCCAGAGCCGGGCCGCCGCTGTCCCGCCCTCCCGCTGCCCCTTCGGCGCTGCTCTGGGTTTTCTCCCCGCCATAGCCCGCACCCACCCTGCTGTCCTGCCGGGACACCCCGCTGTTCCAGTTGCCGCTGTGGAGTTTCTGATACATCTCGCTCATCAGCCCGGGATTTTTCTGCTCATCCCTGCTGTTCTAGCCTGCTGCTCCTGGGAGTCCTGCTGGGGGCACCGGCACCGGCTGCCCCGGGGTTTTTGTGAGGCAGAGTCGCGCCTCCGTCCCTTCCCGCCTCGGCCGCGCCAGCCCCACCACGTGTTTGCCGAGCCCGCGCCGGAGCGCCCCCTGCAGCCACGTGGGGAGCACCGCACCTGCCCTGCACATCGGGAGCTGCCTGCGTCCCTGCCGGCTGTGACCGTAACTGCACCAAAGGGAAAGTGCCGCAGCCGCAAGGCTGTCACTGGTTCTGGGTCAGTTTGGGGTTAACACCGGTGTTACTGCTGTGTGTTTGCTTTATTATACATATTAGTAAAAACTGCTACTCTTATCCTCACATCTCTGCCTGAGAGCCCCTTAATTTCGCAATTCTAATAATCCAGAAAAAGGGGGTTTTACATTCTCCATTCCAAAGGAGGCTTTGCTGCCTTCCCTAGCAGACACCTGTCTCGTAAACCAAGACAACTTGTCAGCTCCTTAAACAGAGCTGCAGTTCTGGGGCCACTTTCCACGTATAATTATCTCTCAAACCCAATTAACCTCCTTCTGTGTCTAGTTTGCACTCGAGCCAAACCCAGAAGCACAGTCACTGAGAGCCCAGGAAAGGTACAGTCAACCTGCTTTTGGTCTGGGACTTCTATGCCAAAACTGAAATTTGCCCAAAGCAGGTCCTGATTGAAGCAGCAAATATTCTGCTCAGTCCTAAGTTGTTTTTTTTAATGTGGAAAGAATACAAAATCTTCAGCTGCAGAGGCCTAGAGTTCTCTGCTTCAGTTTTTACATGCTCAGTTATTCTGAATGCTTGATACCTATGCTGATCTGAGAAATTTTTGTAGGACTATAAAAGGCACCTTCCCTTCTGCCCTGTTGCATTAAAAAAAAGGTAGAATATACTTTCTGGAACAGGCTGCCAGAATATTAGCAGAAAGATGAGTTTCCTCTAAATTTCTGAATCCTTCTGGTGGAAAGGGAAACAAAGAAGCAAAGATGGATCACTTTAACTTAAAAAATTCCCAGTTTTCTAGAAACAGATTGAAAGTAAGATTTTAGAATGGAAAATGCTAGATGCCATTCAGAGACAACACTTGCCAGCCTGAAGGCAAAGTCATTGCTAACCTGGACAGAACAAAACAAAAATCCTAAGGAAGCATATACAGAATATTTTAAAACATTAAATATATAAAAAGTAGAAATGTATACAACAGAAAGTCCACATACAAGGTGCAAGAATAGTGCTGAGTTCAGTGAGAGCTGATAAGTCCCTACATCTCCTTTGGCAGCAAGCTCATAGTTATAAGCATGGAAGTGTTAAAACTGTGCTTTACTTTACATGATTTTTAAAAAATTGTTCTTTGGGGTATATATTGACTTAAAGCACAAGAGTTCCAAGCAAAGAAACCAGAACTTCATTCCCTCCATCCAAGTCATCAGCTTCACACTAACTGAGGAATAATCACACACTAATTAATGCAGCTACCCCTTACCATTTAAGCTGTAGACTTAATGTTTAAATGGGGATTTGTTTTTATAGATATGCAATGAAAAATCCCTAAAGACCTAGAAAAGGAAGGCAATAAAAGGCAATTTGAAAAGCACGTGGTTTTTTACTAAGTTTGGCTGCAGATCTGTTAATTTTGTGTGATTTCTGGTTTGAGATCTAGCTGAACACATCGGTGGGAGGCTATTTAAACGAGGCTGGAATTGACACCTTCTGAATTTTCAACACTATTGCACTCATAATGCACTGGCAGCATTAAAACATGCCAAATGTTGTATTCACAGTTACCTTCAAGTGCTTGGGCTGAACTCACCCTGCCAATGTTTAGGAATGAGGCATTCCCATGTTGCTTCAATGTCCCCCTTTTCGAGAAGGCACTGATAATACTCCTTTGCACTTACTCACTTCTTCTAGCTCACATAGTTCTAAGGCTACTATTGAACAACCAGTTTGAATGTTAAACTATTCCATATCTACTTACTCAGCACACTCCTCATATTTCTTTTTGTAAACTTATATATTAAAGTAGGTGAGACATGCTACATCAAAGTTAAGAGCAGTTTTGACTGTTGCTTTTTTCCTGACCTTTCTCCTCAGTGCAAAAAAAAAATTCTTTTAAAAGTCCATGTTGTTTAAGGTGTCATCTGGTTTAATACTGAAAAATTTCCCAATTTGCCACTTTACACTGAGCAGACCAATTCTTCCATTATCACTTGAAATAATGATTAAAGTTGTCTTCACTGCAGATTCTGATATAAAATCTCTTTAGTTACAAGATAAATCTTTTTAAAACGTATCAGAACATTTTTTTTATCCACAAAATAGTCTAAGCTAATGAGTCTTGCAGAATACAGAGGGATCAGACTCCAAAATAAGCTACAATATAATTGTTTTCCCTTGCACATTCAAAATCTAAACTCTGTTTTGGGACATGCTTAGCAAGAAGGCTGGAACTTGGGGCATCCAAAATGCTAAAGAGGAAGAAAAATCAAAAGTAAGAAAAATATTTATAGTTTGGATGGAAATCGTTGTACAAACCCAGTGTTTCTGTTCTTTTTTTTTTTTTTTTTTTTTTAACTGGGAGTATATTTCAAGTAATCTAGAAGGGATTTTAAGTAGTAGCTCTTAATACTGTATAATTAAAGCAATACCTGTAACAGTTAATAGTTAAAAATATTATCTGTTTCTCTTAAATCAGCATTTTACTTGTGATGTTCAGCAGATGTTATCCCCCCTAAATAGCAAGGTAGGTACAACCAATAACTGAAGTCAAATAAACTGAAGGAGAATTAATCAAAAATAACTACAATTTCTATTAGAGCTTTAGTTCTTCCTATGCAGCTATAATACTTATAGATAATGATTAGCTACAAGGACAAGGAATGCACACAGCCCAACACACGCACACCCCAATGCCAGAATCCATAAGAAATTATCACAGCATGGTCTCAACCCACGTCCTTGTGGAGTGCTAACACTACTTGTAATGGAGACTGTGGAGAGGAAATATCAGCAAAGATCAACCATGTAAATCTTTCTGCAAGCACTGGAACTGACACAGCTAATTCAGCTGGTTTGTGTAAGAAACAGGCAAGTCCATAAACACAGTAGAAAGGCAAGTAATTCAGTAGTTAATTCGCATAACAAAGGCAAGTCCATAAAGTTGTTTCCAATTCAACGCTGCCCTTAAGAAGTGTGGTGTCCTCAAGAGGGAGTGTGTAGAGGCAGTAAGGGTCATCAGCTCACCATCAGACACTGCATGGCGTGGGCAGGAATCAGCTGTCTGCTCCCAAGGAGAAACAGGCTAAAACTTTGTGGAAGGGACAGGAGGGCTCCTCTTGTCACTGCTTGGGTTCCCCTCTACCAGCTTCTGCCTCCCTACCATTCCTGGATATATTAAAAAGAAATCAAGATCCACTGCAAGAAATCCACAGCAAAGGTTCCAAAGCAAGCTATTAATTTCTCACCTCTATATTATTGCTTTAGAGAATTCAAAATATACACGCTTTGTAAGGGACATATGAATAAAAATCCACTGTTTTGAATTTCCAAGTGTCAGTTCTCCAAAGAGTCACTTGATAAGAAGGTGGAGCTTTCTGGTTTATTTATTCAACTGAATTAATTTATTATTCGTCCTGCACATTTTACCTAAGTAATCACACTGTAAAGGCTTATTCTACCATCCCCTCCCAAAGTAAAGTGAAAAGTAATTTCATTTTCACGTTGGTTTCAGTATTGGAACTAGCACAACTCCTGGCCTTGCTCACTCCTTATTACAGGCTTTGCCTTTCTTCAAAGACAACTTTGTTAATATTATTGAAATAAGAACCTCTGGAGTAATTTTTCTGAGCAAGCAAAATTTAAAAGAGTTTTGAGAGAGTGTGAGGGTACTTACTGGGAGAAGAGTGGCAAGTACAGATAAAGGAAACAAAAGGCCCAGTTAGAAGAGCTGCTGAGTGCTTTACTGAAGGTCCAAATGTCAACTAGGCTTGAACAGAATAAAAAATTTTAATGTTTGGGTAGAACTGGACTTTCTCAGGTCATTCTCATGTTGAGCTTGGAGAATAAGAACAGGAAGATGGGCAGAGATGTAGGCAGTCTGCCATGCACACAACTTCCAGTTTCACACTAATGGTTTATAAACCATATTGACACTAAAATATAAACTCCTTGAGTTCAGCCCCATTTTCACAAAAAAAAAAGGGTTCCTAGCAACCAGCTGCTTTAGTTTTCCACATCTCTTCCCCATTGACAGCTAAGCCAGCTGTCCAGTGAATGCTGTCCAATACTTGCATGAAGCAGAGGAAGGGGAAGAAAAGAAAAATGCCACCCCTGTGCTCCAATTGGAAAGTTTCACTGCTGTCTTGGGCACTGTGTTTTGTGAGAGCCAATTCAGGTTTTGTAAGTGATCCCTGCCAGCCATCCTGCTCTTCCCTATCAGTCTGGGAGGAACAGATGGAGCAAAATCAGGTCTTCTGCAGGGGTTTTAGTGACAAGTTACTGTATTTCCAGTAAAAAAAAATGAAAAAAACAAAACAAAAAACAAAACAAAACAAAAAAAAAAAAAACAACAAAACACAAATGTCAAAGAGAAGTCTAATGAAATATGCTTGTTCATAAATGCATGCTGAAGTGAACAGGACAAAGAAATGTTGCCAGTGGCAAAAGAAGATACACAAATGATATTTAAATACAGAGTCTCAATGTACTGTGAAATAACATCTATATTAAAAAAAAAAAAAAAGACAAAAAATTTAACACTGCAATTGCTTGAAAGCCCATTTCACTGGACATATGTAAGCTGGGGATTTTCCCCCCAGTTATTCAAATATGATTTTCAAATGCCTTAGTTGCAACTTTGGAAAGCATAATCCAAGAGATTCAAGATATCTACTGGATTTCAGAAAGGACTGCAAGAAACTACAAAAATTCTACTCAGGAATAGAGAAAAAAAAAATCTTTATTTTATTAATATTTACAAATGAGAAACTATTTGGGGCGGTAAAGTACGGATTCTGTAGTTCCGGAGCTGGTTTGGACCCAATAGCTTGAATAACTTACTGAGGGACATGTCTACTTGCAAAATGAAAAAAAAAAAAAACCCAAAACATATAGCTAAATAGAAATTTCTTTCACAAATAAAAAAAATACAATCAATTTCAGGAACCTTATAACTTGTAGGTCATCTCTGTAGACTATATTCTAAGCCATTTAAAGATAATTGTGGTGAAGTTTTTAAGTCGTCTGTACCTAAAGCTTGGACACAGAAAGGTCCCTCGAATTGCCAATGTCTTGATTTGCATGAAGTAAACCATATTTGTTTTCAAAGTAAGATGTTTTCAAAATATTTTGCTTAAGGTAATAGAACAAACAGAGAACCTGTTATGGATCTCAGAGACATTGCCCTGGGGCTATTTTATTCCACAGCCATCTAATATAGGGACTTCTGAGCTCCTAAGCACCTGGAACTGGCTGCCATCACAGAAAACATATTGAGCAGATGGCCTGCAACCTGTTTCAGATTGCAAACTCCATGGCCCTAAAACATTATTTCAGTAAAATATGTAGTGAAACCTCACCAAAATGTGTGATATTTGTATAATAGGATCTCATTTTGAAACCCTCTTGAATCAACATAAGTTTAATTTGCATTTCATTGTGCTAACCTAGTATATGTCAGGCATGCAACCCTAACCTATATCAGAACATCATATGCACCTGCTGACAGAGAAAAAACTCACGTATTAAAAAGAAATTTTAAAAAGAGCAAAATAAAAAAGGGTGGGGCTGGTAGTTTGTGAAAAATATGCTCTCTGATCATAAATGAACATTCAGTATATAGAACTAGGTTGAACCTAATCTAAAGTAAAAACCTCAAAAGTGTCCCCACATGTGGACGCCAGGTCCTCAGCACAAAACATTTGCTTTTCATATTTGCTTCTATTGCACTCTAATATTTGCTAATGTAAACAAGCAAACTGACATATCCAATTTTAACTATGATTTATTCTGAAGAGCTACATTTAAAACTTGAGGATCTTGATAAGCTTTCAGCATAGTGCAGCTGTTCCATAAAGATGCAGTGCAAGTGTACTGCCAAATCTTTATTTTGGTTTCAGACGTATGAAGCAAACCTAAGACGTTTAAACAAATGGGCATTTATTAAAGTTTACTCAAGGGTGATTTGGATTGAACCATCACTAGGATCCAGTGGTACTTCTTGGTGTGGGCAACCATCATGTTTCTGGCATAGTCCACTGAAACCTGTCACAAAAATATGAACAAAAATCCTGGGGCAATCAGCTGTGTAAATCAAACTGAACAGAACTGAGGTTTTTGAAATTAATACTCAGTGGTTTCCTAGCTTTTTTACAAACACATTTTTGAAAGTGTTTCTTTTCTGATAGCCAGTATTACAGCCTTAACTATACATAAGTCATTAGTACAGGTACCTGTATGCCAAACATCTGGAACAAACCGGATTTCAGCCAGGCAGGAGCGACTCACTGCATGAAGGAGCTCTGCACTCCCCACGGGCAGCCGGCTGACCCACACAGAGTTCTGGTTGCCAAACTGTGTCCTTTAAACAAGTTGCACAGCAAAGGAGACTCATTCCACTCCTGCACTCCCAAATATTTATCCATTCTCCTTAATCCTTATCCTGCAGCCAACAGCTCTTTGGCAAGATGCAAGGCCAAAGATGTCAGCCCTCAGCTGTCTCTGGGAGGCCCACGCCACGAGCTGCAGCCACTTTATTTTTTTTGCCTCCTCACAAAATCCTTTCTGACTTTTGGGTTGCTTACCCTTTGTAAGCATTTCCACACATCAGAAGTAACAAGCTGCTGAAATTCCCTCTGTGGTGGTCCCTCTCTTCTGGAAAGACACCAGGTGACTCAGAGATCAGCAGGTGTTGCTCTGGAGAAGAGCCACCAATGACCAAAGGCAGTTCTGAAGCAATGTACCTGTGCTGCCCACAAAACAGGATGTTCAGAAACAAGAGAGAGACCTGTCAGGAGACCAGGGAAGAAGTTATACTAGGAATGATTTAGAAGAAAAGAAATCTATATCAAAGGAAAAAGGTTTCTGATTCTACAGTGAGGTCAGTCAACTGTGCTGATTTTTATCTGTATTTCAGATTTAGCTCCCCTCACATTTCTGATTATTAGCAGTTCACGTATATTTTCTATTACATTAGATTTTTCATGCAGTTCTCCAAAGTTATCAAACATTTATGGTACACCAGCAAAGTAAAATTTGCTTTCATAGCATGTCTGTGGGTGTGCCTACCTCCTCTACTTTGTTGGTGTTACAAGTCAAACACACACAGGCTCAGAAAACAGATCTGTTCTATAAAGTACTTTTCCTTAGTTTTAAAACAGTAACTTTGTGTTATCCTTAGATGTGAGGACAGATTACTACACAAGTTACTTCAAGTGGTGTAAATTTTTCCATGGCAGCACAGCCAAGCTACAAAATGTGAACAGTACATAGTCAAATGATGCATAAACTTCAGATTGTATTAATAGATATGCTCGACTTTTCTATTAAACGTTGGTGTCATAAATTAAGTTACCAGACGGGCTGCTCTGCAGAGTTAGGACCTTGTAATAGGACTACTTATTATTTTATAATAAACTGTAAGGAGAAGCAATGATGAGTTTTAAAAAGCAAAACCTTTACCTGAGCCCCTGGCATGCTTTACATTTTCTGCTGATGCCTCCTTCCAGTTACCTTTCTGATTCCTAGGGTTACATCAAATTCTGCCTTTCCAATATGCAGCTAGCTCAGCCTATGAGTATGCTTAGCAGACCTTTTAGCTGAGCAGCTTGAATGTTTATCATTCAACTGTACTGTCCATGCTTAATAGTTTAAAATGCACTACAACAAAACAGCCTCATCATGAACAGTAGCAGAATTCCCTGTCAAAACTGGTTCATCTCTTCCCTGTTTGAGCTGCAGATATTTAAAAAACAGTTAAAAAAAAATAAAGTAACTGTTAAAATATTGTATTTTTCTCCCTTGTCTCCAAATCAGAGATACTATAATTATATCTTCCTTAAAGCCAAACCAAAACAAAAAAAAAATCTAAATCAAATAACCCAACAGCTACAAAACCTCACTTTCTAAAGCAGAAAACACTTCAGCTTCTGAGCTTCACAGAAGTTACATCCCCTCAAATACTGTATCTCAAGGAAAAACTGGAAAACTAATCAAATTTCACTACATGTATTACCTCTATTGCATTCACTACTACAGCGTATCATTTAGGAAGTGTGTTAGAGGTGTGTTATCTTAAGTTCCACAGCATGAGTGTATGCTGAAAATTTTAAAGATACCTCCAACAAAGAGGGAAAAAGGAGTAGCTTTGCTTACTTTGTCACTTACATTGACCTATTTAAAAAGAGCTTTCACAGTAATTTAGAAGTAATCAATCATTTAAGGACAAGCCAATCTTTCTATTTACCCAAGCCAGACAAGGATTGCTTTTCTAACTTCATAAGGACTCTTTACCTGGTAGATGAAAAACAAAACATAAAGCTAAAGTATATGAAAAAAACAAACCAAACCAACCAACCAACCAACCAACCAACCAACCAAACCCCGAAAAAACAATAACAAAAAACCCAAAAAACAAACAAACAAAAAAAATAACCCACAAACAAACAAAAAACAACAAACCCCAAAACAAAAAAAAAAAAAAAAAAAACAACAAAAAAAACCAAAAAAACCCCTTAAAATACCTGAGGGTTCATTTTGTTTAATTTAACATATAGTCTGGAGAGCAGATTTAAAACTTTGAAAACTTACTGCTTCTCAGTAGTGTAAAATACATTTGTGCATGCCTCAAAAAGCCAACAGCTTTGTATTAACTAATGCCATCTCTTTCAATTGTTCATCTCCCTGACCTGCTTTGCTCCAATGAGTCACCATTTTAATCCTCCAAGTGCTTCTGCTGCACTTACACCACAGCACATAGATACCATCTGCTTTTCAGCTCAAGAACTGCTACAAGAAATCACTTCACACCCGCCAGCCCAGTAACTGAGATATTTTACAAGAGGCTGCTGGTCTTGCTCTTTCTAAAATACCTCGTGCTGATCATTGTGTTCCCCTCCTGAGAATGGTGCAGGTCAGAGCAGGGGGATATAGAGGTTTGGCCCCTACACTGCAGGGAGAAGAGGGAGACTGTCCCATTCCTGCTCCCTGCATTGTGGCCAAGCAAAGCCAGCACATGCTGAGGCCACCTTTGGCTACCACTGAGGCTGCTGAAGGCATTTTTGGGCTGGCCCACAGCACTGCAGGCCTGATGCCCGTCACAGGGCTGAGGATGCCCCACCGCTGCCGATGCCTGGAACCCCCTGTGGGAACACAGCACAGGGCTGTGGTGGCCTCTGCTGGGCCTGGCCCCAGGGGGCTCCTCCAGACCCAGCAGGGAATGTGCCTGAGCTCCAAGACTGCACTGCCACCTCTCCACTGTCCTCATCAGCCACCACTGGAAGGAACCAGAGGGAAGGATCCAAACTCTGGGTGATGGGTACCCAGGTCACACTGCTCCAGGGCAAAGCATGGCAGTCTTCATCACCCTCAAGAGGAGAAGCAGAAGGGCAGGCACTGATCTCTTCACTCTCATGACCTGTGATGGGACTCAAGGAAATGGCAGGAAGTCGTGTCAGGGGAGTTTTAGGGAATCAGGAAAATGTTCGTGCCCCAGAGGATGGCTGGAACAGAAGCATTTAGGCAACTCTCTCAGACAAATGGTGTGATTCTTGGAGTGTCCTGTGCAGGGCCAGGAGTTGGACTCAATGGTCCTGATGGATGCCTTTCAACTCTGCACATTTTATGATTCTAAGGTGGTCCATCAGCCTCACATACCTGGAGACTTTCCTGCTTCCCCTCAACACAGCAGCTCCCCCCCCCTCTCCATGCCCACAACTCCTTCATGGCACAAGCCAGTAGCCCTGGTGAAGTTTCAACCCTGCTGCTGCTGGAAAGTGCATAACCATGTGCAACAATTCTGCCCCTCCAGCAGCCAGAGACCTAAAGGTCATCATAGATGCCAGGTGGCCAGGACCAGGGAGTCACTGCCAACATCAGGTGCCACACTGCTGCCTGTCACACTGGCACAACTCCCTGCTGGCCACACTCACTGCTTGGCCACTTGGTAGGACCCAGCACAGCTGTAACCCCTATAATCACACCAGACAAAAGCTTTAGTGAAAGATTTCAAGAGAAAATTATAACTAAAAATAAAAGAAGAGGCCACATTCATTTCAAGAAACAAAATTTAGGAATTTTCAAAAAATTCCTAAGAATACCTACTGACACCAACTTAGTTCAGATCTTCTTTGGATTTGTTTCTACTTTAACATACAATTTGGTATCTTGAGAAATTAGGTTATTTTGTTTTTCTTTTTTTTTTTTTTCTTCAATAAAACACTTGCTCCTTTCAAATAGAAGCTTTTAAACACAGAGTAATCCTAAAAATAAAAAAGTCTTTCTCTCCTACTTAGCACCAGGGAATGGTTTTCTTACATCTGGAACGGGAAACAATAGCTTCTGCCCCTGGTGCAAGAGTGTCATGCTGGTAACATTGATCCATTTCAAGAAGACAGAGGCTCTCTCTTCTTCCTCTGTAGCCAGCCCAGGAAGTAGATTTCAGGTTCAAGTCCCTTCTTATTGAAACAATTTATTTCTTGATGCACTTTTTAAAAGCAGAATCATTTGCAATGGGCATAATCAGAGGTATCCCTGGAAAAAGGGTTGGGCTGCTAATGAATATTCCAAACCAGCATGATATCAGCTCTCCAGAGATAGCAGAGAAAGAGTACCACCCTGAACAGCTCGGCAGCAATGAAGGAAATTTAATCTTAAGTTAAACAAGATGGAAGGCATTTCATAATGTACTTGAGATTAATATTTTATTAATCACACAACTACAGGAAATAATTAACTCCATAGATAACATTTTATAGTAATAATAATAAACATGATTAGAGGAACAGCATTATCACAATGCAATCCCTCAAGTATACTATGTTCACCAGATGAAACTAGATAAAATCTAAAAGAAAGAGCATATACAGCCTTGGCATATGAAGCAGAAAAATGCAAATATTCAGTCACACAAAGTACAAGGGAAGAAACAAGTAAATTACCATTGGCAAGGACACGATATGATATTTAGGAGTCTGATTGCTGCTCCCAGAATCTGTGAGCCTCTGGGTATGTCCCATCACTCTGATAACCAATTTATATATCTACAAATTAAACAAGAGAGTAGGGCTCTCTTGGCAGAGTGAGAGAGTTTATGCTGCGGGCAACATTTTTTAAAAAGGCTTGGCACTAAGAGTGGACACGGCTCCGGCAAACATGAGCTCCCGATGCACTGTCAGGGCTGAGGGGAAAAATGCATCCCCAGGGGCCTCTTTGGAAGAAGCCTGAAAAGGCCTGAAGAACTTGGATTACTTCTATACTTGGCACTCAAGCATCTGGTGTTGGAAGGCTGTATTAATGTCTGATGTGCACAATTCAAGAAACTCACTAAAGAGCCTCTTTAACACAGAAGAAG
The DNA here is from genome assembly GCA_013398275.1 of Promerops cafer. Taxonomy (NCBI): domain Eukaryota; kingdom Metazoa; phylum Chordata; class Aves; order Passeriformes; family Nectariniidae; genus Promerops; species Promerops cafer. The sequence continues at coordinate 1,905,767 of VZSE01010018.1, read as the reverse complement.
AAACTGTTTAACACAGTTCCATTTATCCACAAAAATTATGTCTGAATGGATCACTGTCTATATCAGTTTTGACAGGAGGTTTTCACAGGTAAAAGACAACACTACAAACAAGTCCCAGTAGTCAAGTTCAGATTATATAGATATAGACATAGATAGATTATCATATATACATATATATATACACACACACATATATGTGATGCAGGTACACAGGGTACCTGTTGTACTTCACCACTGGAACACCTTCCCAAAGATGATGACATGTTCTCTGTCCTTCACCCTTTTAAATCAAGATTGGATTTTGCATTCTGAAAAATCATACTTCAAACAGGAATTCACTTAGATTACATACACAGTGTTAACCTGAATGGTCTTACTTTTCCGGTTCTGCTTTTTCTTTTTAATCTACAAGCATCCACTACACATAATTTATGTATGATATCATATACTTAGGCTTATGCAATTCAATAGGCTTTGTAAAACAGTCTTAAAAGCCTAATGAGAAGTCACAGTTGAAAAGTACTGTTCATGGGAATAGTGGCTCCTTAAAAGATAACTTTTTCCTTCTTATGTTTTGAATTAATGGAATGGTAAAGAATAGCATACATTACAGCATACCAAACATGGCATACACTGCACAGTTGAGACTCATACATAAAGATGTGGAAAAGGGGTGGATGAGAGGATTTAAGGGTGACCAAATAAAAGTTCTTGAGGAAAAACTGTGTAGGAGCAGCTACCACCAAGGTCAAGCTTCACATAGCCAGCTGCAGATTTTCTCCTCATCTAAAACTTCCCTGTCAGGTCCCTGTTTATACTCTCCAGCTGCTGCCTCCTTTTCTTGCCACCCGAGGCCTTTCCCAGCTGTTCTCCACTTCTCATCCCAAGCCCCCAGCATCTATATGCTCCAGCTGCTAGATTATTCAAATGTATGCTACGGGCCAAACAGTCTATAATCAATTGGTTAACTCAAATAACTTCTTAATTTACAGGGAGAGAGAGGACCATCCAACATGTTGCTTTTAGACACAGCACTCAGATTACTTTATGTTATTCAGGTTTGTTATTTCAAAAATGGCAAAACAACAGGCTGCTTTCATTGACATGTGTTGATCTGTTGCATCACTCCAGTAACACAAAGCACTTATAAACCCTCTTTAATTGGTGTTTTAGGGCAGGTTTATGGCTACAAGCATTGCTAAAATATTGCAAAGCAGAAGCAGAACTAAACCTTTCCCCGTTATCCCAGACACTACAAACATCAACACATATTTACACTGTGGTCTAGGTATTGATTAAATTGACAATTGCCATTTTTTGCTCTCTCGTTTCTGCTCCATTTACCATGTGTTCAGCTACCTTCAGCTAGGAAGGACCAAAGAAACCAGATGACACTTTGAGAGGATCTTTTTGAGATGATCTCTCGCTTTTATTTATATATATCTATGTATATATATAGTCTATGTATTTCTATCAAAGACATCTACACTAGGCTAATATTCATGCTCTATATGGATACAGAATAAGCTATGGTTGTAGGTAAAACATAGAAAAAATAAGAATAATGAAAAAAAAATCCAAAAACATCACCTTTTTTAGATCTTGCCATCAAGTACAACTGAATGAAAGTACACACAGAAGGACTTCATAGGTTTCTCTGAATACATAGTGTATTGTGTAGACAACATCAGGGATGGATTCAGACTTCCAGTTTATGTTTGTCTTTGTTATATTACCATGAATCACCTTTAAAAAAGATGAATTTTCAATGAGTAAGCAATGGTTCCTTCCTTATTACAAGACCAGGTTTTGGGGAAAGGGATCCTAATATCACATCTGCATTTGAATTAAATACATCAAGTTTCCCAAGTGCTTCAGCTACATATATATATATACATATTTATGTATATATATATAGCACATTTACAGATACTCTCTGTACTTATATTTAGCTTTATTGTCATCAACACTATGACAGTAGGATACTGTTCAAAGGAGTTGCTTTATAGATGCAATCAGGGATTTCAAATGGAGGCTGTTTTAATCACAAATTCTGCCTTCACCAAAATCAACTCTTCTATTTAGGGAAACACACTGGTTTTAATTTAAATGCCACTGGTGCACAAAGGCTAATGTGAGACTCTAGCTGAAAAGATTTTAAATGTTCCAGTCTTATTGCAATAAATATTTTCGCTTCAATTTTTTTTTTAATTCAGCATGTTTAATTACCAGGCTTCTGTTATTTCTGCTCTTTATAGAGGAATTCTAGCAACACACTTCTAAGAAGGCTAAAATTACTCTCTATATAATCTACCCACAGGGCTGTGATCTGAATAGAAACTGTGTTACTTGATTCATTGCACAGTACGTTTCTGTTGTGCATGTTTTTTCTCTGTCGCCATATGACAGAAGTACTGGCATAGTTCTTTCCAGTTTATCAACATTTGAGATGTCCCAAGTGAACCAAATAAATTCTTCTTTTTTCAAAACTCAAGCAGCATGAAGCCAAGAGTGAGTTCACCTACCACATTTAAGTTATTCAGATAAATTATGGACATTTCTGTGCATCTCTCACATAAATCTTGGGGTTTTTTTTAAGATTTCCCTCAAGCTACCAACATATGCCTTTGAATGGCATGACCTGAGCAGAATTCAGCATCAATCTGTTTCTGATTATCCCAATTTATTGTTGACTATGAATATATATATATATATATATATATATCTCAAGGTAAGATTCCTTTTCTCAGCCTTCGCTCACTGAGTCTTTACAAGATATTCCAATTTTATCCTTGTGAAAAGCTTCCAAGTCCTTGACTTTTTCATCATATCAAGTTCTGAGAACTTTTATCTATCTCAAAGCCTTTACTTTTTCCAGAAAACCTATTAGGTACCTATCTCATGGCTTTCCTCTTTTTCAGGACACTCAAAGGCCTCTTCTCCCACACCCCAGGAGATTTTCAAGAGGGATTCTACACGATAAAAAAAGCAGTTTCATCTCTCTCTCACCACCCACACTCAAGGGGTGTTACATAGAGCTGCTTCATGTTTTTCACCTTTCCATACAGGTCTTCCTGAGCTACCACAAAACTGGAATTAGCAAAAAGGGAACTGCTGGTGTTTTATTGTGCTAATGACTCCTGCTTGGAAAGGAAAAATGTGTGAAGCACAAGTAGGACTGAGCCTTCTACAATGCCAACATGTGCTTCACCTACCTCACATGCACTTTCTGTCACTTACTGCATTATGTGGGAAAGTCACCTCATCCTTTTCCTGTAGCCTGCTTCCCTTAGGGGCACTCCTTGTGTCCAGCAGAATTGCCTGGTGGGAAAACAGCAAGGGCCTCTGCAAAAGGGCTGCCATGAACAGATATGAGGAGGCAAAAAGGAAATTTAATAAAGTAATTTTACCTGCTGTGTTGGCACACAGAGTGCACTTGCATGAGGATTTCCTAAGCCCAGAACATGTTAGTCTCACTCTGTGTACATCAGTGTGCCTTGCACAGATACATGGGAGTCCTAAGCACATAACCAAACTCTTTGGTTGACTGGGTGCTTCACCTATCTTTGCCAAGAGCCAGATGAAGCATGACTAGATGTCTGATTCATGGAGGAGGGAGGAGAAAGAGAAAGAAAAGCACTTCCTCTTGCAATGGGACTTTTCACATTACTGAGCTACTGCAAGTATTGCACTACCTGTGGCTGAACACCTCTGAGAACACCTGCAGCCTGAACCCCCTGACTTCCAGCATCCCAACCCAGAGCTTTTGGAAGTCACACACAGAGTCACACATGGATTTCAAGGCTGTTGGATGCAGGCCTTTCCAGTTTATTGGTGCAGAAGCACGTGCAGTAAGCTGCAACCAAATATGTGCTTACATCTGGAAGCACTTTAAAAAATGTGATTAAAAATATAAAAAACATATGAAACACATGATTTTGTAGGAAGTTCTAACATCACAACATGCTGCTAAAAGGAAAAGCACACTACTGCTCTGGCCCCTGGTTACTGGGAGGACATAGAATCAGAGAGCCCTGAAAGGGAAAAGAAATCCTTGCTTGAAAGCAATAATTGGCTATTGCATGTACACAGAATCTTGTCCTTCCGAGAATTGCCAGGGTTTATCCACCAAAAACAACATTCAGAAATACCCAAAAAAAGCAGCAACAGAAAGACCTTCATAAGCCACAGAAGACTTTATGGTCTGCTTTGCCAGGTGCAAGAATGAAAGATGCTCCAAAGTAGCCCCTCAAACTCTAAAAGCCCTGAAGAGGGGAAAAGACTGGTGTGCCAAGCACTGAGGTTGTACGCATGGCAGATATTGGAGAATGGTCACTGTGGCTAAATCCATTATCCAGAATTTCAAAGTACAGAGTACATCCTAATTGCTAACAACCTTTTAAATTCAGCTGCAAATTCCATCCAAAAGCTGTTGCTGAATGGACTTCTGCTTGCAGTGATCCGAATCATTAAGATTTTCTGTTGCTACTGGTAACATTTTCATTTCTTGAAAAAATGAATATTTAGAAGTAGTACCTTTCCAAAATAGTCCATAAAAGACAACTGTTCCTCAAATGAGAAATGTTTCTATTTTTCTCTGATAAATAAACTAGTGATTGCTGATGATCATTGTCTGGCATTGATGCTCATTCAGCTTGTAAAACAAAAAGCGCAGCAATAGAAAATGAGTTGGTGTTTTTCCTTATCTTGAATGACATTAGGAGAAGGAAAATTATCTTACACAAGCTACAGCATTTTAGAAAACCAAATCTATGTAATCAATAGCATCATAAGGCAGCAGAGATTAATTTCCATTGATGAACTTTGTTTGGCTGAGAAATAAAATGCTCTTTAAAAAAATTATTTAAGTAACAATAATAGGCAAGCATTAATATTTTCAGTATTAACATTCTCATCTTTAGAAAAGACTAATATCAAGTTTACAAAAGCCATTTGCAATTTGTCCAAGGTAAGATGCAATACGTAGGCATTTTAAATATAAACAAATAGAAAGTACTGAAGTGCTTTAAAATCAAGTTTTTAATCCTCATCTAAACACATCTATGCTGACTTCAACAGAACCAAGTAAAGAACCAAGTTCTGGCTAAATTCACACTTGGAAAAAGTAGGTTTCCTCCAATTTAAAGTTTATTACCATATTTTTTATACCTCAGCACCCCTATTTTACTGTTTATACAGAATTTAACTGCAGTTGATCATCTCATATGAAAGATTAGTGGGAATCTCATGTTCAGAGCAGTTTGTGAAGACTGAAATAGTATGTGATTTTACTGAGCACTATAAAATGCTCAGTAAATAGAAAAAAAATAAAAAGCAAACAAGATGTTCTTGTTTGCCTATAGTAAGCAATTTACATCCTTTTAAGATCTGGCATTTGGTCCTTTATTCTTCTGCAATAGCAAACCCAAGGTGTCCTATAAGCACCAGATTGGATGAAACCTGTTTTCCTACAGATTTCTGCTCTTTGGTCTGTAGCTCCACATTCTTTCTTCTCACTGCAAATGGCCATATCTCTCCACACTGCTTGTTACACTATCACCTGGCAGGAGAAACTGTACTGTGATGAGTCTGGGACTGCACACACTTTGTTTGGCCACTGAGCCACTGCCAAACAGAATGTATAACAGCTATGTTCTGCCTGCCTCTTCCTCTAAATTGGCACCAGTTGTTGGTTTTTTCCTCCATACACTCACAGATTTTCATAAAACATGATATTCATTGAGAATTTTGCCTTTCAGATTTAACTGAGAGACACAAAAGGGTTCAAAACACAGGAGGGAAAGAACAAAGGAGAACATAGAAACCTTAGTAGAAGTCTCACTTAGAAAATGAGAGTAACAACAAACTTTAAGAATAATACTGTTGATAATATGACAGCTCTGTGAAATCCAGTTTGGGTTGTTTGGGGTTTTTTTTAAAGGATTCTAAGATTAGGCTCTTAGACCTGTTTTAAGAACGGAGATGAGGGACCGTACTTCCAATACAGCAGAAATACAGCATTTCACTTTTAAGTGTGATGTGCACCTTTATTAGCACTTTAAACTACAGGACTCTCACTTCCTGACTTTAGATATGCCAATGATCACCTACAAATGCATCCAACCAGATGTAAAAAACTACTCATAGAGCACAGGTAAAGTGACCTGCAAATTTAAAAAACAAACAAAAAACCCTTCTAGATGGATACTGTCAAGTTAATGTAATGTAGCTAAAAAGGAACACACTCATTTATAAAATAAATAGAAATACTAAAAATATTTTAGCAGTAAGAGATTACATGTTTTAAGTGATTTGGCCAAAGGTACAAAGAAGTGAGATGACACCTTGAGGTTTCTCTATCCAGAGATCGATTGAAACTTTCAGGACTTACTGCTGTGGTAAACTCTGAATAAACCCAGAATGACAGAGAAGGATGCAATGCCACTGTGTACTATGTTTCTGTAACTAAATTCCCATAGAATTGTTACCTTTCCAAATATTTAAACTGAAATTAAGGTGGTCAACCATGCCAATGTCTGAAGTTGGAAGTTCTTTCCATCAGTTCATAACTGGACTGTCTTAAGAACAAATTCCTTCACCTGAAAATCAGTTGGATATGCAACTGTACATATGTAGCACAATAAAGACAAAAGAGTCGTATTTTCATCCAAAGTTTCTGATGTTTCAGTTTGGCCAGGTCAAAAAAACTGCTGTAATGTTTTCAGAGTCCATCCCCAATGACTAAACACTGTCATGCATTGCTTTTGCTCATCATCTTTTTTGAGTTTTTTTCCTAATAGGCATGCTTTGGAAAGGAGCTGTTTTGGCCAAATTTTACACAAAGGAGTGGATTCAATACGGGAAATAAAGCATGCCACCAATAAAAATCTGACATAACTGGATTCCCAATGATATAAAATAAAAGATGGTACAGATGGAATGAAGTCGAGATTTTGTGCATCACAAACATGCCGTTCCCTAATACATAAATATTAATCATAAATGATTATTGCTGCAGATGTTTTCTACAGAATTTTATTTATTCCTATTCAAAAAACAATTCAAAAGATGCATTTGTTATGAACTGCCTGTACGCAAAAGTAAAATGTGTATATACTCCATAATGTAGCAGTATATGGCTTGATTTTTAAAAACAGAATAAAACAAAACCAATAGGTTTTTGAATATAAGTGGATGAAAAAAAGAAAGAAACTTAAAACAGGTGGCTACTGCCTGTCCTGCCAGAGAGTAGACAGGGCCAATTAGCTGAGCTATGTCTACCAAGGAGTCATAGACTCACAGAATCATGAAGGGACTTGAAAGATCCTCTAATCCCAACCCCCTGCCATGGGCAGGAGGGTCACCTCCCACCAGAGCAGGTTGCTCAAGGCCTTATCCAACCTGGCCTTGAACATTTCAAGGGTTGGGACATCCACCAGGGCTGGCAACCTCCCGGGGCAACCTGTTGTCTATCTCACCACTCTCAGGGTAAAGAATTTTTCTTTTTAATCTAACCTAAATTTCTGCTCTTTCGACTTGTAGCCATCATTTCACAGCACTGTTGTGAATCACCTGGTGGTAATGTCAGCAGAGATGCAGAAGTTGTGGAGTTATTTCAGTTACGTATCTAGTGCAGGAGATAAAGAGGGGAAAAAATCCCCAACACATCAGCACATTTTTAATTAACACCGCCTGGTGCTGCTGAAACTACAGTCTAGGAAGGCTGCATGGAAAAGATGGAGAGAGCATTCATTCCTTGCCCATGTGAGATGTTCCAAGATGGCAATCTGGCTTCCTGTGTTTTTACTTCCCAACATCCAGCTAAGTCAACTTTGGATACATGCTCATACCAAGTTCCTGCAGCATCGTGGTCTCTAAGGATAGGAGACTCAGTGTTATCCATAAGCAATGCCCAGCTTGTCTTAAGATCCTCAGAGCAAATAAAAAAATCAATGCCTACCTTGACATCTATTGCCAAAACACATGTAATAAGTAGCTATAATTTACCATCTTCAATATATAACAATTTAGATCTCTTTTTATGTCAACACCTTTAAAAATAGTCCACAAACCACCTGTTGATCATATTGTTCCAAAGGCTGTTTTTCAAAGACTTTTGTTGAGCTGGTTTTGTTTACTTCATTTTTAGAATGAAAAATATAATGCATTCCTACTTCTGCTCCTTAAAATAATTTCAACATACTTCCTTTAACAAGAAAAAAAAAAAAAAAAGAAAACAAACAAAAGAATCACCTGTGGTTTGGGACTAGACAATGGAAAATTTCAGGCCAAAAAACACAATTAAAAGAAGAGCAAAGTGATAGAAAGCAAATGGCCTTAAACCATATTGCATCTTAAAACATGATTAAGCTTCCAGATCCTGCCAAATTTCTTGGTTTTCTTCCAGACACTGGCAGTAGATTATAAATGAAGAGGAAAAACAAACCACAAAGGAAAGAATTTGAGAAATACTACTTTCTCTATAGCATGAACTACCAATTTTTACAGTTTTTACCTAATACTGATGTAATTCTTCTTGATGTTAGTGGAAGGATAGTTGGACCTACACTGGGTACTTCTGGAAAAAACCTTCCTTGTGAATTTTCAGCCAGAGCTTGAAAGAAGCTTTATGGGGCTCACAGAAAGTGCATTCTGGTTTCCACATGATTCAAAGATATTTCCAACACAGGCTAATTCTGTCATGCTGCTGTGTCACATTCTGACCGTTTTTTGAATAAATTTCTGTGTCAATCACTTTGTCTTCCATTTTCATTGTTTATATGTTATAACTTACTCTCCCTTACTAAAAGCACAGATTTTTATTTCAGGAATTTATTATACACAGACTGAAATAACAGATGCTCAGTGACAACCAGGTCACAAGCATGAACAACTTATAAAATACAGACCAAATCCACAGGCAGTATTTTCAGAAGACATTGATCCTCGATCCAGAGGGACTGCAAAGTCATGTCACCTTAGGAAAGCCACTTTGGAGGTACTTCCACCAGCCTGGCCATAACAACATGCACAGTTTTGGTTAGCAGAGAAGTGGGAGAGAAGCAGTCAGAGCACTGGGATACCTCCAAACAGCTCTGCCACAAAGGACTATTCTTAGGAGGATGTCTTCAGCTGCTGCTGCTTTTTGGAAATAATGGAAGTTCCCAACAATAATGGGACATGTACTTCAGGGTAGGGGCTTCTCTTTAATTTATCTTTTCCTTTATCATTTAACACAATTCAATGTGCACTGTTCGAAACTGGACCAATTGCAGGTCTTTCAGAGGAAATTTATGGTCCATGGAACATCTTTTGGGTTAAGAGGAGATGTGGACAGCTGATGATACAAATGGAATACTGTCACTCAAAATGGCCTAAAAGTACTAAAAGTAGTGCTTTTTGCAGTACTTGAAGGTGTATTTGTTACCCACCTCTATCATGTTGCTGAATAAACTGAGGTTACATAATTAATACTACCACAGTCTTAGGGTTTTAAAGGTAATATCAGAATTGGAAAGTTCATCTAGTTATTGCCTGAATCACCAAACATTTCTGTAACAGAGAGGTAGGTATTTCAGAAACTGGAGATAGCACTGTATGTACTACTGTGGTTGTGGACTTTGGCGTCATTTCCAGTAGAATACTGAAGAATCTTAAACCATTATGGTTATCTTAAACCATTCATACACTGAAAATCATCATGAACACAGTTTTGAACTCCCCTGCTGGCCTCACCCAATCCCTACCAAAATCAGTAGGATCTTTGACAGAGTCCCAAATAAAGCCATGGGTGACAAAAAGAATTTAAAGTGGATGGCTTGGTCAGAGGAGAGGCAGAGGAAAGTCCATTGGTATTTCTCACCCGTCTCCCCCAGACCCAAGAATCAGAATGGCCAAAAGTCCTTCCAAAGGACAGGAATTTTTAAAAAGTTGCAGGGATCTTGTAGAAGTTAAAAACAAAACAAAACAAAAACCCAAAAACTTAACCTGTGCTCAAAAAACAGTCATAACAGATGTAACCATCCATCCTCACCTCTGCCTTCTCTGCTAGACAGAGAGAAGTATATAAGAGGATAAAGAAATGCAAGAGGATGTTAGGTGGCAAAGGTCCATCTCACATCCCCCTCTTTGAAATGCTGTGATCATAATTTTGGAAGGAACAGCCTACTTTCTTGGGTGAATTTATAACGTCTGGTATAAAACTGGCTGCTAGCAGTGGAAATGCTTCTGAACAAACCCAGAGAAAGACAGCAAATTTCCCAAGGCTCATCTCAGTGACTGACAGATCATTTTAGACAGGGTGGGTTTCCTCTCTCATGCCATGCTCCTTCTACTTTTAGGTCTCCTCTGGTTTGCTTTTTAAGTTCTGCCTCTCTTATTACTGCTCCTATCCTTACTTCTGCTTCTTCTCTGTGATCATTTGCTTTTACTCACATATTACAATTATTTAAATCACTTCATAGGCCAAATTTTTCTCCTTTTATCTCTTCTTCTTTCACCTTAATCATCACTTTCTTGGACAGTTTTCTGGTGATGCTTTGAATAAGTTGTTGGAAAGTAAAAGCAAACTGAAAGTTAATTTGGGTATTCCAAAGATTACATTCTAATGTGATCATGAGTTGCAGCTGAGAAGATGAAACAAATTTTCGTCTTTGTTTTTTTTTAAATTCTTAAAAAAAAAATCTTCCAAAATTACTAGGGGTTAACTTAGAGTCTTTTTTTTTTTTAAATTCATTTTAACAACACTGTCATTCACTGACTCTGAATACTACAATTCTCTTATACCTGTCAATTTTCCTTCATCTATTGTTAAAGAAATCACCTTGTCATGACAGCACAAACCAGTTCCTCTCTTTGAAAGAAAAATCAACTATTAGACTTGAATTTCCATGATTTCTATTGTGACTCTAAAGATACCCATAGGTGTCATGCAGACACGTTTCTGTTATTATACTGATGCAAATAAAAAGGAACAGATCTAGTAAATAAAGGGTTTCCTTCTTCCATAGAGAACAGAACATGCCTAAAAGTGAACCTCCAAAATCACTTTCCATGTAATTCACGAAACAAATCTATTTACTCCTTGAAAAACATTGATAATGTATAATACAAACCTTTCAAACATTTTGACCTTTTCAAAACTACTTTTTTTTTTCACTAACTGGTGTCAGAGAGAACTAAAAAAGATTGCATTATTATTTTAGTCTGAGCTTGTGGTTCTTTGACTTTCTCTAAGAGAGAATAATAGTATTTGGAGATATATTACTGGTGCTTAAACTTCCTGCCAGTCACATTAAGTTGTGCCAGTCCTCAGACAGTCAGTGAGAATACCACATTTAATCATCGTTATTGCCAGCTTTCCTTGAATCATGGAACACAACTACTGCGAGCAGATATTCTGCTTTTAATAATAGATATAGGCATAAAATCCTCAGTAAATTCTTCTCTTCCTCATTAAACCTTTTCCCCTTCATCAGGCTGATCATCAGAGCATGAAGAAATGTTTCATAAACCTCCAGTCTGGTGTCACAACACCACTGGTGTATTATTTTGCCAGTGGAAACCCCAGAGCACAGAAAGGATGGATCCTCTGCTTGTGTGCCTATGGAGGGGGTGGCCCCGTGTGAGCGCTCACCTTTCCCTGCTCCCCAAGGGCCTCGTGACCACCAGGTGGGTGAGACCCCAGCTGCCCGGGCCTCCAAAGCTGGGAGGAGACCACCTCCTCAGAGTTTTACTTTCAGTTTTTATAGGTGTAAAGAGCACTTCAGCAGGTATTCCTACCTCACAGCATAGTCAAGAAGGAAATTGTACGTTTATGTTATTGAAGAGAACATATTTCTTTCCCTCAGAGCAAGCCTGAAACTCCTAAAAGAAAAGAACAGTCTTAACTGAACTAAGTCAAACAGTCAAAGATTTTCTTGTGGAAAGTAATGTTTAGCCCAAGTCAAAATATACAGAAATTCAATTCAAAAATAAGAAAACACAAAGTTTGAGGTCCACTCAGATCACATTACGTTGCGGCATTGCTTTCAAATCTGTATTTCTTAGCATTTCTCTGGCACAATGCCCCCTTTCTATTAAAATAATTTTCAAAATTGATGGGTGAACTCAAGATCTCAAACTGGCAAATGAGAAAGGACACAATAGGTGAACAACATGAACTTCTGCACCTGAAAGGGACTGTAACGTCAGATCAACTCAGATCTGAAACATCATCTTATTTTTTTAAGCAAGCATTCTGCTAATTGTGAGGTGAGCATAAAAACAGAAAGATCAAGAAACAAATAGTAACATACCCTCTATGCAAAGTTCATCTGACCAACTTCTCACATTGCATATTAGAATTATCCGATCAACTGGGGATTTTCCATTTAGCCCCAAATAACTGTGACCTAATTTTAAGATTTTTCGTGCACCTGAATTATATGATGAAAATAATTTTATACAGAATCACACTTCTGCTGAAGGAAAACCAGACTCTCCTCTAAATTACAGATATCTTAAAACCTCACATAGAGAGTAACTTTGACATGCCTTGATGATTTATTACTCTAAATTTCATCCACTCAGCAGCTTTCACAAACATATTTCTAACATTACTGTCAACATGCAATGTTTAATTCTGTTGCTGTGCTAATGAAGCAGCTTTTTCAAACTCATAACTGAAATAACATTATAGCTCAGACCATATTTATTACCATTACACTAGATGACTAGTGTATCTAACACAATCTGTTCAAGAACTTATCCACAAGTATTGCGTTCCCCTCCTTAAGCAAGTAAAATGTTATAAAAGCTTTATCTTCTGTATAATTGTACAACTTACCTAAAATTTAGATAGCAGTCTGGCCATTTTGGAAATAGGTATCAGGATATAAATCCTTTTTCTCTCAGCAGAAATCAGAATCTCAGAATATTGTTTTAAGAAAGAATTATGTGCATCACAACAAAGGAATTCAGAAAAGCTGCAGGAAAGCTTGAATAAATAAAATAAATATGGATAGAGTAAAACTGGCCTTCTCCCAAACCCCGAGTTTGTCAAAAGAACAAAGCACACACAAACAGCATGTAAAACCTGAATTCAAAATACATTTATAAAAAAGGGATGAGGACACATGTTTTTTCTATTTCAGCTTGAAAAATAAAGGGACACGGCAATGAGTCTTGCTGGCAGGCAGATAACTCATAGGCCCTGACCCTTCGACTCACCAGGAATTCAAACACAAAGCTCTTTTCATAGTGACCGTGCCATACATTCTCAAGATAAGGCAGCGAAATAAGGAGCAATGGAAAGGTGCCACAAAGCTCAAACTGCAGAAAACTGCACAGAAATTGTGTTCACTTATTCACCTCTATGCAGCTGCACACCAAGTGCTGGCTGCAAAACTATTTCTTTCCAAATCAGAAGCCATGCAGTGTGCTTTTAGAAACAGGACCTGTCTCCTGAAGCAAGAAAAGCACAAGAGAGAGCAAGCAGCGAGGAAAGGGCTATCCCTGTGCATTTCTGTGTCGCTCAGAACTGAAGTGCACATCCGGAGAAATAATCTGGAACACAATGAGCTCTGCAGAAGGATCGCTGTGGTAAAACGGAAGGGTTTTTAGAGACAACAAAAAAAGCTACATTTCAAACAACATTTCAAATCTGGACTCACCATGAATAAGCAACAGTTGCCTGAAGTTAGTGTGTTATTTTCTGCCCTGTTCCATTGCACTTTTTGCCTAGTTGTCCAACACTTGGTAGCTCAGAGCTGCCACACAGAGGCCCCTTCCGTGATCTGGCTTATTTGCCTGTCAGTTTGAGTCTCAGCTTCTGTATGATGCAGCTGTGCACTTTGCTGAAGGTCTAATATCATTTCCATAAGCTTTCTCCCTGCCTGGAGCAACCAGTTTGTTCTCCCTGCTCAATAAATACTCAGATCACTTTTCTGGTACTCACAGGGATAAAGCTTTAAGTTGTTAAGGAGTTCTTACTAAGTAGTGGGTGGAGAACATAAGCTCAGTACAAGGAAACTCTGCGCATAATCAGAAACTGAGAAACTTCCTCCCTTTCCCCCAACCCCTCCTCTCACCAGGCGAAGCTGCCAGTGCCTCCTTTACAGAAATTTAGGAATGTAAAGGGAGGACTCAAAGGGGCCCAGTCAGACAAGCCTTTCTCAATCAATTAGCTTGCAGCCATTACTTGTGACCCTAGGTCACACAACATAAGTGTGTGGGGTGTGCCTTTAGGGGTACACCAAAGCTACTTATTAAAACTTACATAACCAAAAGTGTTCAAAATCAAATAAACTCCAAAAGCTGGAAAATACTTTCCATGTACCACAGTTTTGAAGGAAGAAGAGTTTTGCGTAAAGAAATGTTGTTTTGCTTTTCCAATAACAAATCATTTGATGCAGGAAACTAAATTTTTTTCATACTCAAAAAAAAAAAAAAGAAAAAAGAATGAAATGTGAGATGCATAAGCAGACTTTAAAGTGGTATTTGTTTTATGATTATGCAATAACTAAATAATACTGGCATGAGTGATATTTGATGAAGCACATGACCATGTTTCTTAAAATAAGACTATTGTGTGTAGCTGCAAAGGCATAGATGTTTGTAGAACTATTTAATTAATTAATGAAGTTCATCTCCTGTATTTCAGTCCTTTGCAAGGAACTAGTTCTCAGCATTCAGATTCCATTCTTCATTTTAATACTCCAACATAACAAATTGAACAATTTACTTTTAGAAAAGGTCCAGAATATTTGAACACTGCATTAAGTTATCCTGCCCTGAACACACAGGGAAGAGGGGGTATAACTTGCCACGATTCCCACACAACAAGTATACACCCCTTGGTGTGAAGGGAAACTTCAAAAAGACCCTCAGCTTCATATCCTGCCAACCCAATGACATGGAGATGATGCCTTGGAAAAACCCATGAGGGAGTCCTGATTTGAAAAGCAGATCTATGACAACCCCTTTCTGGGCCAGGCGAGATCAATGCACTGCAGGGGCGATGCACTTTAATCTCAAGGTGCATCGCAAAGCATCTTTAAGTAGTGCCACAGATCAAGGCTTATACACAGAAGAAAAAACATTTCAGCCCAAACTCCACCATCTACTGAAGGTAACTGAACAGCTAGACAAAAGCTCATAGAAGTCTAAGGGAAACTCATAACCATGTAGGAAAGTAGTGGTCGTGTAGTGAAGTCGATTGAGGGTGTTGTAGACAACCTGCAATCTTCACGTCCCTTCCCTGGTAAAATCCCAGCCAAACTCTCAGAATGGGCAGCAGGGCTCGTGTTGGTTCAGACATTCATTCAACAGATCGGATTGCAGGATCAGGGCCACTGAGTAAGTGCCCTGGGGTAAGGATTTTGCTTCTGTCTTGCACTAAGACAGTATTTAATAAATTAGGCCACATTTATATCCTTGGAAAGCCCTGGCAGTAGAAATAATAATCAAGAAAACTTTAATTTTGAAAGGAAAAAATGGGTTCAGGATTAAGACGCTGGACTGGAATTTAGGATATTTGGGTTCTGTTCCCATTCATGGTTCAAATGGCCCAAATGATTTGGGAGACATTGCTTCAATTTCCACATTTATGTCAAATTGCCCTTGTCTTGCAGTTGTAAAGCCTTCACCTCCTCAAAGTCCACCAATATAAAAATGGATCATGATAATAATCTTCAATATGCAAATCCCTTAAATACTGGTTCTCAACATACGCTTTGCATAGTGGAATTAAAGCAGGATTGAATATGAAATATTGACTGACACTGGATTTCTCAGTAACTGAAAACAAGAAAAGTATCTACATCAAATCTTCTGAAATCTGTGCAATCTCCAGGAGATAAAAACAAGTCCATATACACAAATAACAATATAGGCTCCGTTCTTTCCCCTCTAGCCCTCTAAGTGTAAGGCTCCTGCAAAGCTTACAGGGTTGGGTTCTTAAAACTCAAAAGGCTGGACTCCCTAATAGTAGAAAAAAATGGGCAGACAGTGCCTGTGAAGAGACAGGCTGTCTAGAGTGCTGCTCTCAGCAAGTGTTACGAAAAGGAGAACTCACTCCATCTTTGGCCAGTCTCTGTGAACTTCCAGGCTGAAGCAGAGGAATTACCATTGATTCCAGGTTTCCCTCTAAGTCACAATTTCCAAAGCAAGATGCATCCCAAGCAGCCCACTCCAATATACATTCACACCTTTCCTTTGAAAAGTCGATATGGAAAATTTACAACACAAATAACAAAGAAATGCAAAGGATGTTTTTGATGTAACTTAAAACAATGCTTCCACCCTAGAAATAATAATAGAATAATGGCTCCTCCTGGCACTGTTGAGTCCCCTGGCTAAGGACTCTTCCTTTTCCTGATTGCTGGCTGCAAAATTACCCCTCCATTGGCTCCACTCCGTTGCTGTCACATTTCAGCCACGCAAAGGCAATGTGAGCCATTTCAAAATTATCTCTAACAAAGAAAGACGCAAAGTTTGAAGTGGAATGAGATGCTCATACCAAAGATGGCAACCAGGAATATACAAAACTCCTTTAGCCTTCTCAGGGTGCTATGCTGTGAGCAAGATTCCTTTTAATTAATGGAAGTAACCACCACCTGTAGTGTTTCCACATTCTAATAAGGATCAGCCCAGAACAGACCATTTCAGAAAAGGGTATTTCCTCAAAAGTAATTGAATTTGGAGAGATCTACCTTAACTAGCCACCTTTATTTTCCCCTTATTTGTCACATGTTCTTTTAGACTAAGTAAATGCTCAGCTCCTTCATCAAGGTATTTTTACACTTACTAACTCGAAGCTAGCAAGTAGATTAAATGTGCAAGAATTTTACAAGTTTTTCTTTCCATGTGCAGATCTTCAGACCTGGATTACACCCAAGTTCAATGTGATCAATATATGATCATGCCACATCAAGGGATCTTTTGAGAATAAAAGAAATTTATTGTTATTTGGGAGTTGTTTTTCTGCACTGCTCAATAGGAAAAGCAACATTAATTCACAGAACTAGCTCTCCTCCTCTGTTACACTCTTAAATGCGATTAAATTCATTTTAGTTAGAAAGATAAACAAACTATGTGCAAAACACTTGTGGCAGAATCACATGTGTAAAGTTTATAGTGGTACTCAGCAGACATTCATATCTTAAGTCATGCTCTAAACACTCTACATTAAAAGCAACTGCTCCTTTAAGAAATAAAATAAAACTCATTCCATTAAAAAAATAAGAAAGCTTGCAAATACACTACAGTACTTTGAAACAGATCCTTCACTCTTTAAGCCTTCTTCCCCTGCGTTCCCCCACCCCCTTTTCCTTTCAGGAAACAAAACTCAAGAAGAGAAAGAGAGAGAGAGTCAAAAGGTTACAGCCGGCTTGTAAGTGCAAAGAACGTGAGAGGCCCATTCTTCCCCTTAACACCTGACATCCCAGGGTACATTTTCCCCAGTGCCGAGGCTGCTGGATTAGCCATGCAGCTCCTGGTGATAATGGAAGCTGTGCATCTCATTCGCCATGCACTGCTACTTAAAGGTCTTCTCCTACCCCCGCTCCTGTAAATTACTCTCATTCCTGCTACACAATTACAAACTTAATAAATGACAATTTGCATTTTGCCATGATTAGACCTAGTTAAATACCTTTTCTGAGCCCCAGATAACAGATAAGAATTCATTCCTGGAATTCAGAAGTTTGAAAAAGTTGTAGTAAAATCAGTAAAATTATGCATTTATTCTTAATTACAACTAAAACCCAAGAGAGAACCTGACACAAAGCTAATAAATGTTACAGCTTTGATTTCAAAAAACCTTGATCAACAACCTTTGTGACAGCATTATAGCATTCACGCTGCCATTCCTTGGCTCAGAATACCCAGGTTTCCATGATTTCCCACAGCTTATTGTAGCAGGTGAAACCCGTCTAAGGCATGTTTGTTACAGGCACAGAACAAGGAACATGCCAGAGAGAATTACCAAATTACCAAAGTCTTTGCTGCACTTTTTCTAGGATGGAGGCTCCTTGTAACCCTCAGAGGTAGCTGCGATCTGCTTGCTTGGCTGATGCTGTAGGAACGAGGAAACAATTACCTCTAATTAGGTACATAATCATGCACAAAATGGAAAAGGACTGAGAACAAAGTTAATTCTAAACACCAAAAGTCTTCAGGCTAAAGGACAAAAGAGAAACAAGATTGATTTGGGTAGAAAAGGTACACAAAAATCAACATCTACTCCAATAAAAAATAGGAGGAGAAAGAAGGACAAAATAATTACTTGGAATTTCCTGCTATAAATAAATGCTATGTTCTAATTTAAAGATAACCTAATTGCAAAAAGGATCCAAATTCCAAGGTGAATCAGAGCAAAAACTTTAGCAGTTAATTAATAAAAAGCTGGAAGTGAGAACATGGCAGAGAATGTGAGTTCTTTGCTGTAGGGGGGTAGCTCTGGGATGTTGCTCACCAGCTGAAATCAACAATGTCTGTCCCTGCTTCCTCTCGCCCCTCACCAACACCATCCTAAACACCAGCCAAATGCTTTCTGCTGTGTATGCAAGGCACTTGTTCAAGTTTGAAGGCATAGGTTTTCACTTTTTCTTTACAGTGCAAAGAAGTTTATTGTAAGTTTTGTTTCTTGGATTTTGCAAAATGTCTTAGTCCAGTCACTACTAAAAGAGAATGTCACAAATATTGCAGGAGGAATCTGAGAAGGCTGGTAGCAAAAAAAGAGGCAAATGAATATTCTGGTAATTGATAGCCAGGCTTTCAAAAACATACTGAGACAACTCAAACATTTAGGACTCAAATATGTGAAAAATCCAATGAGAACATCCCAAAGAAGGTTTAAAGGAAGACTACACAGATGTGCAGCTTCTTTAAGAAGATTTTATAACCAGTGGAATAAAAGTTGCCTGAAAAAATTGGTTCTTACAACTTGTTTAGATGCACTATGGTAAAAAGCTTCCTTCAGCTGATTTGATTTCCTAGAAATGACAACAAGTGGGTGTGAATTTGTTATTTGGTACTTTATTGAAGGACTAAGATTATTTACTTATTTTTTAAGTCACTTGGGTCTTAGAAGTATGAGTGAATACAAAGACAGAGATAAAAGAGAGTGTAGTCATTCCAGAGACAAGCATTAAATGAGATTTTAATGGGGTCTGTCCATCACCTCACCAGTAACCTGCCAGGTAACGCCACAAAAGCCCTCACTAGACCTGCCTACCAGCAAGGATGGTTTGATTCAGCCTTGTTGTTCAGGTAAGAGGTGCTATTTATTTGGACCACAAAACCAGACCAGATATATACACAGGCACTACTTATTTTAGCTGCATTTATATTTGTAAAAAAAAATAGACCTATAAAACAAATCTAGTGCCAAAAATTACCTTGAAGGGAAAAATACATAAACAAATTCGAAGCATCCCTGTCAATATATCAACAATATAATGTTTGTGCACAAAAACTGTGCTCGGCTGAGTAGGGGTGGGTGAATATAGGTTAGGCAAATTTAGGGTGTAAGTCTAGCCCAGCATGTCCAGCCACAGACCCTACTGTTTAAAAATAAGCAGGTAGTTAGCTCTACCTGACACGAGTGAAGTCTTCCTAAAGAACCTTTCTGGTGGGGATCCTGCATCCCCACACATATCTCATTACACTAATCCTTTCATGTCTGCAAACCCCATCCCGTGTTGCCAATGTGGACAAGCAATGAATCTGTTATTGAAAAAATCTGAATGTCCTAAAAATGTTACAGAAGTTTTAGATTTAATCTTATTAACATACATGAAAATACATGGATGGGTAAAACCTTTTTCTGCCATAGCCCACACCAGCATTTAACATGTGCTTTCAGAAGATAAGTCTGGAATTTTTACCTACTGCACATCTAGGCACACCTCCCTGACAGAGAACTACAATGGGAAAAAGCTTGGTAATACTTGCTCCGATTTATTTTCTCTGGTATTAATGCTACTTCTTTGTCTGTGAACTTTTTACTTTTTTTTTTTAAGTGTCATGGAAAGCATGACCTTGCTGAAGCTTCTGAGTTAAAAATGAATTCTCAGTAGAAAAATATCCCTAAAGTAGATTCTCTCTCTTACCAGCAAATGCTCCAGCAGTCAACTTCAATTTGCCATAAAGACAAAAAGGCATCTCTCTAGGGATAAAAATCAATCCCCAAACTGTCAGCAGCAACACACAAAGTTTAAAAATGTGCTTAATTCAGCACAAACAAATGCTTGTAAATTGTCAAGCCAATATGTGAGAAGTGTCTCTTCCATTAAATAAAATCATGAGCTAAACGAAAAAACTAAAAAGGGGACAAAGACACCACAAGCAGATATATTTTATCCACCTGATATCTATCAAGCACACTTGCACACAGAATAATAAGAAACCAGTCTCTACTAACAGAGTGCTGATTAAGTTTAAAATTATTTTAATTGCTACTGATTTTTTAAAGGTTTTTATTACTGTGGTGTTCCAGTGCATGCAAAAGCACACCTTCTCCACACAGCTTGGCAATGGGAGCAGTTTGGGACAACATCAACTCAGATTTGCAATCCAAAGGTGATCCACACTCTGTGACAAGGAAATCAGTTTTCCAGTTTGGCGATGTCATCGCAAATTGTAACAACTGAGAAATGACTGAAGCCATTTCTGGGCTTCAGATGTGCAGCAGGGGTGCCTTTGTCCTCCTGTGTCCTTGTCCTCCTCCCCTCAAGGCCAGAGCAAGGTTACAACCCCCAACTGGAAGTCCTTGCCTTTCTCTTCTTCTGTACTTTGTGGCACCTGTGGAAACTGCCCCCACCCTCCCACCTTCCTGAGGTGACCCTGCCTCTTCCTGGCAGCACTCTGACATCCTGGGAACTGCCTCCACAGCCCCTGCAGCAAAGAGGTGAGGAGCAGG
This sequence comes from Promerops cafer, assembly GCA_013398275.1. Taxonomy (NCBI): domain Eukaryota; kingdom Metazoa; phylum Chordata; class Aves; order Passeriformes; family Nectariniidae; genus Promerops; species Promerops cafer. The sequence goes on along the minus strand of VZSE01010018.1, from coordinate 1,884,865 downwards.
GGCTGGTTGGAAGTTGTGTGGGCAGGCAAGGACCTTCCCCATCTGTCCATTCTGCCTGCAGGTGCTCTGGAGACAGGGATGGGACTGTGTGGTGGGTTTAGTTCAAGCCTTTACCAATTCCTGGATGCCATTGATCACAGTGGGGCAGAGACAGAACATCCTAACAAAAGAGATAATACAGCCATGACAGCTGTTACTGTCATTTCTCCCCAGGATAATGAGAACTTGGACTTTTCCCCCTATAACTACATTTCGTACCCTAGTAGATGATTCCACAATGATCAACACTTGTAAGAAACGCTCAAGATTTGTGCAGAGCTCCACCCCTGGTCTCTTTAATCTTCAATGAAACAATTTGATCTTTCTGCATCTTGGTTTCTGATCTGAAAATTTCCATCTAGAGTATATAATATGGACTTTGTTATCAAACAGGTTTTATGCAATAACCAGTAAAAGCCTTTCAGTTTTGTTCTCACGTGTGGCTGCATACATCAAAAAGTCCTGAAACAAGAAAGTGCTATTCAGTGTAAACAAGGTATTTTGTTTAAAAAAAGCTGTATTTTACCTAAAAAGCCAAAATTGCAATGACCCAAAAATAAAACTTAAAAAAAACCAAAAAACACCCTCCTCAGTAAGGGTCTAACACAGACTCAAAAATCAAGTTTCAGTGATTTGTGCAAAATTACACCAAAACCTCCATATGTGTTAAAAATTGAAAGGCATGTTCTACAGTATTGAAAAATCCACCATAAATCAGTTTAAATCCCCAATCATAAATACATGTGAAAATATAAAGTGAATGGACAGTGCAAAAACCAGGAAGGTTTCATAAAGCAAAAAAGCAAGTAGGGAAACCATCACAGCAAAATCAGCAATAACCAAAGCACAGAACAGTGTTATTTGATGTGTAAAATGTAAAAAAAAAGTCTTTTGTGTAAAATGTAGAAAAAAAAGACCATGTTCCATGCTGGAGATGCACCTCAAGACAGAACATGACCATGTGTCACTACTATGCTTTCATGTTAATTTCTGTGAGCACAGAAATACTGTGAGCTGTGAACTTCTAGGTAGAACAAGAAACAGAAGAAAAAAACATAGCCAATGGGGAAAAAACATAAGAACAAACGTTGCCATCTCCTTCTGCCATTACTTTTAGAGGTAACAACAGTCAGATATCCACACACTGAGAGAATGTGTCACACAATTTCAAATATATGGCAATAATGCCGGAAAAGGAATGGCTACTGCTACTCTCTGAATTGCTTTACTATAAAGCTTTCTATGGAGACTCCTAAGGATTGAAAAGGGAGGAAAATACTCCACATTTCCTGATCTACCTTGAAAAGCAAAAAAGTCTAGGGTATTTGTAGCTGATACTTCAGAATGATCAGAAGTATTTTCATCACTACTTTGGCAAATAAATTTTCTAATACACATGATCAAAGGCAAAGATTAGCTCAGGAATCTGAACAGCATTTATTTCAGCAGTGTGCATATGTTAGTAGATTCTTTTGGTCCTCCCTAGGATTAACATGCATTTTGAGAGATGGTCCCTACAAAAATCTGAAAGCTATATTGCTTATTTTAGTCAGCCAGTGAAAGTGAACTAAAACAATTAAACTATCTAGCATTCAAAAATAAGACTGCAAACTCTTCCAGAAGAGAGTAAAAATTCATAATCACTAGTATTGGAGATCCTTCTTGTTAGCTGGTTCCCTCTTCCAGACAGTACATCCTCAGCTGAGTTCTCCCTGTAACTGCTCTTACTATTAAAAAATATTTTTCAAAAACGTACATATAATTTCTTAACCCAATTTCTAGTTATAACTCTAACTATTCTCCATTGAATGAAAAACTTAATTTTTCTTTGGTTCTCATAACACTGAACTACTTAAGTTTTTAAAGAGAAGTTACTTTTCTGTCCCTTTCACAGAAGACAATGGTTGTTTCTCAGGTCCACAGTATAAAAGTCATTATTTCCATTGAGTCCAAAGACAGCAACAGTGCAACTTCAAGCTAAAAGGCCAAATTAATAGGTTCAAGTCAGCATCAAATAAATGGGGGTCTCAGGCACAAACCCCATACCCTGTCTTGCCCTTGGAAGGCAGTGATAAACTTTGGTTGAGTCAAGCAGGGCAGTCCATACTGCCTGCAGTGCTTGTTGCTGTGTGCATACACCTTCAAGCACTCTGCCACACCTTCAGTCTTTTCTTTGGGCCTTAACTAGAACCTGTCAGATTTTGTAGGCATGGAGAGTGTCACCTCTTGCAATATCACAAGGTAGACAGGATTACTGGGATTGAGCCAGCAGTTCTCAAGGAATCATCAGTGTTTCACAGTTTTGGTTTAATACCTTGGGAGGAGAGTTCCTGATTCTGAAAGCTGGGCTGAATCCAGCCCCATGCCTTGAGGAACTGAGGGGATGGGGGAGTCCAGGGGTAACTCGTGAGCAGGGTAAGATCAGAACTTGCAGGAATGTTGCTGGAGAAGGAGCTGAGGGGAGGGTACAGCTGAGACCTGCAGCAGTTCTGCTGGCAGTCTCAGAGGAACATGCTGAGGTTTCTGTTTCTGCAGCCAGGGATCTGAACTACCCTGCAATAACTGCATCCCCTTAGTGGCATTAAGAGCTAAAGTGGCAACACCATCTCAGTTGCTGGCAAACCATTTACAGCTCCAGTGTTGTAGTCTGGGCACTGCTAGGTTTACATTAACAAGGTACTGGCAGCAAAAGCAAAAAGGAAAACCTAACCTCGTCCTTTTGCACAGTTTCATTCCTATGTCCCAGTCTTTCACATCCTGCAGTCTGCTCATCACTGTGCTGGAGCCTACTGCAGCTAGGAGGGCAAGGGGGATTGAGACCCGAAACCTTACACCAAAGGTCTATGAGCACAACAGGCTGAAGATTCCCTGAGGGAAATCCTTGCCTGGGCTTCCTAAGAGGTAACTAGAGAGCTGCTGTGCCTTCCCTGTCCACTGCATGAGAGCCAGACAGTGTCTGAACAATTACTATTTGATTTGGGTTAAGAGTCAGACACCACCCGGGGCAACATCCAGACTGCAGGCAGGGATACTGTTTCCGGAACCAGAAACAACAGGTGGGAATTTGCAAATGGCAACCCTTTACACACTTAGAGCACCACTGTGTTTCAGTGCAGTCCATTAAAACACAAGAATACAACATTTTTCAGGGTGATTTTTTGCATGGTGGTGTAGCAATATTGAGAGTAGAGTCTATCCCTGAACTCCCTGACCTTTTGTAACAGCTGATGATCCCAAACTCAGGGATGCAAGTGCTGCCTTACGTTCTTTGCTGCTCCAATTTGTGTCTGTCAGATGGATGTGCACCATATCATGCAGTGAGAGAGCATGGAGGTAGTGAAAGGGGGCTGCTGTATGACAGGAAAAGGGTGTTACTTTCAGAACTGCATCATTTCAGTTATGGCTGTAATCCTGATTTCTTTAGTTATCTGATAGAGCAGGAGAAAAATTGCAGCAGGTCGTTGGTGACTCCAATCATGCAAACCTATAAAGTAAAAATAGTATACTCTGATTTCTGGAAGTATACATGCTCCATGCAGGCCTTCCTGTCATCTCTATGGGTACAGACAATATCTGGATGGACAAAAATTGCTCTGTGAACTTACCAAATGTTTTGTGAAACAAACTAACCTCCATCACACAAACAAATTTTTTCCTTTTAGCAGACATCCACAGTCAAAAATTTGTCATTGCTGCTCCTTATTAATTTGTATGTTCAAGAGAAATTTTGCTCAACTTCCAATTCAGACAATATATTTTATCACCTCTGACTATCTGGCTTAAAATACTAGGTAGGTACATCACTGATTTCTTAATTTAGTACTTCTTCACTGAACCTATTTATGTTGAATGGACTGATGGCTTCACGACATTATTTCCACCTTGCTTGAATGACTGAAACTATACAAACAGAACAACAAAACAAGAAATAGAGTTTTTAAATGCAAGGCTATTGGGATAGATAATACCCATAAAACTTTCTGTAATTATTATTGTCTGGGAACAATTCCAAGTGTAGGAAGACTATGTGTTACTATGCTTTTATAATGAATAGGACTTCACAATCCTACTCGTGAAAAAATATATTTTTAATATTTAACCGGTACTAATTTGTAACCTTTCTGAGGCCAACAGGTGAAAAAAAATTGGCAGAGTAAAAGTACCTATGCATGTTGGGCACAGACATGAGAAAATGTGGTCTTGAAACAATACAAGCTCCTGCTCTTTCCCTTTTTCTGTGAAATCCTGGACTGGTTGTCACTTGACACCTCAGACTCTCAGATTAATGCTTAGTGAATGTTCCCTTCACGTTTATACCTGAAGGAAAGCTGAAGTGATATCAGGGTTTAAAAAGCCCTGTGGCATTCAAAATGCCCTTCAAAACCTCTGGGATGCTCAGTTCCCAAGACACAGCTCTGGTCTAGCACTGCAAGAGGCACAGCAAAATTCCACATATGACATTACAAATGTGCCCTAAACTCTGCCCCAGAGGGACCATCTTTGAGGCCGAGAGAGCACTTCAGTCTCAGTTCCCCTGCAGACCTTTGGCTCTGTGCTGAGGCTGCTACACAGGGTGCCAATTACTGCCAGCCGATTGCTCCTGTGATGTGCACACCTCTCTGAGAGCTGGACTGAAGCTTCCAACTCATTTCCTTTAGGTCACTGGATGTTGATAACTCTGTCCAAGATTGACTAAGGCCCAATTTGGATTAGCAATTTAGCAGGAAGGTCCTGTGTCACATTGCCCTCCAACCTCTCTCATGTAAGCAATTTGAATACAGCAACTTCTTGGCTGCAAATTGACTAGTTTCAGAGGGAGGGGTGTTAGAAAACTCCAGAAGCAAGTATATTTACAAAGCCTGCCATAAAGTGTTATTGGGAAATTAAACTCTGCCTTGCCCCCTTCACCTCTTGCTATGTAGACTGCATTTGAAGGATTTCATTAGGGCCAGAGGCCAGAGCTTACATTTCTGTTGCCAAGTGAAATGAATCATGGAAGAAATTGACTTAACTGGGAATTCCAATCAAATACTGGGTTTAGAACTAGGGAGTCAACAAATATTCAGCCACTTCAAAATTCTTAAGACATGAGTTGGAAAATTGTGGTTTGTTTTAGAATAAGAAAAAATACATAGTTATAAAGTCGTTTTCAATAAAATTCAATAAACCTCAACAAAATGATGAGAAAAAGGAGAGTGTTACTTGAAAAGTATGTAGCATAATAGGCCATAGGATACCTGCAGTAGCTAAACTTTCACTGCTGTGAAAGTGTATTCTGTGGTATTCCAGTGTATATTTCCCTTGAGCTGCAATCACTTTTAGTAGCTAAACTTCTGCCAAATACTTATCAGAGATCCTACAGAATTGATTCCAGTACCAGTCACTACCACTGGGAGCAGCACCCTGTGATGGTTCCTTTTGCCAACATTCCCATTCCTGATGCTGCTACGGAATGGAAATGGGATACAGACAGTGTGTACAGACTCCTTCTTAGACTGATTCCTTAGCTAATCCTCAAGAGGTGCAATAGTTTTTTTTTAACCACATTAAATGAGTACAACCACAGTGCACAAACAGTTATGCCTGGCATAAGACATCGTGATTGCTCCCATGGAAGGAATTGTAAAGGAATTGTATGTACAGGTTGTTGTTGGAATTGTTGTAAAGGGATTGTATGTATAGGTTGTCATAGAAGTTGTTAAAATTGTATCATTTTCATATAGAATCAGAACTGCTGTTATTCTAAGATAAAGAAGGTGTTAGAAACTTTCTGTGCATCTAATCCAGCTCAGCCACATCTGTCCTCTAGAGGTATGTAAACACTCAGCAAAAATAGAAGGATATCTGCTCAGCAGTGTCAGCCACTTGAGGTGCCCCATTTCCTTGACTGCCGCTCATCTTTGACAGATGATTGTAATGTAATAGCTCAAAGGAGATAGGAAACAGGAGATTGAGACACCCCTGCAGGGCTCCACTGAGTTTCAAAGGTGCCAGCAGCAAGAAACACAGTAAATTAAAAAGCTAGAGTGACAAGAAGTGCAATTTTCTGGGCTAAATATACATTGTATGTTGTATGAAGTCAAATATAATGGGCTTCTACTGGAGAATAGCTGTACAGTAAAGACAGATATCTAAGACTTAAATTGGCTAAGTTAATAAATAAAAATGTAATAAGAAATGAAGCTTTCTGAGTGTGGGCCACATGCAGAAGGGCATGAGAAAGCAGCTGGGGACTTCTGTGTTCCCCTTGCTCCTGACACTCAAAGCACACCAGAGCCAAGCAAAACCAGAAGGTGCTCCCTGCTTGTACTGGGGCCAGGTTTAAGGCAACTCAAAGGGACACATGAAAATTGGAACATTCTGTTTGTTGTAGTCCTGTCCATTCCAGCATGACATGATTGCCAGAATTCCTGGGCTTTACAAGTGGAGCTGATTCTGGGTTTTGTGGCACCTGAGGTACCCACTTTGCTGGTGACCCATGATGCTATCCCAGCATTTTACATCTAGCTTTGCTGAGACATCAGGCAACAAAGAATGAAAATCAAAAGGATTCTATTATTCTTGTTTCCAGAGGACTGAGCTGAGGAGAGCTCAGTCCTCTGGAGAGCTCAGTTTTCCAATGCCTTTTATACAGAAAGAAGGCACAGAAACTGTCATGCTGAATTGTAGCACTTGGGACTGGTCTTTACTTGCACAGATGGGAGAAGCCCACCGATTTTCTTGAATGTTTGTACTTCACAAGGAGGACTTCACTATATCATAAAAAAGAGGAATGTCTTCCTACCAGATCACATTCTATATATAATAGAGAGCTGTATATATTAAAAAATAAATTTCATTCAGTCAACGAGTACCTTCTTATATGTAGGTGGGAAAACACTACTTACAGAAAATAATTTGTTGCAAGAGAAACCTGGACAAATTCCTATTAGAGAAATGACATTTTTAAGACAAAGAATATTTATTTAATTAAAGCTGCCTGTTTAAGGACATGTCAGATAAATCCTGAAAGACTTTAAGTCAAACCTGATCATCTTTTTAAACTCTGTGTTAGAGAGCAACAGAAGTGATAAGCTTGAGACAGCTTTATTTAGTGTGGCTCTATGGCCTTTGGTAGGTCATGGGGTCAGAGAATATCAGTCACCAGGGCTGCCTTTTCTGATGCCTTTAATCTTTAAAACCTTCCAGTGAAACTGTGTGACCTATCGTTAGCAAAACGCATAAAAAATGACCAAAGTGCATATTTGGTTGCACATGACATCATAAATTACCAACAGGACCATTCTGAACAACGAGTTTTCCCTGGAATTAAACAAGCAAAAAGCAGGGAAACAGGGCTCCCACTGTCACCACAGCCTATCAGCAGACACCACCAGGATGAGCTGATGCTGTGGTGCCCCAGCCAGGTCTCCACCCCCAAGCAGTCACTCACCTCTGCCAGAGGTGAAATCTTGAAATCACTTTGACCGAGCTCCCCAAACAACACATTTGTAAAACACCAGCACTAACACCTTACCCTGGAAAGTACAAGGCAGTGCTGACTATCTGTGTTTGATCCCCTGCTCCCCTCCTGCCTCACTACCTTTCACAACTCCAAGACCATGAAGAGGACCCAATTTCAGTTCTATATATCATTTCACAAAAGTTTCACTTGATTAAAGGTTGTTAAAATAATTTTACTCATAAAAAATGGACATGCTACAAAAAGATATTACTAAAGATATATTCAACCTCAAGCCAAGACACTAAAATCAAACCAAACATAAAAGAGCAGGGAAACACACTGTAACTCACTCAATAGTGTAACAAAATGCTATCACTGCAGAAAAACACAGAAGTAATAAAAGGAACTTCAACCTTAGTAGCTTTTAAAGTGTTAGGTACTGATGGAAATTTCCTAACCTGATTTAAGAAATCTGTTCTGCTCTGCAGCCTCCTTATTTTTTTCCTCTGTGATGTGAAATTTCAAAAGCCTCCAGCATTTTTTCTAAGTTGAAGTTCAAGGAATGAATCTACAATTTGTTCAAAAATTACTTTAAATAATAACAATATTTTAATACATTACACAACCACCACCATTCTTTTACACTTCTTGGAAGAATTTCCTGACAAGTAGGAATGAATTAGGACCTAAACATCTTCATAAACACAATTTGAGCTGGGAATTAGAGTATGGTTCCTAAATCACTTGAGAAGATAAATTCAGCTTCCTGGTTATTTGGTCTCCTAACATTTTTATTTATCTCTATTTAGATTGCAGGTATACTCCAGATTATTTTTATAGCAAAAGGCAAGCAGCTGTAATGGAAGCTCAGGAGCCTCCTTTACAATTTTAATTTGTTTTGTTTATGGGCAGTGAAACACAGAAATAAGGGACAGGAACATGGCAACTCTATTCTTCTTCATAAGAAATATCATGTTATGAATAGTGATAGGTTCCTCAACCTGAGAAAACAGACCCATTCCTACATGAGTTTTTGCTCTAAAAACAGCTAAGTTCTTTCATTCCTGTAGCAGGAAATGGGTTTCACTTTTATACAATTTAGTCAAGGAACCAAATAGAAGAGGAAAAAATTGTAAATTAACCATATTTTAAATGCTTACCTAGAGCTGCACAAACTTCCTTACTAGAAAACACTAGCTTCTTGTTAGTGAGGGTACTTGTTTTCTTTTTTTTACTCTACGCACACCATTAAGCAATATCAGTCCAGATACAGAATTCAGTATGCACGTATTTGGAAATTGCAGAATTAATGTGCAATTTCAACTCAGCCTAAATGCTTATCTGGGCTTGATTATTAAATAGCTTGTGATAGTCTTTAGCACACAGCACTAATGTTCCTTCATTGAATGCACAAGATAGACAATGCTCATTTTAAGAGCATTTCACTACTTTGTTTTGTTCCATTACTCATATTGTAATCCTTTGTAGCACCCGTTATTTCCTATCTGTGGTTCAAAACCTGTTCTGAAGACAAATTTATTTGCTTTGCCCAGGCAGTTGTTTGGTTCTCATCATCAGAGGATACAAGTGATTCAGCTGTATTATTTTTACTGCAGCCTGGAAAAAAGTCAGCATCCATCTCTTACCGATGACAAAAGATGTGCAGGGAGAGAGACACAGGTACACCAAATCTGAGACATCTGGCACATGAGCTGCCAGAGAAGATAGCACTACTCATTATTCTGTAGACTCAAAAAACTCTCCAGTGACTTCAGGAGCAGACATGGGTGTTCAAGCTTCTGATTAATCAGAGTGTAGGATCTCACAGTCAGCACGCAGAAGCTGGGGAATACACGCATGATATGAAAAATTTACTGACTTTGCTAAACATCAATGGCAGGGACAAGACTACAGCCCTATTTTTCAGAGTCTTATCTAGCTTTTCACCTATATATTTCCTTTCCTGTAGTCTTTGATTTATCTACTACATGCCATCCAACTGCAAGAAATGAACAGTCTTTTCCACTGCACAGGTTCCCTGGGCACGTCTAACTTGGGCTCTGGATAAGGCAGAAATCCCACAGGAGGTGAGGACATGGGGAGAGAGAAAGAGGCAGTGGATATTACAGAGTTGAAGACTGTGCTCTAGCACACGTGAACAAATGAGCCATCTTAAATGACCTCAAATCTGCCATTTTTTTAACCTTTGAGTACTCCACTTTGGCACCTTAAAAATACTCTATGTTATTTTTTTTTTTTTGTGCTACTGTCATACAAAATCCTGTGCTTTATGTGCCAGAGAACTTGTTTATGCTAGAATTTTGGAAGGGCTAGAGGATAGAGGATTAGAGGGACATTTCCATATATAACTTTTTTAACTTCATGCTTTGCTTTTTACTTAAAGGCAATTTTGATTTTGTTAGTTTTTTGTTTGATTGGTTAGGGGCTTTTGGGGAGGAGATATTTGTTGTGTTTTATTTAAAATATGGAATTAATTTCATGTGTGTGCCTTTCTTGAAAAACTACACATTCTAAAGAGTCCTTTTTTTTTTGTTTGTTTTAAATTAAGAATGTCTTTTCCAGGATATTTATTGAAAAATAAGCCTCAAACCTCATTTAAGCACTGAGATTTGGATCACTTTAAAAGACTGGACAAGAAATGAAAGCTAACTGAAGATCTAAATCACATTCAGAGTGGGACCATCCACGGCAGGACTCTGACACTGTGGGGCACACTGCAAACATGCCATTAAGAGTGTCACCTAAATAAGCCCAAGAACTTCACCCCAAGAAACACACTCAAATTCCCACAGTGTGGTTGTCTGACTGTCATCAGTATTTTGCAGTTTTGCCTGCGAATTGGATGGATTTTCTTTCCCAGTTGGACAGTGGAACTCTCCCGGCTCTCGGGGCACAAAGCTGAGGTTTGTACACCCCAGGCTGTGCGGGTGAGGCCCAGAGGCGATGTCCTCTCCGCGGCGCCGGGCTGGGAGCTGTGCCGGGAAGGAGGAGGATGCTCGGCCCGGGCACGCTGCTCTCCAACGCCGGACCAGGAGCATCCTCTAGCGGCCAGCGCCTCGGGAAGCCCCTGCGTCCCCCAGGAACAAGAACCTTCTGGAAGGCGGGGGCAAACCAGCAACCGGGGAAAACGGGCAGAAGCCAGAAGGGTAATCAGAAGATGAAGGATAGTTTGCCGGTCTCATTTATACCTCCATGTCAGACTAAATGGGAGACAGCTCCCTCCTAGGTCCTGAGTAGCACAGAAAATTCTTTCCCTTTCTGCTCTGGAACACCCTCATCATCAGCTGTGCTTTGGCATGTAAGAAAACAACATCAAAAGGAACAGAACACCCCCCCGCCCCCCCCACATACAACA